>CM034151.1:428793868-429292312 GCA_019776745.2 Taxus chinensis
CAGCACTTTTGTTAAGAGGTATACCTAAAAATTGCAATTTTAACTAATTTTTTGCAATTTTTGGCATAGAGGGTTTTGTAGTGGGCCTTCGAAGGCCACTACAACCTGAACAACAAACAACAAATTGCCTAACTTCAATTTTTTCAAATTTTTTAATGTCTTTATGCTTAATATTGGTACAAATTTTCAATTTTCCATAGTCAACGCACAAACATTGTAACTCTCATAACGGACAAAGAATGTATAAAAAACATGAAAGTTGTTCTAAAACACCACAAGATCCTAAATTCTCATTTGCAGCATTCTTTAAATACATAGCCTCTGATAAGTACTTACAGGTAAATTCATTGTGACTACTACTACAATTACGCCTAATATACTACAACAACGTCGTCTCGGCTCGACCCTTTAAATTGGTGGGGAGTAATGAGACACAATGCACACACTATACCTTCCCATCCGTCTGTCCAATGATACATGACATAAATCCAAACTAAGAAATTATCTGATTATATCGCAAATTTACGCGGCGTATGAGGATATTTCCTTTTGAGCGAGTATCAATAATCACACAGACCCCTTTCATACTATCTTGTACCACATATTGAATTAGTCACGTACTTTAACACTTCTTTCACTTACTGTCATGTATATGAACGGTATCTTCTTCTTGTACTACCATGTATCTCTGAGGGCATGTATATAGAATGTTGGGTAATATCAAACTAACCAGTTATATATATTGGATACCTTATACCTAGGTGATAGAGTCCCCCCCAACCCTTTTTATGATCTTCCTAAAATCGCACCATTCCCCCCCAAAATTTCTCCAAATTCACAACTACGCAAGACACACTATGGCTACAGGGGAAGACTAAATCAAACACGCTTGATTGTGAAGAGATCTGCCATTTGGAATGGTACTCTGACTAGATTAATACTTATCAACACAAAAGTATTAGTTGATATATTAGATTCAGAAAGCCCAAACTCATCATCTTGTTTAGATTGTCAGAAGATTGCCTCCCACTTTCAAGATGCTAAAACATCCGGGCCAAAGAAGTGGGGGATAAGTTGAGCACAGTGTACGAGACCAAAAAACAAGACTGTCATTGCTAAAGTTATAGCGTCACTTACAGACACTAAGTTCAATAAACAAGGAGAAAATCAAGCTTTCTTGAGAGCGTTTTTGCAGAGTTTAGGGCCGTCACTTCTAACCCCTGCAAAGTACGACACAGATTATCGTCTCATTCCCCATTTTTCTGCGACTCTCCGCTTCTTCTTACCACATTTTTGTAACAACACTAAACTTGTCAGATACGACAGTTATTTTTGAAAAGCTAGGTCAACCTACTGGCAACAAGAGGAAGCCATACATAACCAATGATGATGAAGAAAGTAAGAACGTTCTTCTCATCAAAATGGAACGGAAAACCTAATTCCTATCAAAATCCCAACATTAGAATGCATAATCAACATCAAGGGGAAAAAACAAAAGAAGCCTGTCCAACTGTACAAAGTCATGAGTTACAGATTGTTGTATAATACTACAAGAAAGTTCAGCTGGTAATTTTGGACTCACCCAATAATCATTACAAGGGTCATACAAACTACATCAAGGGCATAAAAAGGGGGAACTAGAAAAGAGACCCTATCAGCAGGAAATATTGTTGAGTAATAAGACATCAGAGAATGAGAGACTATTTGTACACGACTCACTCAAGTGAACCCCCCACATCATCTAAGATTATGGTAATTTTGTTCAAGAGCCACTCGACACATGACTACCCAGAGAACTGGTTTTACTTCATAGAGGAAACACCTTCGAAAAACCATGTTTCGTTGGGTGATGATGCATCATATATAGTTTTTAAGGATTGGGAACTTCTCTACCCTTGGTTCTGCAACTATAGACTATCATATGTCTTATATGTCCCTAGGTTGACAAATAATATGGTGTTAGTCAGTAACTCCTAGATAACAACTTTAAAATTGACTTTGATGGTCATTTCAGCAAGAAAACATGTTTAATTTGAGACAAATCCCGAGGCTCAAAAATAGTTTGTAAAATCCTTCAATGTGGGATGAATGTTCCATCTTGATTTTGTCCACAAAGATGACTAGGCACTTATGGCTAAGAACTCTACCTCTTCACAATTATAGCATCGGAGACTTGGTCATGTTAGTTTTCAAGTATCTCAAGACACTTCACCGGTGCAATATGGTACATGGTTTACCATCTCTTTAAAAGGATACATAAAAGTGTCCTCACTACCTAATAGGTAAAACAACACAGAGCTTCATGCCAGAAGATTACTTTCAATCTAATGGAAAGATTGACCTTGTTCATACCATCTTTCTGGTCCTAATGCAACTGATTCATTCTGGATTTTCAGTATTTCATGCTTTGTGTTGATGATTATTCGAGAAAAATGTGGATATATTGTCTTCACAAGAAAAGTGAAGATTTAATAAACCTTCAAAAATTTCAAAGTAGATGTTGAGAATGAAATTGGTCATCACATCATAACTCTCCACTCAGATCGAGGAGGGGAATTCACCAGTAATGAGTTCAAAGACTACCTATAAGCTCACGGGATTCATTGACAAATTCTTCCTCCACACATACTGCAGAAAAATGGTGTTGTTGAGAGAAGAAATCATACTATCATGGAAATGGTACGATGTATGATCGATGACTCTAAACTAGCAAAGACATTTTGGGCAGAAATAGCAAAGAAAACAGTGTATTTGTTGAACAGAGTGCCCACAGTTGCTCTTGACGGAGTAATGCCACATGAAGGATGGTCAAAGAGGAAACCATTTGTTGCACACCTCAGAGTATTTGGGTGCAAAGAAAGTATCCACATACCCAAGTAGAATAGAAATAAATTGGATATGAAATCAAAAAAACTCATCTTCATTGGGTAGAGTGAAGAGAATCTTAGGTACAGATTGATGGATCCAAAGACCAAGAAATTCTACACCAGCAGAGATGTTGAATTCTTTGAGAAGAAGGAAGTAGAGTCTCCTCCTCTAGACTCACCTAATGTAGATTATTCACTAGTTGTAAAAACTGAAGCTGATGTTCCCACATATGATGAAAGTGATGATGGGGATGATGGTGATGATCTGATAGAACCAAAACCCATAGGAATAGTTTAATGTATGCCCAAGTGGTATACTAGCATGTTACAAGATGCAAGAATGGATGTTCCACTTGATACATCCACCTCTGGACCACAGACTCACAATAAAACAAGAGAAGAAGTGAACTTTACTTTGATGAGCATATTTATTGAGTCTGATGAGCCCTCTACAGTCTAAAAATCCCTACAGTCAAAATCTTGGAAAGATGCCATGGACTCTAAATATCAATTAGTAATGAAAAATAACACTTGGTAGCTTGTCGATATTCCACCTGGGAAGAAACCCATTAGATGCAAAGGGATATTCAAAATTAAGTACAAAGTATATGGGACAATATACAAGTATAAAGCGAGACTAGTAGTAAAGAGGTATGCACAAAAAGAAGGCATTGACTAAGAGGAGAAATTTACTCCCACAACTAAGATCAAAATGATCAGGATGATCTTTTCTCTAGCTACATAGTTTGGTTGGAAATGCCATCAGATGGACATAAAAAGTGGCTTCCTAGATGGATATTTACAAGAATAACTCTATATGACTCAACTTTAGGGATATGGTGTACCTGGTCAAGAAGAAAAGGTATACAGACTCAGGAAATCTCTGTATGGCCTTAAACAGGCACCCCAAGCTTGGTACAACAAAATTGATGAGCATATTGTACAACATGGATTTGTAATAAATCCATACAATCCTAAACTCTACCTCAAAAAGCAAGGGGGGTATTTTTATTATCATTATCTATGTTGACGATCTATTCATTGTTGGTAGTTTAGTGAGGATGGTTGATGTAATGAAAAAAATCTTAATCAATCATTCGACATGACAGATCCCGGGCTAATACACTATTGTCTTGGATTGTAAGTATGACAAAATGAGAATCACATTTTTGTTTCTCAGATGAAATATACCAAGACAACGCTCGATAAATTAAGGATGATGGATTACAAACTTATTGCTACACCTATTGAGAACAGATTGTAGTTATCTCATTGAGACCCATCTCCTACGGTAAATGCCACTCTCTATCGATAGTTGATTGGGAGTCTCATTTACATGACCTACACTAGACCAGATATCAACTTTGTTGTGAGATATCCATCCAGGTTCATGTACAAACCCAGATTTTGTCATTGGAAAGTAGTAAGATGCATCTTGAGATATCTCAAAGGATTAGTGAATCTTGGTCTAGAATACAATAATAATGACATCTTCTTCTTGTTAGGATATTCGGATTCAGATCATGTAGGAAACATTGATGATAGAAAATACACTTCAAGGTTTGTGTTCTTTATGGGATTTGGACCATTATCATGGGGAAGCAAGAAATGACACTTTGTTTCTCATTCTTCCATAGAAGCTGAGTATCATTCTACAAGAGAATCTTTCTATGAATCGATATGGCTACATCGCATATTCGAAGGACTTGGAATACCATAGGACAAATTGACCACCATGTATGTTGACAATGAAGGTGTTCTCAAACTTGTTCGCAATCCAGTTTTTCATGAAATAACAAAACACGTTGAGGTATAGGTACATTTCATACGTGAGCATGTCTTGAAGCACAATATACAGCTTCAGTTTTGTCCAACAGCTGAACAACGAGCAGATATCTTCACAAAGTCACTTACACGTGACAAGTTCAAGATGTTCATAGAGTTCCTCTCCTCATCCCTTGAGGCAATGAAAAATTAAGGGGGGGAATGTTAAGGTAAATATATTATTAGCTTAATTAATTATGCATTACATATTAGTTAGTTTATTTAATGTTATATGATTATATTTAAGCATAACCATCTTATTGTTTTTATTCAAACACTCTGGGAGTTGTTATATTGTTTTAACAATATTATTGTTTGTATTAGTTCACGGGTGTACTTGTGTAACATCCTTTATTGCTTGTATCCGGTTGTGCAATACATACATATATATATATATATATATATATATATATATATATATATATATATATATACTATATTGCAACTTGCAGCTTTGTAAATTATTGATTGATCATTAATAAAATATTTAGGCTTTCATCCCTGTTTTAGTATAAAATCATAAAGAATAAATTCACACAATAATATAAAACCTATTGTTGAAAGTTTTTAAATCTCCTAGATGGCCTCCTCCTTGGACTTATTTTCTACTACATCATGACTATTTCAAGGTCATTTATCTTACTTTTACACCTCCCATGTTTTATAAATTTATTTTCAAATTGAACTTCTACCAAACATGGATTCAATCCTTAATTGATGGAAAAAAATACCAAACAATAAATTCAACGCCTCTAAATAGGCTATGTATTAATTTTTCATTTTTAGGAAAGAAAAAATTAGTCTTTTGTTTATTTGATATGGTTGATAAAAGGGTTTTAAAGGATCCTATTACCAATAGAGTAACAAAAGACACACAAAAAATATTTAACAAGATTGATACGAAATAATTTTTCATAGGTAAACAACAAAGTTCAGACAAACATCATCTAGAAATTATAGCCAAAAAGATAATAAAAGGAAGTAATACTACTCAAAGAGGTTAAATACACAAATACCATGAAACTAATCCTCCTCAGATTCAATATAGTCCAATAGGGAAGTGACCATGGATCTAAATTCCATCTTCTTATTTTCATCTTTTTCTGAGAAACCTCATAGTCCTCTTACTTGTACCACTAGTTGAAATTTCCACTTCTCTTTTCTGAATAGGTGTTCCTTTTTATTGAACTTGAGTAGAAAAATCCAACTATATCTTATTTATCTAGGTTTTCAGCACTATAACAAACTTTCCTTTCTTTTTTTCTTGATAGGGGTGGTATTCTTCACAATGGAGGTGGATTTCAAAGCCTTGTAAATTTTTTCCCCTTATCCATCAATTTTTCAACCAAACTTTATTTGTCCAATCTACCCCTTCTCTTACTAACCCCTTTAGATTAGATGAGATCTATTAGGATAAACATATAATTACATTCCTCCTCTAACACATTACACATATGTATAATATTATATAGTTTATAGGTTAGACTTCCCATTTTTAACTCCAATTCTAACACTTTGATTCTCTTATTAGAGGGAGGTCCAATTATTTCATCATTATTATTCCTCTTACATTTATCTTTATCAGTAATCTCCTCTATGATAGATGTATTTTATTTAGCATGGGATACTTTCATTTTATATTTTATGCCATTCTCTTCCTTAGAAGAAATAGTACTAAAAGAAAGGTATTCTCCTCAACTTCATGAGAATGGGTCTCTAAATATTATTCCACATTAACATTCTAATATTCCTCCTCAATCCCCGCATTAATTAGATCATAAATAACTTATCCCCATAAGGGACCTCCTCTCTTAATAATAAGAAATATGAGGCCATGGTGAATGATCTCATTGTCATGACTCAAGTGAAATGAAGTTAAATAGATCTCTAGAGATATGAAAATATAGTAGATAAATATGATTTTTTTTCCTTTAAAATGATTCATCAACATAAAATGATGCGAGCATAGAATGTTTTTCTTACCTTCCAGTGTGATATATTTCATAGTATATATATAGTTACCTGAACATTTATGGGGAAAATGTAGTATAGGAAAATCTTTTTTCTTACTGGCATTAACGTCTTCAATCTTGAAGTATGTATTTATCATCTCTTCCTTTTTATCCTTTTATTCTTTCATTCCCTTATAATCCATGTCTGTAATTATTCCAATGAACTCCTCATCCACTATGATATAAAAAATTCACGTAGTAACCACTTTATCAACCCAACCCAAATAAAAGCACTTAGAGATACATGGGTTAGTACCAGTGGACCTCATCATAAAACTTTTCAGGTTACCCTTATCGAAATTTTTCCAAACATATAGGTCAACTTTTGCCTTCAGACAAGAAATTAGTTTGATCTTATCATGTTGCCCACCCATGATAGTATAATTACCTCTTTTTGACATCTTGTAAATATCGGATATCAAAATATACATAATATCCCTAAATACTCCACAACATTATTAATAATGAGGTGGATTAATTCTTTTCTGGAGCTATCACTCACATGTTTTATATTCAAACACCTTAATACGCAATGAGGACCACTACCAAACAATTAATTTTTAAATGGTGACTATCTTTCCATTTATTTTATGTAATGATTATAATGCACTCCCTCCTAGAGTATTATGTTATCTTTCACATTTATAGCATGGATTTGAATGAAATGGCTAGGTGAGTCTGCAACCTTTGACCAATGTTAGAGACTAGAGCTAAAGACACCAAGATTATCCATACCATCAGCCCTATTATTTCATTACAGATGAATATGGGTAATGGAAACCTCCTTAAACTATTAGATAAGATATTTGACATCCTCCATTTTTTTATAGTCCAAAAGGGTTTAGTTTTACTTGATAGATAATTGATAATTTGTAAATATTCACCTTTAATGATAAGTTTCACAATTTTCAATTCCATAGCCAATTGGATTCTCTAGAGAGCCACTTTAGCTTCAACCACATGGTTGGGTTGGACTCCTAAAGAGCCAGCATAGGCTTCCACCACTTACCCATAAAAATTCTTACTGACCCCTTCACCACCATCTATTTTAGGGTTACTTTATGTTTCACCATTAAAATTTAATTTTAGCCAAGACATCATCAGTTTAAACCAATTGAATTAATTATGATCTATCTTCAAATTGTGATCTTCAACTAAAGAGGCTAGCTTATAAATATTGAAAATTATGGAATTAGTTTCATTGGCAGGAAGATTACTTTTTGGATGGAAAACCTTCAATATTTCTTTGATATCACTAATAAATCTCTTAGCCATAACTCTATTATTAACTTTTTATCTTAAAAAATGTAACAATTCAAATTTTTCCATATTCCCAGCATGGAGTGAGGTTAGGAAAGGTGCCAAAGGAAAGCTAATGATAGAATTTTCCAAGGTGGGTTACATTATTCAATCATGTACATAAGATTTTTTAGTTTAACCCAATCAATACTAAACTTTTACAATATGAGCACCAAGGTTTTTGAAGAAAAATAATATTCCAAGAATATGTGTATCATTATTATATATTATATGTCTAAATTTTCTTTAAATAGTTGTAGGGAGTGAAGATACTTCTAAATGAGAATCGAGAAAAGGTGAGCGTACTACATCCTCTAATTTACTCTTATTTAAAATTATATTACTCTTACTTATGAGACTATATTATTCCTACTCTAATACTACATGTAAGCCTAAATAAAAGGATATATTATTCAAAAATGATAACTATTACACGAGGTTTACTTAAAAACAATAATTTCACATAAAAATCTTGAAATAAAGGGAGTGTAATAACACAAAATAAGTTACATGCTATAGTATGGATGCTAATTAATAACCAAGTAAAGTTTTCACATCAACTTTACATAAAATTATGAAATGATGAGTTAATTTATTCACAATAGTAAATTCCATCAACTACAAAGTATCCCTTAATGATAATGAATGATAATACAAATGTAGATAAAAATACTTAGAAGTGGTATGAAGGACATATTCAGGTGTTATATGAAGACATTGTTAATTTGGTATTAATGAGGATATGAAGTGGTCATAGGTTGGTATTAATAAGGATAAGGATATTTAGATAAATTTCTATGATGATCTATCATTTGTTTTAAAACCAACCCAAGCACTTACTCATCAGATTCCCACTAATGCTCACACTCAAGGAAATCAATGTGCAAAAAATAGATGTATATAGTATGAACCCACACATAGTTCTCCCATTTTTAATTGAATGTGAAACTATGAACAAGTTGTGAAATATATATTGCTCATTATTTTGACCCATTACACTTGGTACCATGAAAATTTAAAAAAATTTAATTTATATTTTAACTATAGGGATTGTTTGAGGTATTATCTTTGAATGTTTTATATGTGTATAATTCTTTAGAAAAGTGACCTCCTAGGTTTCTCTCAAGTGTAAGGATGTGAATTGAGTTATAATGATCTTGAGGTTCATTTTTATGTGTAGATAATATATAGGTAATTATTCAATAATTTCCTTCTATAACTCACTAATGAATTTAACATCAGAAATAAGGAAAGTGTGATAAATATTCACATGTGTTTTCACTAGTCTAATGTTAGGTTGTGGAGCCTATTTTCATGTGTGAAAGTGTTGAAGATTGTACACTTTACACATTTTTCTCATCGGGGTTTGGGGGCGGCAACCCTCGGTAGTAGGGGTTCGAGGGCGCAGCCCTTGAGAAAAAAAAATTTGGGCCTTAAAACGTGCCTGATATATCGGGAAACATGTTTTTCTCATATGGGAGGGATTTTGACCCATAGGTATATGGGATAGTTTTTGCCCATGGTTTTGATACCCACAATTTTATAAAAATGCTTATGCAGTTGTCTACTTATATGGTTTTATGTATATGGTAGTATAATGTAACATTGCAGATGTGTTTTGAATTTGTGTGTGAATTTTGTAGAGTTTGTTTAGCATAGCTCCAAACAAATCTAGGTATTGTATTGAGAGAGCGGTGGCTTATAATAAAATCTGAGCAAGTGATTCTCGGTGGACATAGCCCAAATTGGGTGAACCACGTTAAATATTGTCTCTTTGTGTTCTGTTATTTTATTCTGCACTTTTATTTGAGATCTGTAATATTTTGTGCATATTAGTTTCTACTGTTGCGATTCTGTGAGGGATTATTTCACATATTTTATACCTTATTTCCTAACATCTAAGTGTGGAAAAGAGTGCCAACATTAATTTTTCCAAGTTTTATTGAAAATAATTAGGTGTCTACATTTAGTATCACTAACGTCGTTGGGTTTTTAAATATGTCCTTCTCTATGATTACATTATCTTTCTCGTCTTCCTCTTAGATAGGTTTTGGATTAGTATCTTTACCTTACATCATTTAATTTTCAAGATCACCATATGATTTTCACAATTATTATAATTTCGTATTACACCTTATAATTTACTTTCTTCTATCCTTTTATGTATCCTAGACCTAATTTATCATTTCGTTTATAATAAATGTTAACCCAACCTAAAACCTTTATATATATTTAGGTGTTCCAATCATGATTTATCCTCTCTTCTATAAATTATTTATATCTATCCAAAAACCTTCTCCCTTTAATAGATTTAATATTATATGAAATTTATTTTTAGAAAAAAATTGGGGTAAGTGCATGGAAATGGGGGACCAAAATAGGGTCAAAAGTGGCCATATTTTTCTTGAAATCGGAAAAAATGAACTTCAACTAATAATTTGGCATGAATATGCTCAACATTTGATGATTTCATAAAACAAGAATTGTAGTTTTCATTATCTAGTTTATAAACTACATTTTTTTTTTAAATGGTGTAGATTAAGAAGGTCAAATGTGATGCACATACAAAGTGGGCCTATTTTTGTGTCAAAAAGATAACATAATGTTATGTGTGTGCCCCCCCCCCCCCTCCCCCCCAATAATTTTGATTTACATAAACTATTTTTAAAATTCCTTTAGTAGAAAGTTATCTAAGTCCATGTACGAGGTTCCACTAATTTGATTTTTTTGGATGAATATATAATGTTTTACTGATTTTCAAAGTGAACACATCCCGAATATGAAATATTTGTTTGGACACCCCACTACTTTTGAGAAAAATAGTTGAAAGCCAATTTCATTTTTGAGTGTGTGTAGAATGTAGTTTAGATCAAGCTTTTTTAAAAAATTTGGATGGTAAAATCATGAATTATCTATAGAAAAATGTGTTAGAGTAGGTATTTACCTTAGCTCATGTTCACCTAGGTACTTTATTTACCGTTATTGTATTTATCCTCACCCACTTATGTGTGTGGATATTTCTTTTATCTTATTTAGATATTAGGAGATATTATCTAGTTGTTAGGTATAGTTCTTTCCTTGATCTATGGTATTGACTAGTTCTTTCCTTGATCTATGGTATTGACTAGATCCTTGATGTCTAGTTCTCTCCTAAATCTATGGTCTTGACTAGTTCTTTGATGACTAGTTATTTCCTTGATTTATGGCTTGATCTATGACCTTGACTGGTTCTTAGATTGTTAGTCATTGCCTATTTAAGCAAGGCCCATTCTCAATGTATTACATTGAGTTCCATAATAATATATGATATTGTTGCTCATTTGGTTGCAAAGGTTTTATGTAAACTTATTCTGGCAAATTGCTTTCATCTTATAGATCGTGGTGTTTGATTAGCATCTGTGTTCTTGGCTTGGTACGATCTGGTTATCGTTCCTTTCATGGTATCAAAGAAGGAGATTGTTGTTGGCATCCGTCTATAAGTTTTATTTTACAAATAAATTATTTATGTATTCATATATTTGGGATTTGGTTTTATTTTGTTGCTGCGTGAATTTTTTTAGAAAACAGAGGCTTCCATTAGATCCGGAAGGTGTTAAAACCCTAAGATCGACTGTAAACTCGGCCAATTCTGGAGGTAGTCATTTTTGTGGTTTTTTTTTTGCAGAGAAGCACATAGGCGCGCCTCGGGATTCAAGCCAAGGAAAAAAAATGTGATTTTATTTATTCAGGTTTGTTGGATTTCTCGAGATCTATACAATGGTTTTTTCTGTTGTAGTGTATCTATCTCGATTTTCACATAGGAAGGTTTTCAAATCTTTCTTTTTTTGGCAGGGGTCCACGAATGTTGTGCATGTTTTTACTATTTCGGGAAAATCCACAAGTTGTTATTTTCAGAAATAAAGGTCGCTGTCTACACAGTCCAAAAATAGTAATTTTTACTAGAAGTGGCAGTTGGATGTGACTTTCTAGAAAACACATGACACACCCCAAAATAGTAAGTTGTGCAAACACCCATTAAAATCCTTAGCCCTTGGTCATATGGTATGGTCATATGAGGGCTTAAAGCTTCTGATTCCTACTAGTAGCTACTTAACTTCAGCCCCCTTTAATTTTATTTGTGTGGTGAAAGCAACAACAATTTATTTTGTTTTAGTGGCAACTAAAATAAATAACAGAGTAAAATATTAAAAAGCTTGTAACTTTTGATCGGTAACTCAGTTTTGAGTGTCGTTTTTTGCAAAAGTGCTATTTTTTTGTGTTCTTTCCATTGGAGTTAGTTATTTTGAGACTTGAAATATAATTAAAAAGTGCCAAATATGGAGGAGTGTTGTAATCAATTGTGGATGCAATTTTGGCTGAGCCTAACGTCCTAAATTTTTGGGAGTTACCATTTGTACCTATCATGGATTGTTGAGAATGATATGCTTTTCTTTGAAGTATGTAGACTTCAAGAGGATATTGTAAAATTTGTGGAAGAAAATAGATCACTCAAGAAGTGAAATTCTCTTCTACAATCACTCATTCACGATAAGGATACAATAATACACTCCCTACAGAACAAACTTGCTAGCCTACAACATCACCATCATATTGTGGACAACCATATCCATGCTCCTAGTCCACTTGCATCTATTGCTCTTGAACCCATTGACATTGATATGTCAATCTTTGAGTCTGTTCCTGCTCTTGATGATCATACACCCATAAAGCCTGTTACTACATGCTCTTCCACATTTGTGCCTATTACAGTACCATATGTGTATCCTACTTCTACTTAGCTACATGGATTATATAAGAAGCATACCACTACATTCAGTTCTTACATGCTCTATTCTATGGGTCTCACTAGATGAGTCATTGATAGACATTCACAGGGTATTTTTTCCTCTATTCCACATGTTAAGTGGAATTCTTGTCATGCCATTAGTTTTTGAGCAGATACTTCATTGGGATCACACATTGATAGAGATCCTTTTTTTGTTCACTCGACTCTTTCTAAGGATCATGAGCAACACATGAATTCTGCACCTTCACTCAGGATTGAGAAACCTGATATTTCAGCTATTAGACATGATCAACCTAACACACATTTTGATGTTCTTTTACATGCACCCATTGTGACATTTTACACCAAGTCATATACAGGAATATTCTTCATCCATCCATGTTAATTTGGGGTGAATATCTGATCACTCATGGAGGCAATATAGGCATTCGTTGAGAGGACTCTACAGGTGTGGCTCCTCCACCATTCAACCTCTTGCTCCACTTTCTATACCTTATGCATTGTGATGCTTCTTATTTTGAGCATTTTTATTTAGAAGGTGTAGTGTATCTCTCTTGTTTGTTGAGAGATTTTGTATCTGTATTTTTGACACTTTTGACATGTTGACAGCATCTCTTGTGGGGGATCTATTTTGGTGGAGCTCAGTGTTAGTTTGTCAGTGTTTGAGTAGTTGTTTTGACAACTCATACCGATTTGTAGTGTCACTCCACCCATTCAATAGTATGGGAGGGTGTGGTGTTGATCTTTCTTCTTCAGGTTTCATGTCCTTGCCTTGTTACCTTGGATTTTCTTGGATCATGACACTCTGGGGTTTGTGTCCTTGCCTTGTTGCTTTGGTTATTGTTCTTGGATCGTGCCACACCTATTTGCAGTAGTTGATTGAATTATGTTTGGTATTTTTTTGGCACTTTTGACATCACTCTGTTGACAGTCTCCTTGTATGGAAGCTATTCTGGTGAAGCCCAATGTCAGTTGCTTTTGAGTTCTATGATCTAGAAGTGGATTCAGACCAAAATTCTTCAACATTGTACAATTTTTTTGAGCCGATCTTCTTGGGATGCCTTGGAAGCGGGTTTTTACTCTCTTTTACTTTGTTGTTATTGGTTTTGGGTACCTTGCGGTGTCCCTTTTTCCCAATTATTGTACATGAGTACCTCATCAGGCCTAGTTGTCATGACTCATACTATGGACATGCCACATCTATTTTTTCCCCTAGATTTACTTGAGGGGGTGTGTTAGAATAGTTATTTACCTTAGCTCATGTTCACCTGGGTACTTTATCTACCTTTATTGTATTTATCCTTGCCCACTTATGTGTGTGGATATTTATTTTATCTTTCTATTAGGAGATATTATCTAGTTGTCAGGTATATTTCTTTCCTTGATCTATAGTATCTAGTTCTTTCCTTGATCTATGGTATTATAGATCCTTATGTCTAGTTCTTTTAAATCTATGGTCTTGACTAATTCTTTGATGAGTAGTTATTTCCTTGATTTATGGCTTGATCTACGACCTTGACTGGTTCTTAGATTGTTATTCCTTGCCTATTTAAGCAAGGCCCATTCTCAATGTATTGCATTGAGTTCTATAATAATATATGATATTGCTTCTCATTTGTTTGCAAAGGTTTTATGTGTAAAGATATTCTGGTGAACTACTTTCATCTTATTGATCATGGTGTTTGATTAGCATCTGTGTTCTTGGCTTGGTACGATCTAGTTATCATTCCTTTAAGTGATTATCAAGGAGTAATAAAGTACTATATGTAAATTGGGTTTGTAATACATGTTTATTCTTCCTCATGATCATCTCTCTTCATTGGTAAGTCAATTTTTTTCTAGTAGAAACCTTTCTTGGTGCATCACCACTTCTAAATTAAGGTTTTATTTCTTTCAAATCTCTAGGATCACTAATCCCTAATAAAATGTTAGTTTAGGTCTAGGTGTTTGTTCTTATTGCATTAGGATTAGTATAACACTTAGTTTAGGAAGACAAAGTCGTACTTCTCCATAGGTTCACCTCAATCCCATGTTTCCCAATCACACCGAACATTCAGAATGTCACATTATAGCCATTTAGAGGGTGCAGTGATTTGGAGTTAACAATAACCAACAAAATAATGTGTTACTATTGGTATAACTAGGAATGAGATAGGTAACCAAGAAGAAATTCTAAACTACAAGGACATATGGAATGACTTTTAACACCTCTTTTGGATGGTAATGTTCCTAAAAAAAGAATAACCTTCTACCCCAAAACAGGTCAAGTCTATAAAAAGAAAAGAGAAAAATCGATATGGAGAAATGAAATCAGTCATAGAAAAGTGACATAATTAGACTAGAGATAAACTCAAAACTAGTTGAAAGAGAGTTTGAAAAGCTAAAGGTTCTTTGCATACTTACTATGGGAAACTTGCGCAATACTTAAACATGACGGTGTTAGTGTACAAGCATTTAAAAAATTAGACCTAGTTTTAGTAGAAAATAAAACAGATTTGAACATCATTGTGGAAACATGTGCGTAGATGGGAATGTCTTGGAAGTATAAGAAAATTTGTAAAGTTAGAACAATAATCCTTTGAAGAATGATAAAATATTAGGATATGGTCATCAATACAGTATTAAGAAATCAAATTTAAAGAAAGTTTATTAGTCCAAGAAAGTGAGAAAATAAATGGATTAAGAAAACAAGGACACATGAAACAAGTTAGTAGAAAATATTATAGTTAAAAGGAAGCAAGCTATTGGTTTGACATGGTAGAATAAAAATACAATCATGAAAGAAACATACAAGATGAAGCATCAAGACTATTGAATCAGGTCAAGAAAAGAGTAAGGACAAGTGGAATATATAAACTCAAGATCAAACTAATTAATGTAATATGGATTTGGATACTATTCCTTTTGGGTGTCAGGTAAGAAAGAAAGGAGGGAGGACAAGAAGAAAAGGTATAGTGTGTGGTTCCGAAAACCATGCACACCATTTTGAATCAATAGTAGAATCACTCATAGAGAATGTAAAAATAGGGTAGATGAGAATGAACCATTGAGTAATGGAAAAAAATACAAAGGGAGAAAGATGAAAACGAAGGAATCAAAATATTTGAACAAGAATAACAATAGGAAAGGATAAGTAACCCACAAGCATAAAAGAAATCAACCACACACAAAGGAAATATTACACATAAAGGAAAAAACACCAAGGAAAAAATACAACCACAAGGAGCAAACAAAAGACAATATAGAGCAAGCATATATCCATTGAGCTAGAAGTATATCAATTATTCTCTGAAGGGAAGAATGATGCAGGAGCATCATATGGTTCTTAGATGACTAAGAATGTTAATAGGTCTAGGAATCTTCTCAAGATGGTTTTCACTCCATGATGGATTTATGTAATTTCTAATATGTGTGTAATTTGTTGTAGTGGATGTAAATAGAATTGGGAAGGTAAAATTTGGATGATGTAAGGCTAAATGAAGCCATGTGAGCATGTAAAGGTGAATTTTGGTCTAAATAAATCCATATAGGCTATGTAAGAGGATGATGTTTGTGGGAAAATGTGTGTTATGAGTTGTTTTAGCTATGAATCTATGTCAAGAATCTTGTTGATTCATTTAGATGGTGTTATCTTGCTCATGTTGTTTAGTCGAGTCCATGGTTAGAAAAACAAAAAATTAGAGGGAGACTTGCATGTGGAGATGTATGTAAGGGTAGAGAATGATGCAACAAGGGTGTAATATAAGTAATAACAGAAGAATTGGTCTTACTTTTATATGTATTTACTAAGTAGATAGGATTGTGTGTTACCTTGCCCCATGCCAAGTACTAGAAATGTTTTCAATGTCCAAGTAATTGTTAAATTGAGTAGATTGAGAGATTTTCATGGATCTATGAAGGTTGGAATAGAAGGGAAGACATGTAAGAAGACACATATGTTTTTCTTAGATCATGAAATTGCTATTTTATGCCTTTAACATCAAATAACGCCTCTTTGGACCTAACTAGGGCATCAAATTATTCACAATCCATGTATTCAAATGTCAACAAATTTTGTGGATATGACTATACGTATGAATTCTATACGTGTGCCAATTCTCAAATTATAATTCACACATGTGAAGCTGATGTTGATGACTATGTTAATTAGCTATGACAATGCCATGATTGGGGTAATTAGAGGCACAATGAAATTGTTTCTCATTGAATCAAGGCTCCAAACTCATCAATTAGCATATTCAAGGTATTATAGAGGTGATCAAATCAAATTTATGATAAGATCATCATCATTAATATCTACTATTGTAGTTAGCTTGTCACATTGTACATAAGTAGAGAAAAGGTGATGCATGCAAAAACTGAACATGGAGTTAAGGCCTATAAATTCATAGCTATCATATTAGATGTACCTTAGAAAAATTATAATGAATTCCCATGTGAGGTTGGAACCCTAGATACCTGGTGTCATAGTCTAACATCGAAGAGAGACCTAATTTTCAAAGGTACAGTTACAAATGAATTATGAATGCATAAAAGGGAAAAGTGTATGATATTTTGGCATATCTGAGAACTCCTTAGAGGGTTTATAAATGTGTCAAGTGAAATTAAAGGTGTTTAAGGTGAATTGGAGATTCATTGGCATTTATCCCTTAGAAGGGATAGTAGCCTAATAGGTCTAATCCTAACATCTATGTTAATGGGTAAGGTAATGATTGAATTGATTGTCTAATCACCTTAGCCATTTTGAAACAAGGATTCTCGGGATAGTTTAAATTGCTAAGAACCATAATAAAGAGATCAAGTATAATAGAATTAAGACAAATCTCCTTACTAATCAAGACTATGCATGTTTGAATAAGGTTGTTAGATGAAGTAGGGATAAATAAAGGAGAGTCTGAGGATGTATGGAGTATAGAGATAAAAATAGGGATAAGTTTATAGTATAAAAAAGTGACAGTCTCATTGATGGAGGTATAGTTGTATGATTGTGGAAAGAGGATATCCTAGAGACAAATGGAAAATGTGTATGAAGTATGTAAATGAAGATGAAACACATGAAAAATGGAGTAAGGGTATGTGGAAATAGATAGGATTAGGTGTGAGTGTTGCAGGTTTTTTTTTTTAGATCTTTAGAATAGAGGAAAAGGAGAAAAGAATAAGAACTTTATCTCTTTAGTGTAATCCCTCAAGACAAATAAAAAAACTATCTATAATCAATAAAAATCTAATGTATGTAAAAGATGATAATTTGGGAACAAAACTAATTGAAATTCAATAGATCCTCTACACCAATTCTATTTAAGATATGATATTAATATTAGTAATAATAACATTAATTAATTACAAAAAAAACCATCCTATCAAATAATATTAATTACAAGAAGTAATATTTCTAATAAACTTTAATTACTATTGTTAGTGCAAAATCACAGCACCCCTGAATGTCTACAAATAAATGCGTTGAGACTCTCAGTGTGATTGAAAAACATCGAGCATCTCTCAAATTGTAGGATTTTGAAATTGAAAGAGCTCTACATATGAAGGTTGTTTCCTGTTCCTCTATTCAGGTGCACACATAAAAATTTACAGAGGATCTATTATGAAACCTATTCTAACTTTCTAAGGAGACAAAGTTAAAAAGATTTAAGAAATTAAACCTAAACTATTAGAGGTGATGCACCAAAGGAATGCTGAAAATTGGCATTACTATCAAACACAGACCATTAAAATGTAATACAACCACTACGCACAAATAACCAATATTGTAATGAAAGATCAAATAAAGGAAATGAACACAAGATAGGGTTGAAATCATACACAAACATGTCTTATTGCTTCACAAACTGATACTGAACATTACAATGGACAAAAGGTGAAAAACTTGCATTATAGTCTTAATAGAAGGTTTAGACTCCATGAATTCATTTGCAAACTAGGATAATAAGGGAGGGCGCAAAACCAAAATTTCCAAGCCTTTACAATGAGCCCAACTCTTACCTTTATAGATGCAGTGAAGAGAGGAGAAAAAAAAAGAGATGGGAAACTTGATTATATGTGTAAATATCGGTAATTGCATGAAGTTGGGGGGCCAAAAAGTGGACAAGAATCCGAAAAAATAAAAAATGCGCTCGCATTTTAATTTGTTTGGATCGAGAATCACCGAAGCATAACGCATACGTGTTTCAAACAACAAAAAACGCATACGTGTTTCAAACAACACAAAACACGTACGCATTTTGTGTAGTATGGACCATGCATATGTGTTTAGGTGGTTTCTACTTACAAAAATAAACGTAAGAACTATTTCTTTTATTATTTCTTATACTTTAAATTTATTTTAGTAAATATAATAAATTAGTATCACTCTGCACCTTATGGAAGTGGTCTCATAGCTCTAACAGTTATAATCTAGAAAATAGTTTTTCAAAATCTAATCTAGTCAGTACTTACTCATTTTTAGGATTTTAGCAAATGACCTAAAACTTTTAGGGCATACACACACACACACACACACACACACACACACATATTGTATTCGGTCTTTGTTTTGAGAAAACATAGTCATTTTAAGGTTTTTTAACCTTTTAAAATGGATTTTGGCCCTACCACTACTTGACTTGGTGCTAATTTTTAAATTTGGTCCATAATTCTCTTTAGTGACTATGAATTAACTCTATAATGTTTGTAGATAGTTCTTACTAAAAAGAGATCCTCACTTTGTAGATAGAGGATTGTTTCCTGAATGAGATTTCCGTCTTATGGCCAAAATGAGGTGATTGTAACGTGCCTCCTCCTTAAGGCGTGATAACACTAATAGATGTTGAATGAGTTGTTATGAATAATACTAAGTGAATTGAATCAAGTGAACTCAAATGATTTCTCATTCTAAGAAACATGGTGCTCCATATAAAGATCATTCCCTCACCTTTCCTAGCTCTAAAAGCATCCTTTCATGGAATCAAATTCATGATTCTCTTACATGCTTTTGCTCATATGTCTCTTATGGAGACAATCAATTTCTGAATACTTCACAAATAATAGTCCTTGATAACTTGGTGACATGACTAGCTCATTTTAGCTTTTTTTGAAGCATGTTCAATTAACTACAAAATGGCCAAAAATGCCTTTTTAGGCCTTCAAAGGAAGTAGTCTCTCATAAAAAATAAATGAGTCAATCAATCACCTTAAACACTATTCCTTACACACTGAAACATGCTAAATGATCTTTTTAGGAATTTCCTTTGGGTGAGGGTTTATGATTTAGGGTTTAGGGTTTAGGGCTAAGATTTTAGGGTTTAGGGTTAAGGGTTTAGGACTCAAGGTTTAGAGTTTAGGGTTTAAGGTTTAGTGTTTAATGCTCATAGTTCATATTTTAGGGTTTAGGGTTTAGGGCTCAAGGCTTAGGGTTCATGGTTTAGGGTTCATGGTTTCGAGTTTTGAGTTTAGGGTTTATGGTTAAGGGTTAAGGGTTGAGGGTTTAGGGCTCAAGGTTCAAGGTTTAGGGTTTAGGGGTCAAGGTTGAGGGTTCAGTGTTTATGGCTCAAGGTTTAAGGTTTAGGGTTTAGGGATCAGGGTTGAGGGTTTAGGGTTGAGAGTTGAGGCTTCATGGTTTAGGGTTCAAGGTTTAGTTTTTAGGGTTTAGGGTTGAGGGTTTATGTTTGAGGGTTCAAGGTTTAGGGTTTTGTCTTAGGGATTCATGGCTTAGGGCATAGGGTTCAGGGCTTAGGGTTTAGGAATTTAGGGCTCAAGGTTTAAGGTTTTAGGGGTTAGGGTTTAGGTTTTAGGGTTTAGGGCTTAGAGTTTAGGGGTCTAGGAGTTTAGGGTTTATGGTATAGGGTTTAGGGTTTAGGGCTTAGGGTTTAAGGTTTAGGGTTGAGGATTTAGGGTTTACGGTTTAGGGTTTAGGAGTTAGGGTTTAAGGTTTAGGGTTGAGGATTTAGGGTTTATGATTCAGGGTTTAGGAGTTAGGGTTTAAGGTTTAAAGGTCAAGGTTCAAGTTTTAGGGCAAAGGGTTCAAGGTTTAGGGTTTAGGGATCATGGTTGAGGGTTTAGGGTTGAGAGTTGAGGGTTCAGGGTTTAGGGCTCAGAGTTTAGTTTTTAGGGATTAGGGTTGATGGTTTATGTTTAAAGGTTCAAGGTTTAGGGTTTTGGCTTAGGGCTTATGGCTTAGGACCTAGGGTTCAAGGTTTAGTGTTTAGGGTTTAGGGCTCAAGGTTTAGGGTTTAGGGCTCAAGGTTTAGGTTATAGGTTTTAGGGTTTAGGGTTTAGGATTTAGGGCTTAGAGTTTAGGGTTTAGGGATTAGGGTTTAGGGTTTAGGGATCATGCTTTAAAATTTAGGGTTGAGGATTTACGGTTTAGGGTTTATGGTTTTGGAGTTAGGGTTTAAGATTTAAAGCTCAGGGTTTAGGATTTAAGGCTTGAGGTTTAGGGTTTAGGTTGTAGGGTTAATGGTTTAGGTCACAGAGTTTAGGGTTTAGGGTTTAGGGTTTAGTGCTTAGGGCTTATGGTTTAGGGTTTAGGGTTTAGCGTTAAGGGCTTAGGGTTTAGGGTTTAGTGCTTGGGGTTTAGGGTTTAGGGTTTATGGGTTAGGGTTTAGGGTTTAGGGTTTCATGACCTTTAATATTTAACATTTAGGCCTTAAGGTTTAGGGTTTACGGTTTAGGGCTCAAGGCTCGGGGTTTAGGGTTTAGGGGTTATGGTGCATGGTTTTAGGTTTACGACTCAGAGTTCGGGGTTCAGAGTTATGAATTTAATGTTTAGGGGTTAGTTATAGGTTTAATATATAGGGGTTAGAGATCAGGGCTCTAGATTTAGGGTTTAGGGCACAGGTTTTAGGGTTTATGGCTCAAGGATTAGGGTGTAGGGTTCAAGGATTAAGATTTAGGGTTTATGGTTTAGGGATTAGGGTTTAGGGCTCATGGTTCATGGTTTATGGCTTAAGGTTCGGGGTTCAAAGTTACTGGTTTAAGATTTGAGAGTTAGAGCTCGGGGCTCTAGATTTAGTATTTAGGGTTTAGGGTTTAGGGCTCAAGGTTTAGGGTCTAGAGTCAAGGGTTTAGGGTTATAGGTTTAGGGTTTAGGTTTTAGGGTTTAGTATTTAGTGTTTAGGGTTTAGGATTTATTATTTTAGTTTTATGGTTTAGGGTTTATAGTTTAGGGTTTATATCTCATGGTTTAAGGTTAAGGGTTTAGGTCACTGAGTTAAGGGTTCATCGAATTTGTAGGTAAAAAATTCAAAGAGAGTCATAAAAATTTGATGTTTTTCATCTATTAATATTTTGAAGGAGGGAAATGTCATATTCCTTATTGTCCAATCCTTCTAAAGACCCTAGTAGTCCTCAATCCTTGGATGTACATGGAGACACTGTTACTTAGCTTCCATTTATAATGATAGAGACATTTGAAAATTTGTGTTATGACCTCTAAATCTATATGAATTTCAAGTTTCTTGGAAATCACATCACACCCTTCACTAGGATTGATGACTACCCCTATCTTTTTTTTCAAGGGATTTTAAAAATATCCATGGGTTTATCATATAAGGAATTATCAATGAATGGAAGGTCACTAAGTTGTAGGCTAGGTAACTCCCATTTAGAACTAAACAAGAAATATTTCCTAGGCAATTGATAACCCCTTAGTGTTCTTAGCCATTCCCCTTTTTCTATGCTTATTTTGAACACTTTAGGAATTTTTGTCAAATTTACTATCCATTCCAATAGAACACTTAAACTTTATCTTTCTCCAGAGGAGAGGATACTATAGGAAATTCAATTATGATCCTACACCTCTGCATTGATATATTCTCTATGTTTATTTTGTTTTTTTAAGATTAATTTGTTTGTTGTGATGGTTATTTTTTCCAGCTTCCAATGGGTCATCCTAGCTTGCATAATACCATACATGGAAATATGAGAAATGTGAAATTTATTTCAGAGTGTGAGTAAATTTACAATCAAGAGCACAAGTATATGTGGGGAGAAACAAATTTGGAAGAGATGTGTAATATATACATTACAAGGCACAAGGTAGATGTCATATCCATTCAGTAATTGTCCCAGCTCTCCTAAATAAGGTAGTTCTATAAGAAATTCAATGATGGTTCTAAGCACGAGACTAGGAAATATTGATGAAATATGGTTTGGGGTTTAGGGTTTAGGGTTTAGGGCTCATGGTTCAGGGTTTAAGGTTTAGGGTTCAGGGTTTAAGGTTTAGGGTTATGGTTTAGGATTTAGGTTTCAAGTTTAGGGTTTAGGGTTTAGTGTTTATGGTTAGGGTTTACAGATTGAGGTTAAGGATTTAGGGTTTAAGGTTTAGGATTTAGGGTTTTGGGTTAAGGATTTAGTGTTTAGGGATAAGGTTTTATGGTTTATGGTTCAGGTTTTAGGGTTTATGGTTCAGGGTTTGGGGTTTAGGATTTAATTTTTAGGGATTAAGGTTTATGGTTTATGGTTTAAGGCTCAAGGTTTAGGGTTTAGGGTTTAGGTTTTAGGGCTTAGGGCTTAGGGTATATGGTCTAGGGTTTAGGGTTTAGATTTAAGGGTGTAAGTTTTAAGGCTTAGGGTTTAGGGTTTAGGATTTGTTGGTTAAGGTTTAGGGTTTAGGGGTTAGTGTTTAGGGTTTAGGATTTATTTTTTATGGTTCAGGGTTTAGGGTTTAGCATTTAGGGCTCATGGCTTATGGATTAGGGTTTAGGGCTTAAGGTAAGGGTTTTAGGGATCACGGGTAAGGGATGAATGTTTAAGGTTTAGATTTTAGGGTCTAGGGATCATGGTTAAAGGTTTAGGGTTTAGGGTTTAGGGCTCAAGGTTTACAGTTTAGTGTTTAGGTTTATGGCCTATGGTTTAGGGTTTCAATTGTAGAAGTTAAATGCTAAAATATTTAGGCTGAATGTTGAAATCCTGAAAAATTACCTATGTACTGACCATATTATACTTTAAAAAACTATCTCCTAAACCATGACTCATGGAGTTGTGAGACTAGTTCCATAAGGTGTAGAGTGACCCTAATTTCTTATATTTACATAAATAATTCTAAAGTATAAGAAATAATACAATATAAATAATAATAAATGAAAAACTTATTTATTTGTGTGAATATAAGCATGTCAAAAGCATACATAATGTTTATACTACACATAACGCATATGCGTTATGTTTATACTACACAGAACGCGTATGCGTTTTATAATTTTCTCTTTTCCCAAGCCATGCCTCAAGGCTTTAGATCCGGTTTGGATCCCCAAGCTTGAGACATGGACCTGCACAAACATAGAAAACAACATGTTTTTACAAGAAAATGTAAAAAATTCCACTTCCTCTATTGTAAATCAAAATAAAACAATCGATCCATTTTTAAAAATTTATACCACGACGTAGAGCAGAGTCTCTTCTTTCTAAAAATATAATTTTTCAAATTTTGTAACTAATATAAGGTTTCCATATTATTTATTTTCTACCTATGCCTTTTTATAGCTATTTTTTGAAGTGTAAATATGTCTATCTTTCATGGTGTATCCTTTTTTGGGTGATCAAAATTTAAAAAAAATATATACTAGCCCAAACTATGCATAATTCTATACATATTCAAAACAGAAAAATATAATTTTCAATAGTTTTTGAGGTAGTTAGGGGGGGCACGGTCGGAGATTTGTTATTTTTCAAAACATAAAAATTTTGTACTATAAAAATCATAAATAAAAAATATTTTCTAAAAAAAATAAAAAAAGGATTCCAAACTAGATGCTCGCAGCTATCTTTCTACCAAAGGGTTTTCAAAAATACCAAATGGTGCTCAAAAAATGGTGGGGGGCACGAAAGTCACTCTATTATGTTTTTTAACAAAAACAGAAGCATTTATTGGTATATTAGTTATTTGAACCACTTAAACTTATCCATTTTCAATAAAATTTATTAGGTTAGAAACTAGACTCAAAATACTACGATTCATATTTCTACAACATATTCCAATTTTGAGTGTAACTATTTCGAAAAACTCATACAAGTTGAAGTTTTTTTTCAAAAAAATGCATCCACTTAAGACCCCCTTTTGGTCCCCCAACTTTGTGCACTTACCCTAAGACAAGTTGAGGCATATTATCAAAGCCACAAATGTAAATAGATGATGGAATTAAGGAGGCTTTGAAGAGGAAAATTTTCTTAAGGAATGTGAGATTACAAATGTTAAGCCCAAATCCATTATCAACTAAAGCTCATTCAACCCCAATGTTATTGATACAGACTTGAATATAAAGAGGGTATCATTACCTAAAATATATTGAGAATCGATTTCATCATATATAAAATTAATATGCTCTAAGTCATTAAATGATAATGTTTTAGTGAATCTATGATACACATACTTGGGAAAAGTATGAGGTTGAATATAAGTATTTTTTAAATAAGATCTAATTTTATTTACACAATTAGCATTATCTTGTAAAAAGGCATGGATGGAGACATCCACGGGGGAAGAATATTAGGCTATAGAAACAAGAAGAAGAAAGAAAGATATGAAAGTGTTCAAAGGATGGGTTCACCCAATGATTTAAGAAATATGTAAATTTGTAAACCCCAAATTACAGAGTCACCTATGATAAATAAATAAAAATCACATATTTGACATAAGAAAGTAAGATAACAAATTTAAAAACCTAATTGAAAGAGGGAGAAAGAAATACTTAGTTGATTTCACTTGATGTTAAGGCTAGTCTGATTTAGAGGACTAATGAACAAAAAGTACATACTATCGCAATCAAGCACAAAAAATAAGGAACTATTGGATATTCCTGGACTAGGGTGCTTGGATTAGGTCATGGGTTTCTAGGTGGTGGAGACCACAGCTAGGCTCTTGTGACCATGTAGCAGCTCAAAAACTAGTTTTTGTTGTGTCACAAAAACCAATGTCGCTAACCTTCACTTTTAGTCACCCATATATCATTGGATGATCATCGAATTCTCCTATAACCTATAAAGATAAGATGACTTGCAAAACCCTCAAACTACATCAAATACCTAAAAAAAGATGTAAATTTTGAATTCAAACTCACCTCGGTAGTAACCTGAGTGAGTGAGCTTACAACCGAGCATTGCACTACATTTCTAAATCCATGTAGTTTTTGTGTGTGTGGAAGAATCATGCCCTAGGAAACCCTTGCGCAAGTGTGTATAATAGAAGGAAATAGAGATATGTACCAATATAAGTATAAATTTGGATGGAAAAATAAAATTTCCTTCCTATGTGTGTATGTAGAAAATGTAGTCCCTTATCCCTTGAGTGAGTGCTATATGGATGCTTTGATGCTCTTATAATGCCTTTCGATGTAACCTTAGGTGATGATAATAGATGCTTATTTCTTGGTCCTTTATTATGGTCACATAGATTTGTATTTATATGAATCCTTTGGTTTAATTTCACAATTTACAACTGGAAGGATGAACCATAAGAAAATAAGATGCCCAAAAGGAGTGAGTAAAGTAGAAAAGGTTCAGGGGCACCTGGGGGTTGTCATCTTGTCTGAAGTAATAAAATATATGTGAAATACCAACTGGTTTGTAGGGTGTGCAAGACCAAATAGAAAATAAGAAACACAAACAAAAAGGCCAAATGTAGATGTCAATTTCTAGTTTTCTCACTTAATAATCATATGAATAATAGTATGTGATTAGAACCTATAAATGTACCCAAGTACGTGATTTTATGTCTACAATTTTGTAGTCATATTTTTAAAAATATTTTCCTATAACACATGATAAATTAGGGTGTATGGTTGAGATTGTTATGTTTTTATGGAAAACGCATATTTATTCACAGATTACACAATCCAATACTTAGGTTTATATATCCAAGACAAATGGTGGGTGGTTTCCATGCCAAAGGAAACAAAATGTGCTTATGTTACAATTTGTTAGCATTATAACATACTCACATTTTGTTTTTCTTAGTGAAAATTTCAAATAACATGAGGGTGTTATGGCTTGGAAATTTCAATCCATAATGTGATCACATTATAATGTACTTATTTCATTTCATGGATGCGTTATAATGTGACCGAACTATAATTCCCTCACATTATGTGAAAAATGGCCAAAAAAGAATTTTGGCTGCATCTTGGTCCCCTATCTCCATGCACACAACCTTTGTAAACTTTCAATTTATTTAATATTTGTAGTATTGTATGGTGAGTAATAACATAGTCATATTTTTCACCTATAAATATCAACATGAATATTTCTTCACTTTCATGTAAAGATAACTCAAGGTAACTATATTTCATGACTATTTTAGGTTTACTGCTATTTTCCCAAAGAAATATTTTTTACACTATTATGATATATGTTGATCTTTATGTATCCACATTAATTTCATTTACTAATGTTATATTATATATTACTTTATGTTTCATTATTATACTCGAATTTACATCCTATGGAATACATTCATATAAAGACAAGCTAATTTGTAGCACATGGTGGGATATCAGTATAGAATTTACCTTCTTACCACCGCAATTCCACCTAAAATCACATTATTTGTATATTTCATTCTTAGGTTTTCATTCACTTTTAAATTTATCCCTTTTTTCCCTCTCCCTTCATTGCATTTCATAGTTAATGTCTTTGGCCATGTTGATTATGTTCTATAATGTCCCATGTATCCTTATTTCAACTGATATTATTGAATTGGTCGATGATTTTGGTTGATTTAAAATTTTGAATTATAAAGTTTAATTTAATATATATAATATTCTCATTTTTTATTTTTCATTTCTCAATATAACATTGAATGATCTAATTTTGTTTCTTTCACAAATGGACCTTACATTAAGGAAGAAAAATTGAAGCAATGAGCTTTTAAGTATACTAATAATATGTGTTTAACCAGTAAGTTCTATGGTGCATAATAATCTAGGTTAATGTGTAATCCACATAAACCCAAAATAGGTATATTATTTTTAGGTTTACTAAGTTATTTTTATGTCCACCATATCCTAAGGAGTTTAATATGTAGAGGTATCTTCTAGATTCCATATTATTTTTCAGAAGTTGGGGCCAACTTATAATTCACTGGTATAATTTAAAATAGAGTTTGATGGTAGAAAAAATTGTGTGTAAGAAATGAAATTTTAACATGCATCATTCCATCTCTGCAATATGTATATATATTCAAATTAATGGCATAATTCTTTAGATTTGTGTCATACGACTAGGAGTCCTAAGAAAAAATCACTTTATGTCACCTGTAAATTTATGCACAATGTATCACTTATTTTATGCATAATAACATATAAATTATTTCATGTAGGTTCACATTAATAACTTATGTCCATCTATATGGTGTACACCCACAACTAAAAATGCATTCCTATCTAATTTTATTTTGTGAAAGATTAAGGGATTTACTTAGGGGACTTATGACTAACTTTGTGTGTAAGGATGTAACATGTCTAGAATATTTGAGAAAATGATTATTCAAATTCATTTTTTTGTTTCTTCAAGGAATAATTTGAAATTTTTACCTAAAATTTGAATTATTGATTCAAATTATATTAAACAAATAATGCTAGGATTTTAAATGCATTAATAAATGTATGATCATTATCTTTCATATAGGATTAGGAAACATTTAGTTTAGGATGCTTCAATTAATTTCATATTGGAATCTTAACACTTAGGTATGTTTTAAGTAGGTAGTTATTGGTTCTATAAAAACTCACCTTACACTAAATAAGGTGGTGGGTTAATTGGTTCTTCCAGGATATAGATATAGAATATAGGTTGTTATACCATACTGTTGTAATAATTTAATTTATTCAAATTGAAATTATTGGTGTTATTATATATCCTATAATGTTATGTAGAGCATGTATCTATCACATAGGTTTCAAGTCTGTGTAAGTTGTTATTTCATCAAAGATGGTCAATATTGTTGAAAATCTTATCACTTTGTCAAAATTCATGTTGTCTGAAAAAATATTATGGTCTAAGGAAGTTCTTAAATTAAATCCCCAACTATGACCACATCATTTTATATTAGAGTGTGTGAGTGGTCATATATCATATCATATTAGATACACAAACACATATAAATTGTTAGGGAATGAAGAAAATCATACTCTTATAACTTTTAACGAAATAGTAAGAACATGTAAAATATTATATAGATCTTGATGATTTTAGGAAAATAATTCCTATGGACAATAAAATTTCTCAATTTAAATTCACATCCAATCTTGTGAAACCTATACACATATAAATTTAAGAATAAACACCTTTTTTTAGCATTCAGGACTTAATGAGAAATTGTACAAAGGCTATTTTAGAATATTTTCCATATGTGTTAGAATCAATTATGACTATAAGGCATCACATTGACTTAGTTATAAGGTCATTTTGTTATATAAAAAGTGACACATAGATTAACACCCAAAGAGAATACTCAAATACAAAGAAAATTTAATAGTGTGTAGATTAGAAAATCTTTAAGTACATGCATGATATTAGTGGTGTTAGCATCAAATAAGAATGAAAAATATGTAATTAATTCAATAAAAAAACAATAAATTACATATTTACATTACCACAAATTGATAATATGATGGATTATATCAGTCGACTACATTGTTTCATGAACATATATTTTAAGAGTGGATACCACTAGATCCACATAAATGAAGGGTTTTAATGATAACTATGTTTAAAATATAGGGGGGATTGCATGAGTTATTAATTTTTCCATTTGGATTGAGTAATGCACTAAGTACTTTAATGTGAATGAGTTCCTTACTATTGCATAAGTTTGTAATATTTTATCTTGATGGAATTTTGATATTTAATAGGAAAAAGGTAGATTATTTGATCGACTTTTTAAAAGTTTCACATCAGTTGCAAGATGAGAATTTTCTAGTAAATTATAAGAAATTTATCTCTATGAATGTAGAGATTCCATATTTTATTTTTTAATATCCTGTGAAGGAGCAATGGTGGATCTATAAAAGGTGGAAGAAAAATATAAATAGATCATTTTCACAAATAATTTTAAGGAAAGAGCTTTTCAGATATTGGTGAGTTTCTTTAGGAATTTCATTACTAACTATAGTGGACTATGTGCTTCTATCATAGAGTTCATGTAAGGATTAAAAAAATATTTGTGTGGACATGTAGTGTGAAAGATTATTTTCATAAGTTAAAAAATATAGTGATTTAGTAGCCAATGTTAGCATTACGAAATTTATCCAAGGCATTTTATGTTTTTTTTGAAGTAATTATAGTAGAAATTGGCACAATCTATATTTACCATAACCATTTTTTATATATATCTCATTAGAAACTATATTTATCAACACTAGGAGAAAATCGATTAGTTACACATCAAGTGGATAGAATTTATATAGAGTTATTATTAGTGTTAAAGCACAAATAAGGAAGTCGCATACATTTTTTTATTGATAAATGTTTTTGATTAGAGCTATGAACTGAAGGGTTGCCTAGGACCCCACCCATAACAGCTAATGTCCTTAGAAAAGATATTATAATTAGACCAACCCAAACTGCGACCAATGATCCTGCACTGACGATGTATATTTCAGCCACCGCCATTTTTAGAGCCACCAGTTGCCTTGAACACCAATGCTGACGATGCAAAGTCCGCCACCGCCAAGAATAACTGCCAATTGTAGCCACTGGTGATGCAACATCCACCACCACTGATAACCACCCCAAAGGGATTATGCCTAGCGGGATTTGAACCTAGGTGGATCCAAACACAATTGTTCGTCTTAACCGATCCACCCAAACCCCATTGGCAAAGTCACATACATTTATTGCTGCAATAATTAGACAATATTTTCTATTTGGCTAAAATGAAGGAGGGGGTCATATGATTCAATTCCATGGAATATTTATACATGGATGATAATAAATATAAATAAGCATAACAGTCATGTAGATAATAAGTAATCATTGGTGGATACCTTTTTTATTATTTAATTCATGAAATAGTACTATTTAAAGGTATTAATTTATACATCCTAAGATGTTCAAAAACTTTGTTAAGGAAAATTAAAGTGGAGGTCTATCATGTCATATTTTTATCAAAAGACTTATGTATAGATGGTTTATAGTAACATTTTCTTAATATGAATGCACGTGTGTAAACAATTGTATAAAAGTGTCTAGTATGTCAATTTTTGAAACACATAATTTGAATATATGGATATATCAATTATTTTCATATTACAAAAAATAAATGATAGGAATTAGTTCTCATATTAGTTATTTATGTGAGTTAATTATTTTAGAATACTAATTTGATACAAAAACATTAGTTTGAAAATAATATCAGTGAGTTGTTTGACACAACTCACATATGTAGGAGAGTGTGAGAGGGAAAAAAGGAACTAAAATTAGGATCTTTTGAAATATTTTTTGGGATTTGGTAATAATGTAAAACTTCCTAATTATAGTTATATTCCTTTATATATGTAGATGTGTATTGAATAAAATAATGATGAAATATTATTGTGATCTTATTGTGTAAATATCTACCAAAATCATCGTTTGGTATCATATTATGATTAATTTTGTCTTGTAATTGAGTACTAAACTTTGCTATGGGTAACCACTTTGATATATAATTTTGCTATGAATGAAGAAAAGATATCATCATGTGGATCTACAACATCAAGAAATATGGTTATAATATGGTAAATAATGTGACAAGATCATGTGGACATGTTGGATCCTAGGCTAAATTTTCTCTCTACTATGAATTCATAGATTTCAATTGATGGATTCAAGTCACTAATCAAAATGTTGTGCATATTTTAACAAATGAATTTATATATATTGCATTCTACATACTATTATAGACTGCATGCTTTTTTGAATTCCTTGTAGTTAGTATTTTTCCAACACTTTATTCTTTACCATTCTCTAAGTTCAATTTTAAATGTATTTTCACACCTAGCTAGGTGATATTGGTGCAACATATCAAGTATTTATTTTATGGAAATTCATATTTCAAAAAAACATCACTGTTTGTTGTGTAGGATGATTCATTCCATCTACCTTCTATGTCAAATATCTCCATATAGCATTTGTTTAGTGTAGTTTTTTATATTCTAAAAAAACTACAATCTTTTATTTCGTGATGTGAATTGATATGAGGTTTTGAAGATAATTTATAGCATGGTAATCTAAATAAGTGTCATTTTATTGTTTCTCTAATATATTATTCCAGTTATCTTCCTAGGAAAATGATTTTATGAAAAGTAAAACAAAATAAGAAGAGAATTTCTAACCATGTATAATTCTATTATCTAATTATGTCTTTTATTTTTGTAAATTTATTTTATGTGCATCTTTTCATTTGAGTATATTTTTTATTAGTAAAAGAGGGTTAATGTATCTTATTTCTTTTTGCACAACACACACCCCTAATTTCCATAAGTAAATTAAGGAGCCTATTTCTTTCCTTTCTCCAAAAGTTATATTATTTCATGCCTCAAGTTTTCATATTCCACATGATATTTCCTTCTCTCCTTATGCCTCTTTGCAATCATACTCTAAAATATTTTACTAAGTTCTTCACATTTAACACTCATACTTCACCTTACAAAAATCCCCTTTGTGAAATATCTTAAGGCCTATGTAATAGTTCCATCAATTCAAGATGATGCAATACTTCTCACACAATGTACCATGTTCCCTAAATTATTTTATTTTATTACGTATCAAGTCACTAAATTATTATTTGAGTCCACCACATTCACACAATATTTTTGAATCCTTGTGTATACAAACCCTAATTCATACGGCCTTCTAATACTTTATGACATTATTTCACCCACCAATATTCCCATTATACATTACACATAATCACTTGACTTCCTAATCTATCTCACAATTATATATTTGAATAATTTATGGTCCAACTGGTAAATCTAACACCGAACATTTGATTTCTCTCAAAATTTATGTTGTGTAGGTAGAATACACACACTCACAATGCTCTTAATATTGCATTAAGGAAGAATTATGATTCACCTAAAGAAGGAACTGTGTATATTTTGAAGTGAAATCTTTGTACTACACAAACTATAGAACCTCACATACATAATTCTTACATGCCAATAATACAAAAGGAAGTATTTATGTATGCTTTGCATGCATGGTTTATTTATGTTTGATCTATATGCCTCCTTTTACATAAATAACTTTTCACTCTTGTTTGTCCTAATAGTAAGTGAAATTATAATCTCATAAGTTTCCCGAAGGAGTGTTGTTGGTGAAATAATTTGTTACAGTGTAGATTATTGGTTTTCACCAATGTTCATGGGGCTAAGCACATCATTCTTGAGTATGGGGAGGCTCCCATTATTTAATGAAAGGAATAAATAAATTGTGGGGTGGTTATTAGGCTAGGGATCTTACAATAATACCACACTAAACCTATGGAAAAGTTCTTATACAGTGTATAAGGGAGGAATTTTTCTTGGGAAATAGGTAAAGGGCTATAGGATAAATAGGGAGAGGCGTTAATGTTGTGAGTAGACTTAAAAACTTTACATACATTAGATATAGTAGGTCTACATTCAATTATAATAATTCAAACACGCAATCAACACTAAGACTCACAAATTGGAGACACAAAGTTCTCTGAATTCATTAATCAAAGACATATAATTCTTCCTTGGTTATAAAATATTATAGTGCTTCCAAATTCATAAAGTAGAGAGAGATTAGAAGAACATAGGAAAAGATATCAAAGAAATGTATCTTTATTAATTATATTACTAGTGATACAAATCCCAATAAATTACAACAATCACCAATTTCCATCTTTTTTAAATGGATAACATATCCCAATTTATAGCTTACAAGATGTCTCTTCCTCTCCCCCCATGTGACCTTTCATCTTACTTCCACTTGTGACTTTTCACATTCCTTAGGAATGAAGTTAAGTTCTTTTTTATAAGGGATTTTTAAAATGCACCATTAAGTCAATTAAGTTAATAAGATGAAAGAGTGAAAACGTATATTCCCAATAAAGAAATAGAATGTTAGAGAGGGAGGGAGGGGGGAGAGAAGAATAGAGAGAAGTAAAAATTAGGAGATCGTGAATCTTTTTTTATGAAGAACATGTTTCTGATGGATCATGAATGAATTTATTTTACCTTGACCTTCTTTTCAATTAGAACATCATGATTTAAAATTCCTCCTCTTATGAGATGAATAAACTTTGCAAGGAATTGAATGAGTGTTTAGAAATATTGTTGTGAGGCTTTCACTGATATGGAAACATGATGATCCTTTTTTAACACAAGGTTGGGATTAGAACATAGATATCATCACCTTGCACTTCTCATCTTCAAAACTCAACTCCATGACATATATGTTTAATTTTTAATGGAATAAACCCAAGGATGCTCAAAAACCTTATTCCTCATTTGTTACTCATTAGAAAAGGTCTTCTCCTCCAAAATAATATCTCCTTCATTAAATTGAAAGTGCATAGTGTGAAATCATGAATCTGTTAATTCAATAAGATGTTATGCATTGTTTCAAACTTATCCAGGTGCTCTTTGTTCAACACGAGATTTTTACCATCCTTAGGTTGGGCATCACACATGAATACAAGGACTAAATGAATTCTGGGGTGATTTTTAGGCCGATGATCACACAAGAATACTCCACTAAACCTGTGGAAAAGTTCTTTTATAGTGTACAAGGGAGGAATTTTCTTGGGAAAGAAGTAATGGGGATTATTAGAAATTGGGAGAGGGGGTTAATGTTTTGAGTAGACTTACAGAATTCACATACATTAGCTAAAATAGGTCTGCATTTAAATAGAATAATTCAACCATGTAATAAAAATTAATACTAACACATTAGAGATAAAAATTTATATGAATTCATTAATCAAAGACACAAAGTTCTTCCTTGGTTATATAAGATTATAGTTCTTGGAATTTTTTTAAGAAGATAGAGTAAAAGAACATAGGTAAGGGGATAGAATAAATGTAACTTTATGTCTTACCGTAGTCATGATACAAAGCCTAATAACTTACAACAATAAAAATTTCCAAACCTTTTGGAATGGATAAGTCATCCCAATTTATAGATTACAAGATGTTTCTTCCTCTCCCCCATATGACCTTTCATCTCAACACCACTTGCGAATTTTCATATTCCCTATAAATAAAGTTAAGTCCTTTTCTTATTTTCATAAAAGGGAATTTTACAATCCAACATTAAGTATCTTAAGTGAATAAGATGAATGAGTGGAAAATAACATTAGCAATGAAGAAATAGAATGTTAAAGAGAGGGATGGGAAGAGAGAAGAAGAGAGAGTGAGAGAAGTGAAAATATGGAAACGGGGAAGCTTTTGATGATGAAGAACCTATTTTGATGGATCATGAATGAAGTTACTTACCCTTGACCTCATTTTGAGTTGGAAAAAAAAAGTTTAAAAATCCTCCTCCTATGAGATGTGGACACACTAAAAAGAATTTAATTATTTTTTATAAAAATTTCTACGAGACTTGCAATGATATGGAAACATGATCATCCTTTTTGAACACAAGGTTGGAGTTCCACCATAGAGATCATCACCTTTCTCTTGTCAACTTCGAAATTCACATTTGTAACGCATATGTTTCTTTTTTTAATGGAATCAACATCGTGATGCTTAAAAACATTCTTTCTCATATTTTACTCATTGTAAAAAGTCTTATCCTCTAAATATAAGAATTGATCCTTCATTCAACTGAAAGTGCACAGTGTGAAATCTTGAATCATTAAGTCACTAAGATGTTCTACACTATTTCAAAATTATCTAGACACTTTTTATTTATCACGAGAGGCTTAACATCCATTTTTCTTTACCACTATCCTAACACATACTATTTTTAGTAAGCCTTATTTTGAGAATTCCATTTTAGTTACCAGTTGCGTAATTTAGAAATTTTAAGTTTCCCTGATGTGCAAGGGGTAATGATAACTCATAGGATGAACGGTTTACAACACTTACTATTTATAGACATTGAGGATTAGGAAGGATTACTATTCTTAGAAGTGTGTCTTCCTTGTGTCATAATGGAATGAAAATGGTATCAAAAATATTGTTATTTCACAAGGAGGCTTTGCTCTATTTTTTTGAGGATTTCAATTACAAAAACTCCGTAGATCTAAAATGATTTTTTATTTATTTAAAATTTATGTATTCACTAAAAATAATTTACACCACCATTGGATGTAAGGTTAGATTAATTTTAAGGAATATTTTTAGGAGTTTTTGTTAAAGTCTCATGGGGATTAGACAAGTAGTTTGGGAGATATGATCAACTTTCTATTTTTAGGATATGATGCCTCTGACATATGTTCAATAGTATAATAGTAAGGAGAGTGTGATTTTGGAGGAAAAATAAATATTTAAAACATAAAAATGGCTAAGTGTTTGAGTATGAAGAATTTTTTCCTCACTTTCACACCTTTTAACTCAAGTTTGAATCAAGCAGAATTAATTAGTGTTGGATGAGATTTGAAGTGGAGTTGTCTCTTAAAATGGGTGAAAAGAGGGAAAAAGAGGAAAAGGGTAAACAAAGGAAAAAAATTATAATTTGCACCACCTCTGGAAACATTTCTTGTTTTGGTTTCATGTGAGTGAGAAGCACATGATGGAAATTAGCACTCAAGAGTTACAATATGGTTTTGTATGTGTCTAGGGACTAGATGAGAGAGGGAGTGCATGTTTTTGTCCCCCTTATCCCATTTTCACCTTCAAAATAATATAAAGGGACTTCAAGTGCTAAAATTGTGTCAAGGGGGTTTCCATCATAAAAAGTGGTCTTTTTTTGCGTTGTGCTCACCTAAGTACTCAAGTCACAAATTAAGTCCTTTATTGCTTTAGTGTTTACTGTAGTCATGATACAAAGCCCAATAACTTACAACAATAAAAAATTAAAAACCTTTTGGAATGGAGAAGCCATACTAATTTATATATTTCAAGATGTCTCTTCATCTCCCCCCATGTGACCTTTCATCTCAACACCACTTGTGACTTTTCACATTCCCTAGAAATGAAGTTAAGTCTTTTTCTTATTTTTATAAAAGGGAATTTTACAATCCAACATTAAGTATCTTAAGTGAATAAGATGAATGAGTGAAAATTTACATTCGCAATGAAGAAATATAATGTTAGAGAGAGGGAAGGGAAGAGATAAGAAGAGAGGGTGAGAGAAGGGAAAATATGGAAACAGGGAAGATTCTGATAACGAAGAACATGTTCTGATGGATCGTGAATGAAATTCCTTACCCTTGACCTCATTTTGAGTTGGAAAACAATGGTTGAAAAATCCTCCTCCTATGAGATGTGGACACACTCCAAGGAATTTAATGATTTTTTATGAACATTTATGCGATACTCGTAATGATATGAAAATATGATCATCCTTTTTTACCATAAGCTTGGAGTTAAACCATGGAGATCATCACCTTACTCTTCTCAACTTCAAAATTCACCTCTGTAACACAGATTTTTATTTTTTGAATGGAATCAACCCTATGATTCTTAAACACATTATTTCTCATATTTTACTCATTGTAAAATGTCTTATCCTCCAAAAATAAGAATTGATCCTTCATTCAACTGAAAGTGCATAGTGTGAAATCTTTAATCGTTAAGTCGCTAAGATATTCTACTCTATTTCAAACTTATCTAGATGCTTTTTATTTATCATGATAGGCTTAACATCCAATTTTCTTGACCAATATCCTAACACATACTATTTTTACTAAACCTTATTTTGAGAATTCCATTTTAGTTACCAGTTTCTTAATTTAGAACTTTTGAGTTTCCTTGATGTGCAAGGGGTAATGATAACTCATAGGATGAACTATTTACAACACTAACTATTTACATCCATTAAGGATTAGGAAGGATTACTATTTTTATAAGTGTGTCTTCCTTGTTTTAGAAAGGAATGAAAATGGTCTCAAAAGTTTTGTTATTTCACAAAGAGTCTTTGCTCTATTTTTAGAAGATTTCAATTACAAAAACTTTGTAGATCTAAAAATGAGTTTTTATTTAGTTAAAATTTATCTATTCACTAACAATAATTTATACCACCAATGGATGCAAGGTTAGATTAATTTGATGGAATTTTTTCAGTAGTTGTTAAAATCTCATGGAGATTCGACAAGCAGTTTGGGAGATATGAACAACTTTATATTTTTAGGATATGATTCCTCTATCATATTTTCAATAATATAATAGCAAGGAGAGTGAGATTTTGGAGGAAAAATAAATCTTTAAAACATAAAAATGGCTAATTTTTTTAGTATGAAGCATTGTTTTCTCAGTTTCACACCTTTTAACTCAAGTTTGACTCAAGAAAAATTAATTGGTGTTGGATGAGAGTTGAAGTGGGGTTGTATCTCAAAATAGGTGAAAAGAGGGGAAAAGAGGAAAATTGTAAACAAGTAACACTGTATTATGATTTGTATCAGCTCTGGGCAAGTGTCATGTTGTGGTTTCATGTGAGTGAGAAGCACGAGATACAAATTACCACTCAAGAGTTACACTATGGTTTTGCACATGTCCAGAGGATCGCTGAGAGAGGGAGTGCAATTTTTTGTCCCCCTTGTCCCATTTTCACCTTGGGGATAATATAAGGGGACATCAAGTGCTCAAAATGTGCCAAGGGTATTTCCATCATAAAAAGTTGTCTATTTTTGTGTTGTGCTCACCTAAGCACTCAAGTCATAAGTTTAAGTGGTCGTGCAAAAACATAACATCTATAGGGTAGTGAAATTTTGTGTCCCACATGTCCCCTTTTCACCTATAAGAAAATACAAGGGGAAGGAAAGGGTGAAAAAATCTGCCCAAGCTTTTTGGAATGTGTATATCACCTGTCAAGTGCATTTTAAGACACCAAAAGTGTTTTTCCAGTCCTGAGAGAATGGAAAGGTGTTTGGGGTCAACCCTTATATTATTTTGAATCCAAATAACACATTTATATCATCCCAACCATTATTAGGACTCATTTTTACCTTAAATTTTAATTGTTGCACCATTCACCCTTTCAGTGTGAAGGAGCAAAAGTAGTGACTTTATCACAAGAGACCTTGAAGACTTAGAAAAAAATTGTGTTCCCATCATGTGGAGAATTATAATTGATTTTCATTGAGTATTTTATGATCTTCCAAATCCTCTAAGAACTCCCAGAATATTTCTAACAAGTTGAATTTCTCTGTTAGAGCCTTTATTCCTTCTGCCCAAAATGACCTGATTTTTCTTAACTTGTTCCCAACATCAGTTATCTCCATAAATTTTCCCTAAACTTCCTTATATAACTTCATTTATCTCTTGCATAAATTCTAAATTTCTTAAGTCTCCCCTACATCTTCTATAGGATTTCCATATGTTGCAATATGGCTAAAAATAGCTGATTTAATGTAATGAAATCAATCTAGATTCATTCACATGAACATGAAGCACACTTGAAAATGATCTAATCACTTTCCTCTCAGTTGTAATGATGGTGACATAGACCTAGATGGGTTTTATGTGTTGATAAAATGGCCAAAAGAAGGATTCACAATGACAGGGAGACAGGTTTTCAAATTGTGGGCTTAGTTGTCATTGTTAAAATTTTAAATTTTGAATGACAACAAGTGTGCAAGTAATTCAAAAATTCCCAGCAAACTAATTTTTTGCGTGCATGAAAGATCAATGAGAATATAAATAAATACCAAGTCTTGATACTGTCTAGGAAGGTATTATAATTATTGAGGCCAATTGTCTCACATTAGCACACTCCAAAGCATGGAGACTCAAGACTATTCTCAAAGAGCTTCCTATGAGGAGAGGCTAATGTGTGCCATTTTTATGAGATCAATACACTACATGATGAAATTTATACTTGATTATTAGAAGATAAAACACCACCCCATAGTCAAAACAAACAAGTGATTATGACACAAACTAACATTATATCAATGAATATAATATTTTTCATTTAATAAATAAGAGAAGATCACAAAAATCTAATTAATCATGTTATGTCATAAGTTAGGTATTGCATATATTTAAATTAATCTTAACTTTTACTTCATGGAATACCCATGAAACATATCACATTGAATTTTTTATAAACTGTTATCCCTGTTTTGAGTTCACGACGAAACGATCGGATAACCCCTACAAAATTTTTGAAGTGATTTTGCATTATGATCTCTTTTAGAGCAAATCGGGTTTTCGGGTGTTACTAACAGCTTGACATAAGTTTTAACATGCTTTATGTCTTATGACCTCCGAAACCCGAAACCTGCCTTGTATTGAAAAATCCTTTGAAATCGGGTTTTCGGAAATTCAACGCATCGGAACATACTTGTGTTAAGACATGCTTTGTGTCGCGTGACTTCCGAAACCCGAAACCCGCCTATTGTTAAGACAATCCTTAGTAATCGGGTTTTCGGAACTGTAAAGCATCGGAACATCCATGTTCCAAAACATATTTTATGCGCCATGTTCTCCAATTCCCGAAGTCCGCTCAATCCTTAGTAATCGGGTTTTCGGAAGTTCAATGCATCGGAACATTCATGTACCAAAACATGTTTTGTGCTCCATGTTTTCCGAAGCCCGAAACCCGAAATGCACTAAATCTCCTCGTGTCGGGTTTTTGGACTCCTCCAACACGCTGACGTGGCATTCATGCCGAAGGGTTGGTGAGTCGGCACGTGCCGAGCTAGAGCGTATTTATTACTAATTTTCTTATAAATACGTAAAAATCCACGTCATTTTTACCGTTCATATTTTTAATTCGTGGATTTTTCGTATGCTCTTCCGCTCCCAAAACCTGCAAACTCGCGTTACCAGACTGGATCGTTTGTTTTTGATTTTACTTGTCTCAAATCGAAGGTATTTTTCGTTCCTTCTTTATTCTTGATTTCTCTGGATCGACTGCGTATATTTTCTTTCCAATTTCTTGCCAGTTGTTGAGGGTTTTTCTTCCTTCTTCGTTTTGTATTGTTTTGGAAAGGGTTTTGGGTTTTTAGGGTTTATTTTCTTTTTGAGATTATCAATTGGTGATGTTCCTTCCAAATTCCAATTACTTGCATAATGTATGGAATATGAATAACAAAAAAAGAAAGGAAGCTGTGTATGTAGAAATTCAAAGGAAAGGCTCTGTTTTTGTTTCCCGGATTTTGAAGTTTGTATTGTAGATTCAAAAGTCCGAAATACAAAGGAAGCTCGCAGTAATGGGGTTTTTCAACGTTCCGCCCTCAACAGTGGGTGTCAGGCACCTCCTAAGTTCCGCCATCAACAGTGGGCGCCGGGTTTTCTTCAGGTTCCGTCATTAACAGCAAGTGCCGGGTTTTGCCAAGACTCCGACATATCAGACCTATCGGGTTCTCAAAGTTTTCCGATATCTTCTTCTGCGTGTCGGGTTCTTCTCTTCTTCCGACGACTTCCGTCAATCAGGTTTTTCAGTGTGCGCGACATCTCCGGAGTTCCAAGCTTTTCTCCTTCCAATATTCTTCATGTCAGATCCTGGTTCATCACAGGAGAAGGCCGGAAAATCTAGCAAGATGAAATACAAGTTTAAGAAACCAGAATCCCCGTCATATGTCGACTGTAATTATGATATCAGGGATACTGAAATGGGCAACATAGATATGGACGACTTTTGGAACAGGGTGAAGAGTTCTTCTCAAACCCCATGGATGAAAGCTATAGCTGACAGTGGCTTGCCCCTTGCAACAGGCTTCCCTATGTCTGCCCACTGTCCAGAGTTTGTTTTGGCGTGTGCATCCAGCTACGACTCAGCTTCTCGGTCCGTAAGGAATCAGGCTGGTGAAGTAGTTATCAAACTAGATGGGGCTTATTTGGATGATCTCCTGAAACTACCAAATTTTGAAGAGTATGGAGCCCTAAATATGAAATTGGCTCAGAAGGCCTGGGACAGTAACCAGGAGAATTGCATTAAGGATGTTAATAAGAAGTTCTTGGTTAAGGCAAAAACCAGTAATATCTAGATTTCCAAGAACTATCCCTAGATCGGATTTCATCCAAGAAATCAACGATATTATCACCCTACTGAGCCGGGTGTTTGGCTTGCCGGAATCAAATTTATTTCATGGATGGATGTACCAATTTATGGTCACCATTAGGAAAAACGAGCAAGGGATTGACTGGGGAACCCTTATCAGTGATGAAATTGATTCCCAGATGACGACGGTCCTGTCAACCGGAAAGTTTTATATGTTCTCATACGTGGCCTATGTAGCAGCTGGGATGAGGAGCTATCCAGGGCTGGAGACTAAAGGAAGCAGAACCACAAATCCAGTCTATAAGTATTATCCTCAAATAATGAAGAAGGGGTCCAAGGATCACTTTAGGAGGGTAAATGACGCCTTTTTCTACGAAAACATCTGCCAGCTCAATCCAGGGCTGAGAAAGACAAGGGTCTCGGACGAGGCATGGGCTGAAGTATCTAAGTGGGGATGTATCTTCTTGCAGTTCAAGAAGTTTACCTACCTTTGAACGGTCATGTACTCCGGAGAACCTTTCCGTCTGCCTCGTTATCCCGGCGATAGATTGATACTAATAGAATTGGTCAGACAGTTATTGGATTTCCACAAATTTCAACAGAGCAAGCATAAGGCAGCTGTATCCTTCCCAATTTCTATTGGGAGATATACTTGCTCAACAGCGGCAAAAGCTAAAAATGTCGAATGTGAACTCCAGGAGAAGTTAAAGAAGCATATGAAGTCTCGGGATGGTTTTGACATCCGAGGAGTACTGAGAACTTATCGAACCCTACATCTGCACAGGCCCGACATTGAGGATATCTGGGTGGATCTGCGTAACGAAGTTGCGGTTCGCAGAAAAGATCATAGCAGATTAACTATTGATGAGATTCAGACGCTAGAGATTTCTGATTTGCCAGATGGTATAAGGGACAATGAAAGTGTGTTAGATATGTCCTATGATGGGCTTAATGAAGATCGATACGTTTTTTCACCTATTGATTGGTCGGCTAGCGAAAAACCCTCTATCACCGATAGGTCAGCCCTAATTCTGGCTCATACAAAGAAATGGCTCTCTTCTTGGGGCATGAATTTTAAAGATGAAAAGTTTCCAAAATTGGCTGCTCCTGAGGCGGGGCCCTCCAAAAAGAAGAAGGACAAGGAATATACTGGGGGGTCTATAAAAATCAAGATTCCCAAGAAGAGGAAAGAAAGACAAATCTCTTCAATTGTCTCTCCAACTCAAACGGTGGATGTGCCAGAATCACCAACACCACCAGAAATAGGAGAAATTAATTTGGAAGAAGGAGGAAGTCAGCCCTTGACTTCACCATTTGCTGATTGCTCAACTGAAGAGACCTTATCTCTGGCAGTCAAGGCTTTGGAGACTGAATCTGTGCCTCCCCCTCAACAACCACTTCAGCCTCCTCATTCCCCATCCACTTCTTCAAGCATGGCCAATATTTTCGCTGGGCTCTCACCCCTTTCTACTGGAACCCAAGTGATCACCAACACTTCCCCACAACCTGTGCCTTTATTCATTGCACCTACTACCACGTTGACTGTTGTTCCCCCTCCAATAGTAGAATCTGCTCCCCTTGAGAGTAGAATACCAGCTACTACAACATTGGCAGTTTCCTCTGATACACCACCATGGCTACTCGAACAAACTCCGAGGAAGAGGAAAGTGATTGTACCCCTACCAGCCTTTGATTTCAGCTCACTCAAGGCTTCTACTGCGAGATCAGCCAAGAAACCCAAAACAGTTTCAAGAGTTTTGGTAGATGCTTCAGGAGATAAGTTCGCAGAGATTGCCACTCCCTCAGCTGACAAAACTAGGGATGATGTAACAGCTGCTGATTATCAGATCACCAAGGTGGCTCTAGGGAAAGTAACAACAGAAGGAGCGCAACAAGATGCACGGGCTTCCATAGACGTGCTGTGCCAAAAGTTGAAAGAAACAAAGGTCAGCAGAGATGAGTTTAAAGAAAAAGTGGAGCAGTTGACAGAGGTTTTGATTAAACTCTCAACACCCCTGGAATCCATACCATCTTCTTCTGCTTCTGCCGGATTCGATTTCTCATCGGTGCCTACGATTGAGAAGATTACCAGAAAAGGAAGAGTGGTTAATGAATGGATCCAAAAGTTGCTCCAACAAGGGAAGGAAGTAATTCAAGATGTGGTGAAAGTTCATCAGTCCTTGGCAGAGATTCAGAAGGAAGGAGAGAAGATGGATGAGGAATTCACTGAAGAACTTGGACAGCTTGATTTGACTTGTGAAGCTCTCCAAGTGCTAAAGCAAATACCAGCACATCTCTTGGTAGAAGAAGGCGTTCTTCCACATACAGATAAACACTTTCAGCTGATCAAGGGCATCAAGTTCAGAGTAAAGATTCTCAACGAAGCCTGCAGCAAGTTGAGAGAATCAAGGGATAAATTGATCGATGGGAAAAGTGATCTGGAGGAAGAATTGCTAAAAATTTGTCCAAAGGTGTCGGTTGGGAACTCAAGTGCCCTATCAGCAGGTGATCTCTTCAAACAAGTTCAAGAGACTGTTCAACATGAACCTGTATATGGATTCGACCTTGAAGTCATTGGTCAGTTTGTGCGGATTGAGCATACGTTGGAGGCCTTAAGAAAGCTCAGCAAGAGGTTGAAAAAGCTTCCCGGCAGTGCCAGTGATATCCATGAGACCTGCGAAATGTGGAATGATCTTTCCACTGCACCTGAGGAAAACGAAATGCAAGGCATTATTCGGAAGTTCCAGGAGTTCCGGAACAAACAGTCTCAGCTGGAGGAAGAGAAAGGAGAAGAATCAAAAGATGATGACTCGGATTGAGCTCCAACGTCCTATGACATTTCTATTTTTAGAATGTCATATCTTTTATTTCCATTTTGTCATTATTTTTAATTCAAACTTTGACTTGATCTCCTGCGTGAGAATCATGCAAAGCTGAAACTCTAGTTAGCATGCTACTTTTCAGGATCTGTTCTGTTTAAACTCTAGCTTCTTTTGTTATAAAAAGGGATGCTTGTGCATTCTAAAGGGTAGAGAATTTTTGAAGCATTAAGAGGCTATTGGAAAGGAGAAAAACTTTGTGTTTTCTTTCAATCATTTTGAAGAATAGAAGTTGATATTGTTTTGCAGACTTTGTGTTGTGAAATATATCTTATTTAAGATATTGTTCTTATGTTCATGATCTTAAAGCTATTCTTTGCATAGAATCTCAGTGTTTCTAATTATCTCGGACATTATATCTGTGATCTAAAACTCGTATGATTATTTCGTGCTCTGTGTTTACTCGAAAGAAAATACGTTTTCTCCCATTTCTTTTCTACCGTGCTTCTTTCACTATAATAGTTTCTAACCTATTTCACGTACGAAAGCAATATCCTTGAATCGTGTGAATGTGGATTTCGGGATTTCATCCCAACCCCCAATGGTTAGATTAGTGTGAATATTGTATATATTATTTACTGTGTTTTAGATTAGCAATAAACAGGCAGCCTCACCTGTCTTTGAGGAGGGATTCAATCCCATGTACTGTGGTTGAACCTCATATTTTGGTTTGACAAAATATCCAACCAACAGTTTTTGGCGACTCCGCTGGGGAAATACAGATCAATAGTACAAAGCTTATCCTCTCGGTGTCTGGCGACTCCATATTTGCCTTATTTTTAATAAGATCTCCTTTCAGTTCAAGCTGGCCAGGAGGATCTTCACTCGGTCTCGCCGAGCTCAAGGTGAAATTGATCCACTTTTTGAGTTGCTGCAACAGCACAATTTCAGCCTTTCTCCCAACAGCGTTGTCTCTAACCGAGCCAGAAGTTCTTCACCTGTTCGGAGAAATCGGATCCCTGAAGAACGGGAAACATCTGCAACTTGTCGTGCACTACTCTTGTCTGATACCCGGATCCCTGTACGCACTCTTTTAAGAAGGATGGCGGTTCAACCTGTGCCTTGGGGTGCAGTCATTGGTCCTCTTACTTTGACTCCTCCATTGCATGAGTTACCACGTGGATCACGTAAGAACATTCCCAAGTTCAATGGGGATGGGAAGCAGCATCCTGATGAGCATATTGCGTCTTTCTTTGTTGCATGCGGTGTCCTCGGAGTAGCCCACGAAGATGTCTCTGTTCGACTCTTCGTTGAAACATTGCAGGGAGTAGCAGCTGAATGGTTTTATCACCTCCCGAATGCATGCATTCCAGATTGGGCTACCATGCGGACCAAGTTTGAGGCACGTTTCAAACCAGCCGAAGATTCTCATGCATTGTTAGCTCAGCTTACGCATATGAAGAAGGAATCGCATGAACCTATGCGGGAATTCGTGGCTAAGTTCAATAAGCTGATCCGGAAAATTCCAGTTATAGCTGTACCAACTCTAGAAAATCAAAAGTGCTTTTTCATCAATGCTCAACCTCCTGATATAAGCTTTTTATTACGAAGGTCGGTTATCCCAGATCTGGCTACTGCTCAGTCAACGGCTACTGAAATAGAGGATGATCTCATCTTAGCTGGAAGGATCAAGAAAGATATACCCAAACTCAAAAATCAATGTTCTTCTTAAGGTAATACTGACCCTATGTTTCAAAAAATGGCTAATGATTTAATTGCTTTAAAGAAGCAAGTGTCTCAGCAGGTGAGCAATGTTCCGTACCGGGATATCCCTAGGTGGAATTTTAATAAAAATGGTGTACCTGCCAGAGATAGGCCACGGTTAGCTCCTGCTCAACCGAGATTAGCAATTGAAGCGCCGCCTGTTAATGCAAGCAGTGGAAATAATTGAAGAAGATGATGAACCAGAAGAACAAGATTCCCCTGAGGATTTCGAAGCTTCAGGATATGCTGATGAGTCTTATGATGAGTCAGCTGGCGACTCCAGCATTGGTTATTTGGAATATGATGAAGATGAATGTGAGCCAGATGGTCAATCATTTGCTGTTTTCACTCGGGTCCCAATCTCAGGTTCCCAGAAAGCCTCTGGAAAATACTAAGGAGAAGAATAAGGAACCTCCTGTATCCATAGTCAAAAGGGGTACCCCTATTTCGGCGCAAACTGAAAGAGAGGTTACTAAAAAGACAGCTGTTCCTTATTCTCCTTCTCCTAAGGCCAGTACCCCACCACAAGCTCATGTAATTAGAACTGAGCCTACTATCATTCCTTCTTACACTGCTTTTGACATTATTGATCATGCGAAGAGAACAAAAATTCAAATGTCGGAAGCAGAATACCTTCAGTCGAATCCCGAACAATTTGAAAAGCTGGCCAAGTTCATCAGAAGTAAAGCTGCCGTTCCATCACCGTCAAAAGGTCTCCTTCCAAATCCTGTTCAACTTACACCTCAGAATAATCTGACCTCTGCTTCTTCCTCGGGAAAGATTGAACCATTTTATTTGTCTCTACTTATAAATGGGTTTAAACTCAGCAATTGTATCATTGACTCAGGGGCCTCTGATAATGTTATGCCTGCAAAAGTGGCTCATGCCCTTGGGCTTACTTTGACTAAATCATATGGACGGTGTTATTCCATGGAAACTAAACAAGTCCCTCTGATTGGTCAAATTAAGGACGCACAGTTTGCATTTGTTGCCTTCCCTGAGAAGAGAGTCAAAATGACTATTCTGGTTGCTGATATCCCTGCGGCTTATGGTATTCTCTTGGGTAGAGGATTTTGTAAAGATGTCGGGGGAGAGATTAGTATGGATTGGACCAAAGCTAAGATCCCAGTCAAAGGGGTTCAACAGGTTCTTCATCCTGAACCGCAGGCAAAGTATTTGGTGACCAAATCAGATGATCCGAAAGCTCAGATCCTTTTTGAAGATGCTAGCTTCGGGAATTATTTCATGGCTTCAGAGATACCTATTGTAGATGTGAAAGAGGACGATCCCAATGCAATTTGGACGCTTGAATTTGATGGTAGCTGCTCAACTCTCTGGATCAGGCGCTGGTGTTGTTCTCATATCTCCTAGCTCCGAGATTTTTCCGTCAGCTTATAAGTTGCAATTTGATAATACTAACAACACGACCGAATACGAAGCCCTGTTATTAGGATTAGAATTGGGCCAGACGAAAGGGGAATCAGAAATCTCAAGGTTCAAGGAGATGCGGAGCTGATTGTTAATCAGGTCAGGGGTATATATCAGGTGAAAAATGATCGGTTGAGGCATTATCGGAACAAAGTGTGGGATAGTATAGAATGCTTTGATGCATTTTCTATTAAGGCAGTTTTAAGAGATTACAATGACAAGGCTAATTCTTTGGCCGTATCTGCATCTCTTCTTCTTCCTCATCCTCAATTCAAGCAAGACACATACTCTATTGAGATTGTATATCGTCCTAGTATCCCAGATAACGCAACTCACTGGCAGGTATTCAATGATGATCGACAGGTGTTGGCTTTTCTAGAAAAGGCTGACAATTTCAGTGAATTGTATTTTGAAGGTTCAGGATCAGCCTTTCGTGAAACTATTTCAGATTCATATCAGGAAGTTGATGGTGAATATATTCAGCTGAAAGGCAATAAGATACCCAAAGGTTTGGTTTCTTTGGAGGGCTTGTTTGATAAACATGATCGTTTTATCCAAAACAAAAGGCAGGTCGAAGGTGCTTCTTCCTCTGAAGTAGATCAAATCAATCTAGGTTCATTTGATCAGCCTCGAATGGTGAATGTTGGGAAATGCTGCTCTGCTGAAGAAAAGGTAAGATTCACTTCGCTTTTAAAGAAATACATCGATGTGATGGACTTGGTCTTATGCAGATTTGAAATCCTTCAAACCCAAAGATGTACAGCACAGTATTCCTTTGAAACCTGATGTGAAGCCGTACAGACAGAAGCAAAGGCATTACAATCCCAAGATCTCAGGAACTATTCTAGCAGAAATTCAGAAGATGCTAGATGCCAGAATTATTTTCCCAATCCATCATTCCACTTGGATTGCAAACATCGTTCCTGTCAGAAAGAAGAATGGCGAGATCCGGATTTGTGTTGACTTTCGGAACTTGAATCAGTCCTCGCTGAAGGATAATTATCCCTTGCCGATCATGGACCAAGTACTACAAACTGTTACTGGATCAGAAATGTTATCCATGCTCGACGGGTTTTCGGGATATAATCAAGTCGAAGTAACCACAGAAGATCAACACAAGACAGCTTTCACGACCCCATGGGGTACCTTTGCTTATAGAAGGATGCCATTCGGCTTGATCAACGCAGGAGCTACGTTTCAGAGAGCTATGGACCTAGCATTCAGAGATCTGATGGGTAAGGTCATAGTCGTGTATTTGGATGACTTGACTGTCTTTTCTAAAAAACGAAGTGATCATTATGATCATTTAGAACAGGTACTTCAGAGATGCAGGCGTCACGAAATTTCGTTGAATCCTAAGAAGTCTATGTTCGGGGTTACAGAAGGAAAGCTGCTGGGTCATATTGTGACCAGGGAAGGAACTAAAATTGACCCAGAAAGGGTAAAGGCCATTCAGAGTCTTACTTTACCAACAAGTAAAACCGGGAGTTCATCTCTTTCTTCGGAAAAGTTAATTTCTTGAGAAGATTTGTACCTGACTTCGCTGACAAAACCAAGGATATTCTTGGAATGATGAAAGGCAAAGTCCCATTCAGATGGAGTGCAGAAGGGAAACTTTCATTTGAAGAAATCAAAAAGGCAGTTGCTTGCACTCCGACCCTAGTATGTCCAGACTTTAAGAAAGATTTCATCATGTATAGCTATGCTTCAGCCCACACAGTTGTCAGCGATCCTGATGCAGGAAAATGGAGAAGGCATTGAAGCTCCTATCGCATTCATGAGCTGTCCGTTGAAAGAGCATGAATTAAAGATGTCGCAAATTGAAAAACATGCTTACGCAGTGGTAAGAGCAGTAAAACACTTCAGGTACTATGTACTGAATTCTCATACTCGTGTTCTCGTTCCTGATACTGCTGTTAAGTCCATTCTAACTCAACAAGAACTGGGAAGCCAACGAGGTACTTGGATTGCTAAGGTTCAGGAGTATGGACTTGGACATTAAACCTACCAAGTTGGTACGAGGAAGAGGCTTGTGTCAATTGATTGCAGAGAATGATGCTGAAGCAGAGTATGAAGAGATTCAAGACACTTCCTCAGAGCTGCCTATGGTGCTTTTTGTAAGTACGACCGATGAATGGTACGCGGACATTGCTTTCTTCCTAACTTATGGTGAATGCCCTCTGCATTTAAATCAAAAGGAGAAAAGGACCATCAAGCTGAGATCTGCAAAATACCTTTTGTGGAATAATGCGATATACAAGAGAGGTATTGATGGTATCTTCTTGCGTTGTGTCGATAAATCACAACAGGAAAAGTTATTAGAATCCTTTCATAGCCTAGCATGCGGAGGACACTTTTCGTCTTCTGTAACAGCATATAAGATCTTACGGGCTAGGTATTATTGGCCTACTCTTTTCCGGGACTCAGCAGAATGGGTGTCTAAATGTGAAGCTTGTCAGCATTTTGTTGGTCGTCCCAAGTTAGCAGCTCTTCCTCTGAAGCCTGTGGTGATTGAAGAACCTTTTCGCCAATGGGGGATTGATTTTATCGGAACATTGAATCCTGCTTCCAGTGCTGGACACAACTATGTGCTAACTGCTACAGATTATTTTACCAAGTGGGTAGAGGCTGCGCCAATCAAGCAAGCAACTTCTGAAGCTGTTTGCAAATTCCTTAAGGAAAACATAATTGTCAGATTCGGTGTACCTCATAAGATCGTAGCGGATAATGCTTCCAATTTCTCATCACACGAGCTAACTGAGTTTTGCTACGGATTCGGCATTACTTTGGCTCATTCGTCTGACTATTATCCCCAGGGAAATGGGCAAGCTGAATCCAGCAACAAGAATCTGGTTACTATAATCAGGAAACTAGTGGACGAAAATCAGAGGAATTGGCACAAAGCATTGTATGATGCATTGTGGGCTGACCGAATCACTCCAAAGCGAGCCATAGGGATGTCCCCTTTTCAATTGCTATACGGGATTGATGCTGAAATCCCTATCTCAGTAGAATTGCCGGCCTTGCAATTAGCGAAAAGCGGTTGAAGACGTAGCTTTTCAGAATTCAATTGAAAAGAGGGTTATGTACCTAACCAAGCTAGAAGAAGAGCGAATCAAGGTGATTGATCGTATAGCAGATCATCAGAGCAGGGGTAAAGAAGATTTTTTGATAAAAAAATCCAAGCAACGTGACTTCCAAATTGGAGACCTGGTGTTGCTTTGGGATAAAAGAAGAGAACAAAAAGGAATGCATGGAAAATTTAATTCTTTATGGAAAGGACCTTTCTAAATTCATCAGCTGAATGGCGAAAATAGTTTCCTACTATCATATCTGGATGGAGGATTACTTCCGTTGCCTTTCAGTGGGCAACATCTAAAGCTGTTTCACCATTAATGCAAGATGCTCTCTTGCATTGTACATATTTTGCTTTTGTTGTGTGTTTGCTTTTGGTTTTCTGTCTTTCTTCGTTTTGTTTTTTTTTTTGGTTTTCTCCTTGACTCCGTAGCCCAATTGATAAGGCCCCTGGTCCTCGAGACCAGAGATTCTGAGTTCTCTTCCTTTGGTATTGCAAAGAAAGTCCCCAACTGGAGCCAGCTGTTATCCCCGTTTTGAGTTCACGACGAAACGATCGGATAACCCCTACAAAATTTTTGAAGTGATTTTGCATTATGATCTCTTTTAGAGCAAATCAGGTTTTCAGGTGTTAATGACAGCTTGACATAAGTTTTTAACATGCTTTATGTCGTATGATTTCCGAAACCCGAAACCCGCCTTGTATTGAAAAATCCTTTAAAATCGGGTTTTCGGAAATTGGACGCATCGGAACATCCTTGTGTTAAGACATGCTCTTTGTCGTACGATTTCCGAAACCCGAAACCCACCTTGTGTTAAAATCTCCTCGTATCAGGTTTTCGGAACTCTAAAGCATCGGAACATTCATGTTCCAAAACATGTTTTATGCGCCATGTTCTCCGATTCCCGAAGTCCGCTCATTCCTTAGTAATCGGGTTTTCGGAACTCTAAAGCATCGGAACATTCATGTTCCAAAACATGTTTTATGCGCCATGTTCTCCGATTCCTGAAGTCCACTCATTCCTTAGTAATCGGATTTTCGGAAGTTCAATGCATCGGAACATTCATGTTCCAAAACATGTTTCGTGCTCCATGTTTCCCGAAGCCTGAAACCCGAAATATACTAAATCTCCTCGTGTCAGGTTTTTGGACTCCTCTAACACGCTGACGTGGCATCCATGCCGAATGGTTGGTGAGCTCGGCACGTGCCGAGCTGAAGTGTATTTATTACTGATTTTCTTATAAATACGCCAAAATCCACGTCATTTTTACCGTTCATATTTTTAATTCGTGGATTTTTCGCATACTCTTCCTCTCCCAAACCCCGCAAACTCGCGTTACCAGACTGGATCGATCGTTTTCGATTTTACTTGTCTCGAATCGAAGGTATTCTTCGTTCCTTCTTTATTCTTGATTTCTCTGGATCGACTGCATATATTTTCTTTCCAATTTCTTGCCAGTTGTTGAGGGTTTTTCTCCCTTCTTCGTTCTGTATTGTTTTGGAAAGGGGTTTTGGGTTTTTAGGGTTTATTTTCTTTTTGAGATTATCAATTGATGCTATTCCTTCCAAATTCCAATTACTTTCATAATGTTTGGAATATGAATAACAAAAAAAGAAAGGAAGATGTCTATGTAGAAATTCAAAGGAAAGGCTCTGTTTTTGGTTTCTTGGATTTTGAAGTTTGTATTGCAGATTCAAAAGTCCGAAATACAAAGGAAGCTCGCAGTGACGGGGTTCTTTCAACATTCTGACCTCAACAGTGGGGTGCCGGGCATCTCCTAAGTTCCGCCATCAACAGTAGACGCCGGGTTTTCGGCAGGTTTCGTCATTAACAGCAAGTGCCGGGTTTTCCCCTGTTTCCGCCATTGAAAGCAAGTGTCGGGTTTCGCCAAGATTCCGACATATCAGACGTGTCGGGTTTTCAAAGTTTTCTGATATCTTCTTCTGCGTGTCGGGTTCTTCGCTTCTTCCAACGCCTTCCGTCAATCAGGTTTTTCAGTGTGCACAGACATCTCCGGAGTTCCGAGCTTTTCTCTTTCCAATATTCTTCATGTCGGATCCTGGTTCATCACAGGAGAAGGCCGGAAAATCTAGCAAGATGAAATACAAGTTTAAGAAACCAGAATCCCCGTCATATGTCGACTGTAATTATGATATCAGGGATACTGAAATGGGCAACATAGATATGGACGACTTTTGGAACAGGGTGAAGAGTTCTTCTCAAACCCCATGGATGAAAGCTATAGCTGACAGTGGCTTGCCCCTTGCAGCAGGCTTCCCTATGTCTGCCCAGTGTCCAGAGTTTGTTTTGGCATGTGCATCCAGCTACGACTCGGCTTCTCGGTTCCGTAAGGAATCAGGCTGGTGAAGTAGTTATCAAACTAGATGGGGCTTATTTGGATGATCTCTTGAAACTACCAAATTTTGAAGAGTATGGAGCCCTAAATATGAAATTGGCTCAGAAGGCCTGGGACAGTAACCAGGAGAATTGCATTAAGGATGTTAATAAGAAGTTCTTGGTTAAGGCAAAACCAGTAATATCTAGATTTCCAAGAACTATCCCTAGATCGGATTTCATCCAAGAAATCAACGATATTATCACCCTACTGAGCCGGGTGTTTGGCTTGCCAGAATCAAATTTATTTCATGGATGGAGTGTACCAATTTATGGTCACCATTAGGAAGAACAAGCAAGGGATTGACTGGGGAACCCTGATCAGTGATGAAATTGATTCCCAGATGACGACGGTCCTGTCAACCGGAAAGTTTTATATGTTCTCATATGTGGGCCTATGCAGCAGCTGGGATGAGGAGTTATCCAGGGTTGGAGACTAAAGGAAGTAGAACCCACAAATCCAGTCTATAAGTATTATCCTCAAATAACGAAGAAGGGGTCCAAGGATCACTTTAGGAGGGTAAATGACGCCTTTTTCTATGAAAACATCTGCCAGCTCAATCCAGGGCTGAGAAAGACAAGGGTCTCGGACAAGGCATGGGCTGAAGTATCTAAGTGGGGATGTATCTTCTTACAGTTCAAGAAGTTTACCTACCTTCGAACGGTCATGTATTCCGGAGAACCTTTTCGTCTGCCTCGTTATCCCGGCGATAGATTGATACTAATAGAATTGGTCAGACAATTATTGGATTTTCACAAGTTCCAACAGAGCAAGCATAAGGCAGCTGTATCCTTCCCAATTTCTATTGGGAGATATACTTGCTCAACAGCGGCAAAAGCTAAAAATGTCGAATGTGAACTCCAGGAGAAGTTAAAGAAGCATATGAAGTCTCGGGATGGTTTTGACATCCGAGGAGTACTGAGAACTTATGGAGCCCTACATCTGCACAGGCCCAACATTGAGGATATCTGGGTGGATCTGCGTAACGAAGTTGCGGTTCGCAGAAAAGATCATAGCAGATTAACTATTGATGAGATTCAGACGCTAGAGATTTCTGATTTGCCAGATGGTATAAGGGACAATGAAAGTGTGTTAGATATGTCCTATGATGGGCTTAATGAATATCGATACGTTTTTCCACCTATTGATTGGTTGGCTAGCGAAAAAATCCTCTATCACCGATAGGTCAGCCCTAATTCTGGCTCGTACAAAGAAATGGCTCTCTTCTTGGGGGCATGAATTTTAAAGATGACAAGTTTCCAAAATTGGCTGCTCCTGAGGCGGGGGCCCCTCCAAAAAGAAGAAGGACAAGGAATCTACTGGGGGGTCTATAAAAATCAAGATTCCCAAGAAGAGGAAAGAAAGACAAATCTCTTCAATTGTCTCTCCAACTCAAACGGTGGATGTACCAGAATCACCAACACCACCAGAAATAGGAGAAATTAATTTGGAAGAAGGAGGAAGTCAGCCCTTGACTTCACCATTTGCTGATTGCTCAACTGAAGAGACCTTATCTCTGGCAGTCAAGGCTTTGGAGACTGAATCTGTGCCTCCCCCTCAACAACCACTTCAGCCTCCTCATTCCCCATCCACTTCTTCAAGCATGGCCAAAATTTTCGCTGGGCTCTCACCCCTTTCTACTGGAACCCAAGTGATCACCAACACTCCCCCACAACCTGTGCCTTTATTCATTGCACCTACTACCACGCTGACTGCTGTTCCCCCTCCAATAGTAGAATCTGCTCCCCTTGAGAGTAGAATACCAGCTACTACAACATTGGCAGTTTCCTCTGATACACCACCATGGCTACTCGAACAAACTCCGAGGAAGAGGAAAGTGATTGTACCCCTACCAGCCTTTGATTTCAGCTCACTCAAGGTTTCCACTGCGAGATCAGCCAAGAAACCCAAAACAGTTTCAAGAGTTTTGGTAGATGCTTCAGGAGATAAGTTCGCAGAGATCGCCACTCCCTCAGCTGACAAAACTAGGGATGATGTAACAGCTGCTGATTATCAGATCACCAAGGTGGCTCTAGGGAAAGTAACAACAGAAGGAGCGCAACAAGATGCACGGGCTTCTATTAGACGTGCTGTGCCAAAAGTTGAAAGAAACAAAGATCAGCAGAGATGAGTTTAAGAGAAAAAGTGGAGCAGTTGACAGAGGTTTTGATTAAACTCTCAACACCCCTGAAATCCATACCATCTGCTTCTACTTCTACCGGATTCGATTTCTCATCGGTGCCTACGATTGAGAAGATTACCAGAAAAGGAAGGGTGGTTGATGAGTGGATCCAAAAGTTGCTCCAACGAGGGAAGGAAGTAATTCAAGACATGGTGAAAGTTCATCAGTCCTTGGCAGAAATTCAGAAGGAAGGAGAGAAGATGGATGAGGAATTCACTGAAGAACTTGGACAGCTTGATTTGACTTGTGAGGCTCTCCAAGTGCTGAAGCAAATACCAGCACATCTCTTGGTAGAAGAAGGCAATTCTTCCACATACAGATAAAACACTTTCAGCTGATCAAGGGCATCAAATTCAGAGTAAAGATTCTCAACGAAGCCTGCAGCAAGTTGAGAGAATCAAGGGATAAATTGATCGATGGGAAAAGTGATCTGGAGGAAGAATTGCTAAAAGATTTGTCCAAAGATGTCGGTTGGGAAATCAAGTGCCCTATCAGCAGATGATCTCTTCAAACAAGTTCAAGAGATTATTCAGCATGAACCTGTAGATGGATTCGACCTTGAAGTCATTGGTCAGTTTGTGACGGATTGAGCATACGTTGGAGGCCTTAAGAAAGCTCAGCAAGAGGTTGAAAAAGCTTCCCGGCAAGTGCCAGTGATATCCATGAGACCTGCGAAATGTGGAATGATCTTTCCACTGCACCTGAGGAAAACGAAATGCAAGGCATTATTCGGAAAGTTCCAGGAGTTCCGGAACAAACAGTCTCAGCTGGAGGAAGAGAAAGGAGAAGAATCAAAAGATGATGACTCGGAGTGAGCTCCAGCGTCTCTATGTCATTTCTATTTTTAGAATGACACATCTTTTATTTCCATTTTATCATTATTTTTAATTCAGACTTCGACTTGATCTCCTGCGTGAGAATCATGCAAAGCTGAAACTTTAGTTAGCATGCTACTTTTCAGGATCTGTTCTGTTTAAACTCTAGCTTCTTTTGTTATAAAAAAGGGATGCTTGTGCATTCTAAAAGGTCGAGAATTTTTGGAGCATTAAGAGGCTATTGGAAAGGAGAAAAACTTTGTGTTTTCTTTCAATCATTTTGAAGAATAGAAGTTGATATTGTTTTGCAGACTTTGTGTTGTGAAATATATCTTGATTTAAGATATTGTTCTTATGTTCATGATCTTAGAGCTATTCTTTGCATAAAATCTCAGTGTTTCTAATTATCTCGGACACTATATTTGTGATCTAAAACTCGTATGATTATTTCGTGCTCTGTGTTTACTCGAAAGAAAATACGTTTCTCCCATTTCTTTTCTACCGTGCTTCTTTCACTGTAATAGTTTCTAACCTATTTCACGTACGAAAGCAATATCCTTGAATCGTGTGAATGTGGATTTTGGGATTTCATCCCAACCCCCAATGGTTAGATTAGTGTGAATATTGTATATATTATTTACTGTGTTTTAGATTAGCAATAAACAGGCAGCCTCACCTGTCTTTGAGGAGGGATTCAATCCCATGCACTGTGGTTGAACCTCATATTTTGGTTTGACAAAATATCCAACCAACATAAACCAAACTGAAAAATTATATGTAATATTCTTCTTGATTTCCTAGGAATGCATTTAATTTGGTTTCTCTATACAGCTTCCCATGTACCTAATTTGTCATTTTTGCATTGTGCAGTTAGATGAGGCCTTTAATTGTAATATGTATAAGTGTGCCCTAAGTATATGTGGTATATATCTATAAATATTGAGATGAAAGGCATTATTTCAATCATATGATATATCATTGTAGAAAGAAACTTTAAATATTTTAATGCATTTTCCTATGTTCATTTGTTTTTACTTTTTCTTTCACCCTAGATATTGATATTTTTGTGAACATTTACTAACTAGTTGAAGTGTATATATATATATTAGTCTTCATATAAGTATTTCATTTTTGTTGTCTAGAGTTAGTGTTCACTAATAGTACATATAATGAAATTACATTCCTCCTTTTTCTGCAATAAGTTCCTCAAAATTTTGCACTTGTATATGTATTGATCGAATGAATGTTTTTCTAAGATTGAGTATGGTTTCTTGGATCTATCTTTTCCAATTAGAAATGGGGTGTCAGTCATGCCATCATATTCAATTCTCTTTCCACCCTTCCCTTTTCTTATTTTATATTTAATTATAACTTGGTTAGATTAGGAGTAAATCTTATAATCACTTGTATTGCTAATTTTTATAATGATTGTAGGTGATATTCATTATATGAAATCCTTTTCACTCTCCTATTGTCATGTTGAATGACTAACTCACACACCTCATATGCAATACTACTTATCTTTTTGAGGATTTTCCCCATCATTTTCCTACTACACACTCACACACATAGTCCCACAAAAACCTATGAGGAAACCAGTAAAAACCTAAATCATAGACCATCACCAACCAACCTTGGAGCTATTTCGAGAAAAATGTTTTCCCAAAAATAATTGATTAGATATGGAAAAACAGAAAAGGAATTCCCATATTCATGTTGACTTTCCTATTGCACCTTCTCATGTTGGCATTTTTTTAATATAAGTGGATCCTTGACAATTTATGTGAGATTTTATAGGTTTAGGTTTCCCGTGCTTGCATGTGCCCTAGATACCTTCAAACTATAACATCCCTTGTCATTGTCAAGGGAATTAGAGTGTGAAACTCATGGAGATAAAAAAAAATTAGTGTTATAAGGAGGTCATTGTTTGTTCTAGTGTGACATATTTCTTATTTTATATAATATGGAAAAATGTACTCGTAGGGATGTAATTTTCTCATTGTTTCACCACATGCCATTAACAATGTACTCAACATTTCGATGGATTAGATGAGAAAATTCAAGGAATGTATAACTATCTTAGGATTCCTTTATGACTTGCCAGAATGATTTTAGGATTGGTCATAGTTTGATCCCAGAGGAGTCTTTTCTACCAAAGATCATATTATGGCCTTCAGAACCACCTTTCTTAACTATGAAGTTATTCACAAAGACGTCAAATACCTCCTTTTTCCTATTACTTTATGGTGAAATGGATTACTAGTGATTTATTATATTTCTATATAGATCTATCACTTCCTATGATATTTATGAGTTCGTATTCCTTAAGTGCTTTGTTGAGAACATAGACCCACAAACTCATACTTCTAATTTTCATCATCTCGCAAAGGACAAATAAAAACCATGGGGTTTTTAAACACTCTCTTCTCCAAGATGTACAAAATTTTAAGATATCCTTTTTCCATCACTGATCTTACAACCATATAAATATACTTACATGTACTAGATCCCATATTTTCCATTTTTTTCTGGTAATAGTTGTTGGTTTCCATATTTTTCTAGTTTCTTTTGAGCACTATTATCACTAGGTGCATTCTTATCTCTAGATGGATGAGCACTGGGTGTTGGATATTCAGGTATATATCTCCTATGTAAGTTTTTTATTCTCAAATGGAAGGTTAAGTATTCACTTAGTCTCATGTTGTTATCAAAGTTTTGGATTTTTCATAGAGTTTAAAGTATGAGGCAGAGTGTTCTTGGATGTATGGTTGGCACTTCAAGCCATTTATGTAGAGTGTGAACATTGTGCGGATGTGACAGTTTCTTCCCAATGCCTGAAGCATAAGTATTTTTGAGACCATGGGATCAACTTAAGTGAATGTTATATTTTCTTTTAGATTTCAGTTCGGATTCCCTACCCTTTGTTGATAAAGAAGGGACTGGAAGTATCAAAGTGCAGTCCACACTTGGGAATGCTCAAGGTGGCATCTCATCCTCGAGGTCCGAAGGGATGTATTTTTTAGGCTTGTAATGTAATCTCCTTTTTAGAGCCTAGAGTCCATGTGATAAAAAAATTCTTCATGAGCTACAACATTGAAGACAAAATGGATGTCCCCCACCAAGCCCCACGACATACCCTTCTCCAACAAATATTTAGGTCCCATTTATGGCCCATTCAAGATTTGGGTGAGCTCTCTTTTCTTCTCGAGTGAGCTCTCCCACTTGAAAAGGGAGAGCCCCCCTCTTATGTATGATTTAGTCTTCCTACTAGTAGAGATTCGAGCCACATGAAAGTTAGTTTTGTTGCTAGAAGAGCCTTCGATCATCACTTTTATTTTATTTGGAGGAAGGGATTGGTTTCCCATAGTAGACTGTATTTTAGTAAGAGTAGTTTCGAGAGCTGAAATTTGCTTCCCTGTTTCACTTTCATGCAGATTTGGGGGTTTTTCTTATTCTTTTGAGGTGGGAAGTGGGTCTAGCACTGGGAGCTCTGTGTTCTGTAGGAGGGAATCATAGTAGACCTTCAGCATGTGTCAATGATCATTGTACACATGGGGACAGTGGTGAAACCATAGGTGTTTTAGGTAGCTCATTTTTCAGGCTATGCTTAGGGTGGATAAGGTGGTAATGCAAGACTCTAAATAGAGGGAATGAAGCACGCAATTTAGCTAACATGTTAAGGAATGATATGACTAGTGAGTTTTGGAATGAATCATTGGGGGTATTTTCTTTGGCGTTGGGCACGCTGAAGATGTGCAAGATGAAATATTTTTTCAGACTAGTCAGTTGGAAGAACTTGCCCAAATTGGGGAGTTCTTCCTCAATTGGACTTGTTCCTAGAAATGAAGAATTCATAGCAAATGGATTGTTGATAGAAATAGAATATGGAAGGATCTGTGGGAATTTGGGTGGCAAATTGGTGGTTTGGTGAAGTGCTTAAATAAGCATGTCTTCTAAGCTGACGTGTCTAGGAAAATCATATCATCATTAATTCATTATCCTACCTAGATCAGGGGGCACGTGTGGGAGTTATATCAACATTGATTATTTATGTGAAGTGTGTCGCTAGGGATAGAATAAATTTTCATTCCTTTGGGAAATGTCTTGTCAGTTTAACTTTGGTAGCCACGTCACATTTATTTACATATGGAAAATTAATACTAAAGCAATGTGATTTGGAAAAGATAATTCCTCTTCATTATTAGCATGATGATGATAGGCTGGTGGCAAACAAAATTGAATGTTATCATGGACAATTATTCCCTGATATTCTTTAGAATTTCTAGGAGGTCACCTAAATATGAATTGGTTAGAATCTAGGTGAATATTCTCTTAAACCCTAAAAATGGATAAGGATATATACGAGGGTTTAATATTTTACAAGGGGAGATGGTTTTTTGAGGGAGAAGATTCCTCAGAAGAGTTATGGGCTCTTGAGGTGCATACTTGACCATGGAAATTTATACTTAGGAGGTGTAAGTGTTATGTATTTCTCATTTTCCTAGAATTTATGTTAAGGTGATTGCCCATGTACAGTCATTAACAAGCTTTGATAGCATATATATATATATATATATATATATATATGTTTCCCTTGTTTTATCTAAGTGTAATGGATTTTTCATAAATGGCCTACTGTAATGCTCTTAGTTATGTTATTCTTGTGGAATGATTTTGTGGGTGAAATATTGTGTGTATTTTGTGCAAATTATGGCTGTGAATTTTATGTTAAAATACTTAGTTATTGTTTAAGAATTGTTAGGGTGGTGTGGGAGATTGATACCCTTTGGGGGTACTTTAGGATGCTATCTCTTGTACCTATAAAATTCCTCACTAACTAAACAATACTTGGTAATTTGTTCATTTATCTTGGGGGGCTCGATTTAGAACACTTGACATAATGCACACATGGTGATTTAGCGTCAATGGTACTGTGTTGAATTATCAAGGATCAGGGTTGTATGTTTTTTTGGAGGATCCTCACAACCAATTCCCTGTGAGAAACCCATTTCATGTTTCCCCCATCTTCATGAAGTAGTAAGGGCATGGTAACAACATGGTTGTTATGTTTCTCACCTCTCCCAGTTCCCTTTGAAATCTAGGTTTTTCTTTTTTGATACCTTGTCTTCACTTCATAAATTCACACTAACTTCTTCAAATCCCATTTTTGTTCATGCGGATCTCACCTTATTTGTTTATTCTACATGGATCCTCTTGTGAAGAAACATTGATGATGCACATAACTTAAGTGTTTTCACTCATCATCTAAAATCCTTGGCATTATCTCATAATAGTTTATGTAGATCCTTGGGGTTTAATGTGTGGATCATGTCAAAAATGCCTTTAGCGACTTGTATCATGGTTCTTGGATTCTTACAGCGCTTAGTGACCACTCTTTCGAGTGAGTGTTGCATTTGGTGGTTGTGTCCAACTCCCGATTGTTTATTCTTGGTGGACTTGGGACATTATCCCAACTCCCTCCCTTACCTTATACAGTTAGGGTTGTATCTTCAGTCCTCTCACCCTGATTTATGCAGAGTTAAAAGTAGTAGGGAAATCATCTGCACCCTTTGTTAAGGTGCCTCCCTACTTCTCCTTTGGAGAGAAAGGATGGGAAATCATAGGAATACCCCTTCCATGGCTACATAACAGCTATTAGTGTGGATCCATCCCCTTTTCCTGATCCTTTATGTAGTCCTACCTCACTCTCTCCCCTGAGGTTCGATTCCAGTAGCCAACAAGACCATGAAGACCTTTCCTCTTTATCCAAAATTTTACATGTAGTTGTCTTAGTATAAAAATCCCATCTTTCTCAATCCATTACTCCACTTGTGCAACCTATTTCTTTCTTTCACATGCTCGTGACTAATTCTAATCTTATGTAATGCGTTCATTCTCTTTCTTCCACTAATCTTGTCTATCTGACCTACAACCAATTTTTTTCTCCCATGCAAACTCTCATGGACTCCCTTATACATAATATTCATAGTGAGAGCATGGAGATGGAATGAGATTGTACTTGTGTTCGTGATATTTCTTTCATTATAGATAATATTAATATCATGTTCTCTAACTTGGGTTGTGTTTTTTATTTGTTTATTTAGTCTTCTAAATATTATTCTAACATTAAATTAATTTGTGCACAAAAATAATAGGATGTGTATGATGAAGGAAAAGCATAGGATGATATATCAAAAGGAACACAGTTAACTTTTGCAAAAAGTGACAAGAAATCCATCATTGTTGATTGTGAAGTGGTGAATGAGTTTCCTAAATACTACTCTTTCATGTAAATTACGCATAATGTGTTATATTCATCAAATGATGTGATTCATGTACTCATTGACAAAGAACTTGAATTTGTGCTCAAATTTTTCTCTGATTCTCTTTCTATAGGTGTCGAGGTGTTATAATTATCCATTCCTAAATGGTGCAGGGTGTAAAATGATTTAAATATAAAGATAAATTTCCCAGTATTCTTATATATTATGTAAACTATGAATAATCTTAAACTAAAATCCTAATGCAACCCATAAGACATCGATGGGGAATATTTTATTACAATACCACCTAGTTTATTGTGTCTTGATCAAGATTTGAAAAGGTACATCCTTAATAATATAGGAATGGAGGATACTGAGATAAAGTACCTTGAAGAGGAAGTGATCTTCCAATAAATTTTAATCCTACAAGACAATCTTCCAGCTAAGGAGTGTTTTATAATCCTGATTGCACACTATGATGAATCGATTCTTCTTGAGATTCTTGTACCCACTCCCATGCACTTTGTAGTCATCCAAGTAAATTAATTGCATGCCTTCACTTGATTTGAGTTATAAGTAATAATTTATATCCTTTTTCATACTTTTATTCCATTCCCCAAGCCTAAGGTATACTTCATATATCTATTAAGTGTAGGCATAACTTTGAATTTGTAATTTTTATTGATTTTTCCAAATTATTAAATAATGTTCCTACACACTTAAGAACAAGTATTGGGATGATACGACTACTTCCATTGAATAAAATATTATTCAATCCAAAATTTCAGGTCCACCCTCCTAGCCCCTACTATAATTAATGTTTAGTTTAGGTTAGTTTTGGTTTTCCTTTCCTTATATTAGTTTATTTTCCTACTTTCATAGTTTGTTTTTAGTATTTATGTGTTTAATAAAAATGTAATTTTCATGTGTAATCTTCATCCCTTATTCTTTGTATTTGTGTCTAACCCTGTATTTTCCATATTTTCCTCATGTGTAATTATTTTTCCTTGGAAATAAGTAAGGTGCGTGTTTATTTCACTTACAACAATGGTAATATGTTATTTCATTTTTCAGCATGTTTGAATATTAGAGAATTTGGTAATCTTATGATGGATATAAATGTTTGTGCTTAGTTATTTTTCTTTTACAAAATAAATTTTGAAAATTCGTTTTGTATTTATTAAATAGATTTAGAGTAGTTTTTATTTTTGAAGGAGATTTAACTGCACTATATAAATGTAAGAATTTTCTGCGGGGCATATGTGAAAGTACACAAGCAATTCAGATTCACTTCAACTTTATTGACCCATCATCCCACTTTCTTACATTAGTTCCTAACCCATTTTGAAATATTTGTGGTGCATTGAATGAAAAGAAGAAAATAAGTAGAAAAAATTTTACAGTGTTTTTACATGATTTCTTCTCATAAAGGTGTTTATGGTAATATCCATAGAGGCTATGAATGCATAAACAACAATAAAGCAAGGACATGATAGGAACCAAATGTGTATTTTTTAGGGATATTGACACCCATTTCAAAGTAGAGTAATTCCTTAGCCTTTCCCTCCATCCATCTTCCATCAAAATATTAAAAATAAAAAATAGCATGAAACCCCTATCAGTAAGCAAGCTAAGTGACTACATTTCAAACTAGAATAGAAATCTTATAGATAAGGTGAATGAAATTCATGAACACACACTTGAATCTCTATACGTTAAAATATTACTATGGTGTACACCAATTTTAAAGCCTTTGGTTCTACTTCTACTTTGAAAATTTAAATTTCCTGAGCTAAGGATTCTATTCGTTTCTATTATAGAATAGAGTTCTGTGTTAAAAATTTCTCACGAGCATTTTCCATCCGAGTAGACATTTTTTTGTGTCCACAATAAAAACCCTTTATTTCCCAAATGAAATTAGGGAACCTCTTTTTTTATTTCTTTGAAATTTGTATTCTTTCTTGCCTCATGCTCCCAACTTCCACACAATCCTTCTTTATGCCCATTAGCCTCTGAAAGATTATGCGAGAATTGAATTGGAAACGATGCACCACAAAGTAGTTACACTCATATGGAATCATGATAGCTCTAGCGTAATCACAAGGATTGATCAACAATGGAAGAACTTGCTCAACAGAAATAAAACTTGCACATAGAGGAAAGACAACGGAGTGTCTTGGCATGCTCATAAATCAGAAATGAAATGGTAAATATATGGTGTTGAGTAACCCTAGTGCATGACACACAAGTAAACCCTAAACTTAACCCTAAACCTAACCCATGTGAGATGACCCTCCATATGTGAGTGGAGGACACATAGGATCCCACACACCAACACCCCCTTCATCGAATTTGGGGTAGTGGCTATGATGAGTCAGGCAGAACAAAAAGACACTCCTAAACAACTAAGAAAGATGTGTCAATGGGGCCTGGTAACTAAAGTCCTAATAATGTGCCCATATACAAACAACATATTCCTAGAAGAAAAAGAAGAAGAGAAATGGGTCCCATCACAAAGCATGATGAAGTACCCATGCACAAAAATAAGTCCCAAGCAGTGAAGGAAAATCTAGTGGGAAAAACATCCACCACAAGAGAAAAATATACTCTCTAATCTAAGAAAGATTCCAAAGATGGGTCTTGGCCATAGACAAGCCTGTAAAGGTACCCATGTATAAAAGGTAAATCTCTCGAAAAGATGAAAAAGAGAGAAGAAGAGGGAGACAAGATGGATGCGGAAGATGCCATGGATGGATCTAAACTCTGTAACTCTAAGAATTATCCCAGAAGAATGTCGATGATGATATCCTCTACCTCTAGACTAAATAACATTCATCTACACCAAACTATGTGTTTGCCCTTAGGAAGGACTGAAAAGATGTGCTGGAAATCTGCCCACTCCACAAAGGAAACTAAAGGCAGTAGCATGAAGAACTCTGAGTCTGGTCCATGAAAGTGTGACATAGTTCTAGCAAGCAAGTACGAATGAGCCGAAGGTAATGTCACAAGTGCAAAACTATCAGAGTATGAAAAGTGAACACCTATAGAAAGAATGTCCAACTGAGGTGAAGGCAAAAAAACATCCCCCATGACAGAAAATGGATCCACAAATAAGGGTGGATCAATAAAAGTCTCCGGAAAAGTGGAACTGGTAAGATTCCCATAAGGGGAACTCCTAAAAACGGAGATGATGAACTCCTCTGAAATACCTATAGATGGATGAGTAATGAAAGGGCCTCACACACTGAAGGTGGAAAAGAGGTGGGTGTAATGACTGTATGATACTATATAGGAGACTTCTCAATATCTGATGAGATGTGGGATATATCAACACTCTCTAGATTAGTGAGAGAAGGAGGAGAAGAGTCCTCTGTAGTACTCTCGATATCAAAACTGGGTGCACAATCCTCGTCATCAAAAGTAAAACCAAGTGATTCTGTGTCATTGGAACTATCATCACATGAAGAAATAGAGGAGACAACTGAATTAGAAGCAGAGGTGAAGAAAGATTGGGGTCCAACAAAATCTAAGTGAGTACATCTCATATCTGAAGTATCTCCAACTAAATCTCCAGCACTTTGCAAAGTTTTCCTAGCATAAAAGAGGACCAGGAGGATCAAGCTCGGAGTCAGAAAAATCTTCACTCGAGTGAGAAGGGACATAGTCCTCATCATCACTACTATCAGAGTTGGAAGACTCAAAATTCTAAGGGTCAAGAAGAGGAGCACGCTCAACAACATCGTCATCTGAGGAGTCAGAGTCCGAATCTGAGAGCTGAAGAACCTCAGTAGGTAGAGAAGTAGAAGTCGAATAGGACTTAACACTTATCTCAATATCAAGCAAGGAAGTGGGCATGAAATCAAAATTAAAGTGGAAAAAGGTATGCAACCATGAGTAGTGATCTGCCTTTCCCTCAGCCACTGTAGTATCTATGTGAATCTCACGAATAATCACTGAGTTAGGACTAAATTCCACTCGCATTCCTTCACCAAGATGAGTGATTTGGTAAACCAAAAGGAGATCGAGAGAGAGATAAGGAACACTCAACACTTGGTTAAATGTTCCCCCATCTATCTCTACCAATCCACTACCGGAAACTGACACTTTTGTGTTATCACCCAACGTGATTTAGGACATATGACCAGGTTCAGTGATGGAGAACTCAACATGAAAAGAAACCATGTAATGTGAGGCACTGGAATCTATAATCCACGTCAATGAAGGAGCAACTCGAGCTACGAGGGCCTTCCCTTTCTTCTTATCAGATTTAGACTCTCTTGTAATAGAAGACTCGGCCTTCGGAGCATTTTGTTTGATAGACTCAGGAACACCTATTTGATTTTTCTCAGGTAAATGAGTAAGGTGATCAATTTTTTTCTCATACATACATTCTCTTTATGACTAGATTTCTTGCAATAGGAACACAAAAACTTTTCTTTCTTTGATTTAGGCTCACAAGTTGAATCATTCATGTTAAATTTAGTTTTGTTCTTGGTTTCCTTCTTAGGTTGATCCTTTTTCCCTATCTCATTATCAGTCTTCTTTTCCTTACTAGTACTTGCTACAAGGGCATGTGACTTGGACCTAAGAGACCCCATTTGAGTGAGTTTGTCTTGTTCTTGAATGAGTTGGGATGAAAAATAGTCAAAGGAGGGAATATTTCAATCCTTTCCCAAAGTAGCTTTTGTAGCGTAAAAAGTTGACACAAAGACAGAATATTCAGGACCTAACTTAGAGAGAATCGACAAGATCAGTTGAGAATCTTTCTTCACTGCTTGACATTCCATTAACAACAATCTAGTGTGGACAAACTTAGAGAAGAATGCTTGTAGGTTTTCAAAATCACTAGGATTTAACCCTAGTAGTTCATTTTCCAACTCATGCACTCTCATGTCATCTTGTTGTCTAAACATTCCATTTAACATTTTCCATGCAGAATTAGGTGTTTCAGATGACTCAATGTGGAAGAGAAATTCAGGAGAAACAGACATGCAAAGAAGACCTAAAGCTTCATCACTACGGTTTAACCACTTAGATTTTTCAGGGTCATCATCTGGTTCAGTTTCAGTTCCCATGGTGATGTGGAATAACCCTTTACCCCTTAGTTTCATAATCATTTTCAATCTCCATTTGAAAAATTTAAACGGCGTAAGAAAAGGAATTGAAAGTGCATCCATAGTGAAGAGAGAGAGAAGAGAATGCTGAAAAGAAACACAAGAATCACAACCACGTAGGACAATTTAATAACCCCCCTACTTTCGGCACTTTATAGTTTAGTTCATTGAATACAATTGGGTCCAAGCGTGTGGTCTTGAAATAGTTGGTAACTCGTCTTGTAATCAACGTAATAACGCGTAAGAGAGGAGACCACAATTGTGTTTTGTGGAGCGCAGCAAAGTGACACCGTATACAAGCACAACTTGCAAAAAACTAGGAAGGAGGTGAAATCAAATCCTGGTTGTGAGAAAGAGCATCTCACATCGCAAAGGATACCCCCTTGCTGCAAACTGTGGTGGATGTGCTCACTAGTCACAAGCAATAATAAGGGTAAATACAAGTTTTAAATGAACTCAAGATGAGTCCCGATGATCTTCAGAACACTAGAAAAGTTCTCGGAAGGCAAATAGGTGCTCAGAGTGTCACTGCACACTTGAGTGCATGATGAGTAAAAAATATTGACTATAACGCCTAAAAATTACCATTTTGAAATGTCCAATATTACTAATTTTAAAGCTATTGGAGTAATAAAAAAATGATAATTAACGTTAATTTAAAAGACGATTTAAATTATTACTAATCGAAAAAATAAATAAATTAGATTTGTAATTAATAAAACTAGATTTAATATAATTAAATCTTATTAATTACGATTAATAAAGGAATACTAATTAAGATCTAATTAAAATTAAATCCTAATTAACTATTTAAATTTATTTCCCTTTTTTAAAAAATCCACCCTAAATGAAATTTTTAAAAAACTTGCCTTAAATAAATTTAAATGCCCACTTTAAAATTACCTCCATTTGGATTTTTCAACTTGAAAATATTTCCCACCAAAAAATTAAAAAAAACATATCATAAATAATTTTTAACAACTTATTGTTGTTGAAATCCCGAGTTGGTGGGAGACCATGGGAGGATCCTGAGTTGGGCTTGGCAGTTGAAAGAAAAGCAAGGATCCCAGCGTGGATCGCGGTTTGAGGCCTTTGGAGAGTGGGCCGAGGTGTAGATGGGTTCGAGGCACTCGCAAGGAGCAGGTTACCTAGCACGCGGTAGGGGATGAAGCTCGAGGTGGGAGTGCAGGCTCGTGGGGGTAATCAAGGTAGGGAGGCCAGAGGCAAGTTGTAGTCCAAGAGAGCAGGCATGAGCAGGTTAGGAGACGGTCACCAAAGGAGCGGGAGTGAACCAAGGCCGAGGGATGGACACCACACAGAGGATAAAAAATGACTTGGCCTCAGGTAAAAAATGAACACTCGAGCCAGGTAAAACATGCGTGAGCTAAAACACATCGTGGGAAGAAGGAATGGCTCAGTTCAGGGCTAAACACGGTGAGTTGAACAAAGCACAGATAAAACATAGAAAATTAGTTGTTTGAGCACGAGTTGAGGGTTTGGAAGAGCTCGGCCATAATGCAAAAAATGCACCAACACGAACTCGCCCATGGTTTGAAAGAGGTAGACGAAGGAATGGTAGAAGCTCGGTTTGGAGAGAGCTCGTGGTGAGCTAAATGAAGGAGCTCGGTGGAGAAGAACACCACAAAACCTTCAGCTTGAGATTTGAAGCTGTATTTTGTAAAACCACCATGTAAAAAATACAGAGAGACCAAAAAAAAGATCTAAAATTTTTAGTTTAATAAAAAAAATTAAAAACCTGAAAATAACGTCTATTTTAACTGATCTACCAATTTAGCTATAGTTAGCTAAATGTAGCTATAAAACCCCTGAAAACTCAAGGAGATACCTGCACATGCACGAAGAACAGGCACAAAAAACTGAAATAGCTTTCCAAGAACAGCTTGTTAAATAGATTGGAAATAATTTTCCAGAATATAACGATCAAAAAACTTGCACGAGGAGTAAAAAAATGAAACCAAAAGTAATCGCAACTAAAAAATGAGTGAATGGTTTACCCAATCCCAACTCTGATACCATGAAAAGATTTTATGAGAATCGAATAGGAAATGATGCACCACAAATTAGTTGTACTCAAACGGAATCGTGATATCTCCAGCATAATCACAAAAATTCGATCAACAATGGAAGAACTTGCTCAATAGAAATAAAGCTTGCACATAGAGGAAAGATAGCGGAGTGTCTTGGCATGCTCATAAAATAGAAATGAAATGGGTACATATAGGGTGTTGAGTAACCCTAGTGCATGACACACAAGCAAACCCTAAACCTAACCCATGTGAGATGACCCTCCATATGTGAGTGGAGGACACATAGGATCCCACACACCAATAGCCTCTTTGTACTCATACACAACCCTATTTTGAAAAAAAATCACATTTCATGTGTGCATAGTTTTAATTATACTTATACCCATAGTGAAATATAAGTTCTCATATACACATACCCTTCTAGGAACTTTGTGAAATAGCATTTCTTAGGATTATTTTTCCCTTGCAATATTTCTTGGCCTTCTTGTCTCATGTTTAATCATTATGTACATCCCCTTCATATATTTTAATATTTCTATCCTATATCCAACTATGCATCCTTCCTTCACCTTTTTCAAAACCCATTTGTGCAATATGTTAAGGAGTACACAATAGTTCCTTCAATTTGGGATTGTGCAATACTTCTCGTGTAATGTCTCACATGCCCTACATGCTTGGTTTTTTCTAATTGAGTTAGTACAAAATTGTGTAAGTCCACTATATTTAAATAATATTTGTGTGAAGGTCCCATGGATTTTTTGAACTTAAGACTCGACAAGGTGAGAAAAGGGAGAATGGAGCGAAATTTTGAGAAGACAGAGAGCATTGGAATGGTTCCTGGTAGAAGCCGTGAGGGCTAGTAGGCCATGAAAGGGGAAAAGAAGGACTTCGGCTTGGCTCTGGGGGGATTTCAACTTGGTGGAGGAGGGAACAAAAATGGGGGATAAGAGACGATTGAGCAGGAGCAGTGCCCTAGCCCTAGGGTTTCAAAATCTGTCGGGACTTCGTGTGGGACTAGTGGGGAAATCAAGGACAATAACAGATGTTGCAGGGGTGATGCTAAGGGTCATCGAGGTATGAATCAGCATCAAAAGGCAACCTCTTTCAAAGATGTGTTGGATGATAGAAGTGGCTGATCATCGGGCAAACAATCATCAATTAATTTGGCCTACCTGGTCGATTTGGCCACGGAAATCCCCTCTGTAACCATTCAAAGAACCCTGAAGTGGAGGAATATTTCAAAAATTTATCACATGATGCAATGATTAGTAGGTTTAATCGTTTCAGGCCTTCCTCCTCCACTCTGTACCAATGGGTATTTGATACTTGGACCAATAAGTGTGAAATATCCCTATGTTCCAAGGGTTTTTTCATTTTCCATTTTAGAGAATCTAAAGACTATCAAAGATGTTTGACAGATGGTCCGTGGTTCTGGGGGCATGGGGGTTTATTTATAAATCCATGGTTTCTAGATTTTGATCCAAAAACTTATTTGCTTGCCAAAATGCCTATTTGGCTCAAGCTTCCTCACCTCCCCTTGTATCTTTGGTATGCCCTGGAAGACATTGTTAACGGCTTAGGCAAGTTTATCAAAGAAGATTTGGATAGAACACACTCAGGTCTGTGTTTGTTTTCCTGTATATGCATTCAAATAGATTTGAGAAAGGGTTTACCTAATTGAATCAATCTTAAATTTGGTGACCTTCAACATATCCAGATCCTAGACTATGAGAATATTGCATTCTGGTGTAGAATATACAGATATACGAGTCATCTCCAAGCTTCTTGTCCCTTCGATAAAAATAAAAAATCTACAAAAAATAATGGCTCAACTTCTTGAAATAGCGGATGGGGCTCAGTTAATCTGGATTTGGTATCCGTTGCAAACTTTAAGGATGATATGTGTAATCCAAACTCCGAGAACAAAGTGGCTACTGAGAAGGAGGACACTGAAAAGGGAATCTAGGAAAATCACCTAGTTGTAGGTGGAACGAAGAGGGGACATACATCAGAAAGTTTAGAATCAGATCGGGATTCAGTGTCAGAAAAAATGATGGCCTTGGCAATTACTAGTGACCTTGCACTGGTGATTTCTACTAACCAGGGCAAGTGGTTTGAAGTAAAAAACTAAAAAAAAGGGTCGAATGGGCAGCATTGAGGATTATTTTCCATTCCAGGGCAGGAAGTAATTTTGTAATATTTTTGGTTTATGATGTTTTGGCTATAGTTTTACTATATGTTGTTGTTAAGTTGGTGTTCGACTGTAGTTTTTAACTTTTGGATTTTATAGTCTTTCTATCCTGAGGATTTTGCCTCATCTTTAAATATAGGGAACGGGTCCCTTCAACCCGCTTTATCAATCAAAAAAACAAAAAATCTTTGTGTGATACTTGCACAAATAAACCATGCATATTGTGGCATCCTAATGCTTCGTCACATCCTTTCACCCACCAAGATCCCCACTATATGTTGCCAACAATCACTTAACTTCCTATTTTTCACATTTGTATATTTGAACAAGTTATGACCCACTTGGAAAATAGAGCACCTAAATCATGGTTTCTCTTAGAATTTATTTGTGTAGGTAGAATACAATCATTTGTCATACTCTAAACACTTAAAAATTTAAGTGTTATGGATTCTTCTAAGAAATATAGTGCCCATAGTTTGATACACAAGCCATATATTATACAAACTATGGAATAACATGTGTAATTATTGTGTATCATGAAATAGAAAATGATGAATGTGCACACACTTTGTATGCATGATTTATTTATATTTTATCTAGCACCTCATTTTATACAAATAAATTTAAGATATTTTTTCCTTGTAGGAATTAAATGAATGTTCATAGAAGTATCCCAAAGGTGTGTGTGAGAAATTCATAAATTCCTAATGCATTGATATGTGATGCATGTTAAAAATTAATGAGAAGATGAACAAAGACCAAGTATTAAGACCTTGTGGGATGTGGTTACACTAATTAATTCCACATATCTCACATCGAGAAAATGAAAAGTATGAAGACTATAGCACATTCTCAAATAGATTTGTGTGAGTACTAATAATGATGTGTGCCATGTGTTGGAGATCAAGAAACCATGGAAAATGTGATACTCAGCTGCTAGAGGAATAAAATGTTCCCCAAAGTCACCATAAACCATTTATTCTAAAACAAACTAACATTATTTCATTGAATCTAACATTTTTTAGTCCTTAAATAAAATAATCTCAAGAAGATCATGTAAATCAAGTTATGTTAGAAGTCAAGTATTGTATGGATTCAAATAAATATTGACTTGTACTTTACACCATAATTTCACACCATATCATATTAAATGTTGTATAAACAAAACCAAACAATTATATAAAACATTATGTTACATCACCTAGGAATGCATTCAATTTGGTTAGTCCATGCATCTACCCATGTATGTATGTTTTCAAATCTGTATTGTGTAGTTGGTGAAAGGAACGATAACCAGATCGTACCAAGCCAAGAACACAAATGCTAATCAAACACCACGATCAATAAGATGAAAAAATTGCCAAAATAACTTTACATAAACCTTTGCAAATAAATGAGCAAAAATATCATATATTATTATGGAACTCAATGCAATACATTGATAATGGGCCTTGCTTAAATAAGAAAGGAATAACAATCTAATAACTAGTCAAGGTCATAGATCAAGCCATAAATCAAGGAAATAACTAGTCATCAAAGAACTAGTCAAGACCATAGATTTAGGAGAGAACTAGACATCAAGGATCTAATCAATACCATAGATCAAGGAAAGAACTATACCTAACAACTAGATAATATCTTCTAATATCTAAATAAGATAAAAATATATATCCACACACATAAGTGGGTGAGGATAAATACAATAAAGGTAAATAAAGTACCTAGGTGAACATGAGCTAGGGTAAATACCTACTCTAACAGTTGGTTGAGGGCATAAATTGTAATATTTTTTAGTGTTACCCAAGTAGTAAGGGTATCTCTCTACAAATAACTAGTTTAAAGAAAAAAATTAAATTAATGATAAAAGGTTTTTTGACTGGGACCTTGCCTAGGTACAAAGAGGCCAAAGCTAAGATATAGTAAAAAAGTACATAAAGATAAAAAACTAGTTCAAAATAAGTGTTAGTAACACAATAGAATGATACAAGGGGTGAATTAGTCCTTATAAAATTAAACCGAATTTCATATTACTTACTTAAATCAAAAAACCACTTATCTAACCATTAATGTGTGCACAATATCAAATAACATTCATGCAATCAACCATGAACAAAATAATCAACACAATGACACAAGATATAAGTGGGAAACCCTCATGGAGAATAAAACAAATTATTTATATTGATGTGTTTCAAATTTAGTAAGGCACCAACCCCACAAGTAGCACCAACCCCACAAGTAGCACTAACCCTACAAGGAGCACCAACCCCTAGTTTTGTGAAGAACTAACTCTATAAGAAGGCTACAACCCCCAACATGATTAAGCACCCAATAAACCACCTTATGATGAATATATATGTTATTTTTTTAATCCACAACTGATGGAGATCACAAATTCATCTCACACATACCTTCAAACCCTAGGTCTTCAAACTTGCACACACTTGCAATATCTTCACTTCTCAATGCATCAAACCCTTACACATATGATTTCTATCATTATTTAACTTGTCACACACTTTCTTGGATATCAAAACATGCCTTAAAACCTGAAAAACTCTCAAACCTAGGTCACACTTTTCAAACACACACAGCTAGATGCAAATTGCACCCAAAACATCACTTTTATAAACTCTCCTTTATTCAAATTCAAAATAGGTTGGTTTCCATCATTTATCTCAACCATATAAAACTTAGAAAACATCCCATATGAATAAGTAAAAATTTCACATTTGACCCATGTAGGTCGGTGATGCCAAAAGCCTCTCACCTATTACCAAAAATTCTCAAAACCCTATCATTAGAATGACAAAAATCAACTAAACACAAAAACATGCTTATTAAAGCTTCCATAGTCACAAAACATGAGTAATATATCATAAAAATATCATACATGGTTTCACATTTATATTATCCAATCAAATTATTTCATTTAATGGGCCCACTGGCTCATTTCCTTCACAAAATAACAACTTCTAGCATCCTGATTTCACCTTCGGGCCTCAAGACCACCCAAGATGATCTTATCTATAGCATGTGACCCCTATATGGAAAATTTAGAACTTGTATAACACGTATAATTAACTTATACACAATGAAACATTCATATGCTCAAACCACATCAACTTTACACTTCACTAAAACAAACTACCAAAAAACAAGTTTTGCAAACTGAGCTAGTTTGTACCCTTGTTGAAACTTACAAGATATCTAAATTCCTTCAATAGGAAAAATATTAATCCATATTCACTTTAAATTTGGTATAAATCATCAACTCAATTTGAAAGAGTTAGCAAGAATCGTATCAAAAAGCACCACGATAAAGTTGCACTCTGAAGGAAACGTAATAGCTCTAACGTAATCACAAGGAAGAATTGATCAATCAACTGAATAACTTGCATAACATAACAAAGCTTGCACATGTAGAGAAAGACAACAGAGTGTCTTGGCATACTTATAAATGTCAAATGAAGGGATACATATAGGGTGCTGAGTAACCCTAATGCATAACACACAACAAACCCTAAACCTAACCCAAGTGAGATGACCCTCCATATGTGTGTGGAGGATATAAAGGATCTCACACACCAACACCCCCCTTCATTGAAGCTGGGGTAGCGGCTATGATGAGTCAGAAAAAAAAGGAAGACACTCCTAAACAACTAAGAAAGATGTGTCAATGGGGCCCGAAAACTAAAGGCCTGATAAGGTGCCCATATACAAACAACATCTTCCTAGAAGAATAAGAAGAAGAGAAATGGGTCCTGGCATAAATCCTGATGAGGTACCCATGCACAAAAAGGAAGTCCCAAGCAGTGAAGGAAAACTTAGTGGGAAAAACATCCACCACAAGAGAACAAAATACTCTCTAATCTAAGAAAGATGTCAAGGATGGGTCCTGGCCATAGACTAGCCTGTAAAGGTACCCATGTACAAAAGGGAAATCTCTTGGAAAGATGAAAAAGAGAGAAGAAGAGGGAGATGAGATGGATGCGGAAGATGCCATGGATGGATCTGAACTCTCAACTCTAAGAAGTCTCCCAGAAGAATGTCGATGATGAGATCCTCTGCCTCTAGACTGAAGAAGAGCCATCTACACCAAACTGTGTGTCTACCCTTAGGAAGGACAGAAAATATGTGTTGGAAATCTTCCCACTCCACGAAGGAAACTGAAGGTAGTAGCATGAAGAACTCTGAGTCTGGTCCACGAAAGTGTGACATAGGTCTAGCAAGCGAGTGCGAAGGAGCCGAAGGTAATGTCACGAGTGCAGAACTGTCAGAGTATGAAGGGTGAACACCTATAGAAAGGATGTCCAACTGATGTGAAGGAAATAAAACATCCCCCATGACAGAAAATGGATCCACAAACAAGGGTGGATCAATGAAAGTCTTTGGAAAAGTGGAAGTGGTAAGAGTCCCAGAAGGGGAACTCCCAACAATGGAGATGATGAACTCCTCTGAAATACCTACAGATGGATGAGGAACTTGTAGTACATCACAAGTGTATTGTATAGAAGACTGCTCAATATCTGATGAGATGTGGGATGTGTCAACACTCTCTGGAATAGTGAGAGAAGGAGGAGAAGAGTCCTCTGTAGTACTCTCGACATCAGAACTGGGTGCACAATCCTCGTCATCAGAAGTAGAACCAAGTGAGTCTGTATCAGTGGAACTATCATCACACAAAGAAATAGAGGAGACAACTGGAATCATAAGTAGAGGTGAAGAAAGAGTGGGGTCCAATGAAATCTGAGCGAGTACGTCTCATATCCGAAGTATCTCCAACTAAATCTCCAGCACTTTGCAAAGTTTTCCTATCCCAAAGAGGACCAGGAGAATCAAGCTCAGAGTCAGAAGATTCTTCACTCGAGTGAGAAGGGACATAGTCCTCATCATCACTACTGTCAGAATCAGAAGACTCAAAAGTCTGAGGGTCATGAAGAGGAGCACGCTCAATGATCATCATCATCTAAGAAGTCAGAGTCCAAATCAGAGACCTGAAGAACCTCAGTAGGTAGAGAAGTAGAAGTCAAATAGGACTTAACACTTCTCTCAATATCAAGCACAGAAGTGGGCGTCGAATCAGAAGTAAAGTGGGAAAAGGTATACAACCGTGAATGGTGATCTGCCTTTCCCTCAGCCACTGTAGTGTCATCGTTAAGCTCACGAATAATCACCGAGTTAGGACCAAATTCCACTCGCATTCCTTCACCAAGGTGAGTAATTTGGTAAACCGATAGGAGATTGGTAGAGAGATCAGGAACACTCAACACTCGGTTAAATGTTCCCCCATCTATCTCTACCGATCCACTACCAGAAACTGACACTTTCGTGTTATCACCCAACGTGATTTGGGACATATCACAAGGTTTGATGTTGGAGAACTCAACATGTGAAGAATCCATGTGGTGCGAGGCACTGGAATCTATAATCCACATCAATGAAGGAGAAACTTGAGCTACGAGGGCCTTTCCTTTCTTCTTATCACATTTAGAACCTTTTGTAGTAGAAGACTCGGCCTTCGGAGCATTTTGTTTGATAGACTCAGGAACACCTATTTGATTTTTCTCAAGTAAATGAGTAAGGTGATCAATTTGTTTTCTCATACACATATGCTCTTTATGACCAGGCTTCTTGCAATAGGAACAAAAATACCTGTCTTTCTGTGCTCTAGGCTCAGAAGTCGAAGTGTTTGTGTTAATTTTAGTTTTGGTCTTGGTTTCCTTCTTAGGTTGATCCTTTTTCTCTATCTCATTATCAGTCTTATTTTCCTTACTAGTACTTGCTACAAGGGCATGTGACTTGGACTTGAGAGACCCCATTTGAATGAGTTTTTCCTGTTCTTGAATGAGTTGGGACGAAAAATAGTCAAAGGAGGGCATATTCCAATCCTTTCCCAAGGTAGCTTTTGTAGCATAAAAAGTTGACACAAAGACAGAATATTCAGGACCTAACTTAGATAGAATCGACAAGATCAGTTGAGAATATTTCTTCTCTACTTGACATTCCTTTAACAATAATCTAGTGTGGACAAACTTAGAGAAGAATGCTTGTAGGTTTTCAAAATCACTAGGATTTAACCCTAGCAGTTTGTTTTCCAACTCATGCGCTCTCATGTCATCTTGTTGTCCAAACATCCCATCCAACATTTTCCATGCAGAATTAGGTGTTTCAGACGACTCAATGTGGAAGAGCAAGTCAGGAGAAATGAACATGCAAAGAAGACCTAAAGCTTCATCACTATGGTTTAACCACTTAGATTTTTTAGGGTCATCATCTGGTTCAGTCTCAGTTCCCATGGTGATGTGGAATAACCCTTTACCCCTTAGTTTCATAATTATTTTGATCTCCATTTGAATAATTTGAACGACGTAAGCAAAGGAATTGAAAGTGCATCCATAGTGAGGAGAGAGAAGGAATGCAGAAAAGAAACACAACCACCCAGGACAATATAATAACCCCCCTGCTTTTGGTACTTTATAGTTTAGTGCATTGAATACAATCAAGTCAGAGCATACATCTGGAAACACTTGTAACTCACCTTGCAATCAGCATAATAATACGCAAGAGAGGAGACCACAATCATGTTTCAGGGAGTGCAGCAAAGTGACACCATACACAAGCACAATTGCAAAAAACTAGGAAGGAGGAAAAATCAAATCCTGGTTGTGAGAAAAAGTGTCTCACATCACAAAGGATACCCCCTTACTACAAATTGTGGCAGATGCACTCACTAGTCACAAGCAATAAGAAGGGTAAAATACAATGGTTTGAACTCAAGAGCAGTCTGGATGATCTTCAGAACGTCGGAAAGGCACACGGAAGACAAAGAGGTGCTCAGAGTGATACTGCACACTTGAGTGCATGATTAGTAAAAAAAATCGACAATAACGATTTTTAAAAAATTACCTTTTTAAAACGTCCAATTTAGCTAATTTTAGAGCAATTAGGACTATAAAGAAAATGATTTAAAAAGGTGTTAAGTAAAGGATGATTTTAAATATACTTAATCGTAAAGAAGGTTAATCTTGAAATTAATAAAACTAGATTTAATGAAATTAAATCTAATTAATTTCAACTAATTAAATAATATATTTATAATTAAATTGTAAATATATTCCTCCCTTTTTTCAAAAAAAAATCCACTTTTAAAAAAAACACAATTTTAAAAAAGTAGAAACTTGCTTTAAATGCCCACTAAAAAATACCAAAAAAATATGTTAAAAAACAACTTACCAAATAAATGGTAACTTACTGTTCACCGCGGAGAATTCCAAGTTGAGCTCAGTAGTTGGAGGTTGATTCGGCAGGAGGGGCTTGGGGGATCCTGAGTTTGGGAGTGGATCAATGAGGATCCCGATGTGGATCACGGGTAGAAGTCCTAAGTTGGAGGAAATCCTGAGTCGTACGCGAGGGAGATAGGTCAGTCGTAGCACGTGGAGGAGAGCCATTGGAAGGGCTTGGTGGGTGACAGGCTGGACACAGAGAGGGGGTCGAGGAGGATGGACTCGGGGTGATCCCGAGGTGTTGGTGATCGGTACACAGTGGAGGTTGACGCCAATGGATATGCTTGCGAGCTCGAGGAAGGGAAGCGCATGGGCAAGCAGAGGTATGTGGGAGCATAACAAAGAATGCAGACTCAGACACAGGGTAAAGCAAATCACGAGGTTGTAGGTGGAAAGGTAGAATGAAGATGGCTCGAGGTAGAAAACGAATTAGCTTGGCCAGGAAACGGAAGGGACTCAGCCAATAAATAACTCAGGCTAGAGGAAATAACAGGACCCACGAAACACATAGTGAGCCAAAAACAATGGTTCATCCTGGTTTGAAAAAGGACTCAGTTTGAATACCTAGAGCTCGGTTTGCAAATGAGAGGGATCGTGGTCGAGCTAGAAGAGCTGGATGCAAGCTCGATTGAGTTACAAGAGCCAGCTCGGTGAGGGGCTGGTAGGATCTCGATGGTGAACCACAACACTATGCAAACCACAAATGAAATTTTTAAACCTGTATTCTGCAAAAAACCATGCAAACACATGCAAAAATAATTTCCAGTTTAATGAAAAAATTAAAAAACTAGAAAATAACCTCTATTTTGGCTGATCTGCCAAATTTAGCTGTAGCTAGCTAAATGTAGCTGTAAAACCCCTGATATCTCATAAATACCTACACATGTACGAAGAACATAGCAAAACTAAAAACTTTCCAAGAGAAAGAATGTTAGCTATGAATTTCAAAAAGATAATGATCGAAAAAAACTTTCATGAGGAGTAAAAGAATAATGAAACCAAAAGTGATCGTAACTCGAATGACGAATACACGTTTACCCAATCTCAGCTCTGATACCATGAAAGAGTTGACGAGAGTAATATCAAAAATGATAGAGTTACACTTTGAAGGAAACATAATAGCTCCAACATAATCATAATGAAGAATCATTTAATCACCTAAAGAACTTTCATAACAGAACAAAACTTGTGCATGTAGAGAAAGACAGTGGAGTGTCTTTGCATACTCATAAATGTCAAATGAAGGGATACATATAGGGTGTTGAGTAACCCTAGTGCATGACACACAAGAAACCCTAAAACTAACCCTAAACCTAACCTAAGTGAGATGACCCTCCATATGTGTATGAAGGATATATAGGATCTCACACACCAACACAATCATCTCATGCTCTAACCAACTCAATATTTCAGCAAAATCAGTCTTGTCCTAAAAATCAAGAAACCTTCATCTCTACAAACTAACCTGGAATCCAAATCAAAGAAAATAATCATGAGACTAAACTTGCACCAATATATATCTCTCTTAATCTTCTTTCCATGACATATTCTAACTCCTTCCAACTCCAAGTGGAAGGCCGTCAACCAAGATCTTCTCTGCAAACTTCTTAAAGCTTCCCCAAAACTTCTCTTTCACCAGTAAACACAAATAAAACATACTTGACCATTTAACTACATCACCATGACCTAAAAACATCATTTACATTAATAAAAAATCACATAATCCACACAAGTTTCATTTAGTTTACAACTCTTTTGTCAACCTTGTCCCAAACTGAACTTCTTCATAAAAGGCCTATTTGAGTGGGGTCCACTCATCACCACATCCACTACCATACCTTTCTAAAAAAATGGAAGATTCTTATACCACATCCAATCATCATACATTCACTATCAATCAATTTTGGTCACTTATAATAATTTTCTCTCCTACCAATTTTGAGCCATGGTTTCAAACACATAAAGAGTTGTTTACCTTCTTAACATTCGTTCATAAAAATGTGACAATGAAATGACCTAATTGTTTTTTGAAACCTTCTATACTAAATTTATAACATCCCTAAAATCCACAATGTCCCATGCAAAGAACAAAATTTAGGGTGAGTATCATAAGATTCAATTCGAGCTAGAAATAACCTTCTTCTAGACCGTGTATCACCAAAACTTTCATAACCTGCAAAATACACATCATGAAAAACTGAAATTTTTCCCACAACTTCATGACACATCCTAATACCATCTCCAATCATCACCATGTCAAAAATATCTCTCAATATTTCTATCCACTGAGACTTGCATAGCTGAAAGAATGTCATAACTCGTCATATAAACTTTCCTAAAGGCCCTAACATACCTGGTACATCATGAGTCAACTTCCTATGTGAATCCATGATATAACATGGCTACAAAACGCATCCTCATTCCTTCTAACAGTCATTGTTGGTCCAAATGTGCATCTGAATCTTGGTCATCCACATGTATATGCACCCTCAAACTCATGTGAGTGCCCAAAAAATCTCCAATAATGCTCTCTATTCTATCAACATGCTTCTCAAGCTACCAAGAATCTCATACAATCATGCACCATCACCTAGGAAAGCTAGGACACCTGAATAAGCTTGAAATAACAATAAATTCTCACTGAATCAACATATGTAACCAAGAACATACCTAAATATCCATGACACCATCACTATCAGAATCATCCAACTCTACTCCATCATCCAATTTTTAATTAATGGGGTTTTACATCAATGACAACACCTAAACCATAACATGCCAACAATCCCCCCCTTTGTCATTGATGGAAAACCTCCTGACTTCGCCACCTTTTAACATTTATTACAATGGCATACATGTACCTTCATAATATTAATCTTCCTTAGCTTCATAGGTTCATGATTTAGTTGGAAACATCAACCAAATTTTTCATTCTAGCTCACAAAACTTGAAATTTATCTCAAAACCTAATTTTTGCTTCTTTTCAAGCATGGGAACACAATACTCCCCTTGGTAAAAGCACATACACCACCTAAACATGCCAATAATCATGAAGAAAGCAACATGTTACCTCTTCTAGGAGTAATAACAACATCATCCACCTCCTAATCATGAAAAGCTTTTTATTTTACCTCCAAAATATGTTTTTTCCTTCAAGAAACCACTGTAGTAGACCTGAAACTAAAGCAAATACCTCATAAACATGCCAACAATGATGATCATGAGTTTAAAATTCCACCTTACCTTCATTCTTAGGCTTACTCAACTTGTCAAGGAATAATCATGACTTGACACAACCATCTCTTGGACTACTTCTTGCCTTGAGAACACAGATCCCTAAATAGACCCTTCTGTGGTTTTGGAACCAATTTTGAAGTTTGATGTTTGGTATTCTATGGAACATGCTTATACTTCTCCTACCACTCCTCCAAGTAATTAATAACAAAAGAGGGCATATACCAATAATTCAAAAGCCTTCAATGTCATCATAAGTGGTCTTGGGGAATCAGAGATGGGAAAAGTGATGCATTGCAAAAATTCAAAGGAAGCATGGGACAAACTACAAGTTATTTATGAAGGTGACTCAAAGGTAAGGATTGTTAAGCTTCAAACTTTCTAAAATTAGTTTGAATTTCTTCATATGAGTGATGATTATTCTATTACTGAATATCTTCTTATAGTTGACAAGATTGTTAGTAGTATGAAAGGATTGGGATAAGAAGTAAAAGAGGAAATAATTGTTCAAAAGGTGTTGAGTTCCTTAACTTAAAAATTTTACTCTAAATTGTCTACCATAGAAGAAGCTAAGGATGTGACTAAGATAAATATGGATGAGCTAAATGGTACTTTGGCATCCTATGAGATGAGGGTAATGGATTCTAAACGTACTAAGAAGGAGATAGCTTTCAAAATGGAGAAGATGACTACAGACAAAAAGGAAAAATCTGAAGATACTACCTTGGAGCTTGATGATGAAGAGCTATTTGCCATGGTTGCTATAAGAATAACACTTGGAACTAGTAAGTACAAAGGTAAACTTCCTTTTAAATGTTTTACATGTGGTAAAGTGGGTCATTTTGCTGCCATGTTTCCTCATATACATGATAAGAAAAGAAATGATGAACATGATAGTGATCATGAGAAGAAGAATCAGAAGTTGTATAAGAAGAAGAAGGAAGGGTTCAAGAAGAATGATTTCATGAAAAAGAAAAAGAAGAGTCTTTATACTAAGAAAGAGGACCCATCTTCTAATGAAAATAGTGAAGTTGATAGATATGATTCAAAGATTAAATCTAATCACAATGATGTAGGTGACGATATTCTTTTCATGACTAAGGAATCTATGAGATTCTCTAGTGGTGGCTCTAATCTATGGGGTGATATTTCACCTAATTATTACAAAGAAGAAGGAGAATATGATGGTTTAAGACTTGAGTTGGCATGTGTCCAATATTAACTTGAACATGCTGAAAATAATAACAAGAAGTTGACATCACAGGTCAAAGAATATGAAACAAGGATACAAGAGCTTGAAGGAAAACATTGGGCCATTTATGAGAAACTTGAGGAATTTGTTAGAAGGTTAGAGCTGAAAATGAGTAATATGACTCTAAATTTGTAATCCAAAGAGGAGGAGGTGATAGGTCTCAAAAAGGTACTTTCAAATGTTGCAAGTAAGTTGAAAACTTATCAAAAATTTGAATATAGTACTAAAGCTCTTGATGATATCTTAAGCAATCAGAAAATTGCAAGTGACAAGACTAGTTTAGGATTCAAATATGAAGTCAAAAGCAACGAGGTAGAGAAATTAGACATGGTTTCATGCAAAGAAGTAGGAGAACCAAGCACCAAGGAAGGAAATAAGGAGATTCATACAAAGGACAGTGCGAAGATCAAGAAAATTATGCAACCCAATGCCTATATCATTTAATGGTTTTTGTTATACATGTAATACTTTTGGTCATAGGGCTAAGGAGGTAGAAGAGATCCTAGAGATACTCAACCATGGAAATACATTAGAGAGGATTATGTTAAGAATGTTGTATGCTTAAAATGCAACAATACATGTCATGTTGCTAGTGATTATATGAATGACTCATTTAAGAACTTTTATGAGATAAAGACGAACAACACAGTGGTGTGTTATAACTGTAACAAAGCTTGTAGTGCTGCGAGAGACTAATTTCAAGATTACTCAAGTGAAATAAGGAGTTATTCAGGTCTGAGAGTGCAAGCCTATGGAGTTAAAATACCTAGAGTGTATGACAATGGTCATAGAAGGACTTGGGAACCTAAAAGATACCATGGTGTCTCATCAAGTGTAAATGTCATTGAAAGTAGAAGTGTTTCACAGTGCTCATAATAGAAGAGAGGATGAAATATTTTTGCAAGAACCCAAGAAGGATTGGGACCTCTTCAAGACCTGCTTTTAGGTCATTATGGTACAAAAATACCTTCATTATGCTTCTTGAATGTATATCAATGCATATGAATCATTCAAGACAGGGGGAGTTGTCTGAGTCGAGATATGTGCCCTCCATATGGTCAAGGTATGTCATATTATACTATTTTTTATGGTCTTTCTGGTTTGTGATGATGGTTCTTGTGTAAATTTCTTGATCTCAGTCTTGAGTCACTAAGTAGTACATATATGAAGTCCTTATGCTCTGTGTTTGCATCATCATGGTGCATAGTTAGTCTGAGTTAGACATATATGTTCATGAGTCTCTTTGACATGTCAAAGAGGGTGTGTAAATATTTTTGAACTCATGGTGTGTGTTATAATAAGCTTTGTGTGCATATTAATGCAATATGGATGAAGTCTGTGGTCTGTGAGAAGTTTTGGGACTAGTCTGAGTTGTTGTTGATTTCTTAAGCATTGTCATGAGTTGTAATGGAATTTGAAAAGTGTGTCTAGTGGTCTATACTAAGTGTTTGAATATAAGAATGTGTTTAAATAGTTGTGAATGTTCATCTTGTATCTCAATTCATAAGGGTTGTCAATCTAAGCTTTTTGTGCTTGATTCTAAGTGTGTGTGTGTGTCTTTGGGACTTAGTTCATGAGCTTGCAAAGGTGTAAAATTGTCTCATGAGTGTGTATAAATTTGATCAAGTGATAACTTGATCAGTATAATGCTATAAAAGGAGGAGTGTGGCCAAGGTATGTCCAAATAAAGTGCGCACTAGATGAAAGAGGGAAGGTTATAGGTATGTTTTTGGGTGATCAATCACCTTAGTCATTGAAAGAAAAGCTCAGATAGTTTGAAGGATCATATTCAGCATATAGAGCCATTTTTTATGTCACGGGAAGCTAAAATTGGTAACTTTTGAAGGTTCTCTACCCTAGGTTGTGATTTCACAGTGATTTTAAGTGATACTAATGGAAACTTTGTTTTGGGGGCCCTAATGATGGAATCTTGATCTAAAATTTTGTACATATAATCTACAATGTGAGGAATAAAGGATGCAAGTGATTTTAAGACATAAGAAGATGTATACTTCTTGAAATCTATGACAGTGTCAAAAAATTGATAGTGGTGTCTAGAAGACCTGATCTGTGTTAGGTAATTTTTGAAATCTGGATGTGCATATTTTAGAATGTGCTCACAAAATTGTTGGTGGATGTTTTCCAGATAATTGGGTGACTACATCAGGAGAGAAATATTCATGATTGTGTTTATATCAAAAGTTAAGTGTGAATTTTGTAGAAATCGAGGCTAAAAGTTTGTGACAATGTTTAAGTGATGAAAATATGGAAATTATGATTTTGTATGCTTATCTGAGCTTATTATTGCTACAAAATGGTGTGAGACCTTTGAATAAGAGTAAAGTAATAATTCTAGAAGAGATTTTGTGTGATATCTAGTAAATTCATGACTTCTTGATGCTTTAGAACTTGTTCACATCCTTATACAGGCATGAAAATGGTCTCAAAGTGCTTAGAAGCTCTATATCAGTAATGCATGTGTCAAATTGATTTAAGTATGTGTTCTAAAGGAGAAAAAATATCTCTTCATATGTTTATGTTCGGGATAAGTGTTCATTAGTTGAAGCCTTGTCACAAGTGTAAATTGACCCACTATAGTGACCTCATGACTGGGCTAAACATTGAAAGATGATTGCTACAAGTAAGAAGGTGAGATTGTTTCATCTTTTGATGTTAATAATTCTTGAAATGTTAATGTATGCGTGAAGAAAGATATGTTGTTCCCAAAATAACTGATATCAGACTTAGTAAGTCCATTCTTGACACACTAGTTAGTCTATGTGCAAGGTAGTTTGTTATAGGAATAAGAGGCAAAGTATGACAAGTTTTAGGTATGAGAAAGTACTATGCATCCTTCTATGGTGTTACAATCCTTTGAAGTATGATTGTGAAGTATAAAAGTGTTCTTGGGCCTTGATGTATCATAAAAGGATGATCTCATGTATGTGAGAGTATGAATGTTGCTAATATAAGTAGTTACATTATCTGTGGACATGAAGAGCAGAGTATGGGTGTTTTCACAACATGTATGATGTATGTCTAAAATCTCTTGAGGGTTCAAGGTCTTCATGGTAGTAAAATTTAATTGAAGTCATTATGTTGATCCCTTGAATCTTGGTTAAGATAAAATGATGATCTAAATAGATTAACTAACAATGCAATAGTGACATGAAGAAGTTACTTCTACAGATAAGAAATTGTTGCTCGGGTATGTATGATGTTACTTATGACATGGGAAGTGATTAAGTGAACTTCTAGAAGTTGTATTGGTGTTTCTCAAGTCATGTGAGGTATGTACTGATGATCTACTTCATGGATTTATCAAGTTTTTTCGTTAAATGTATGATATCAGTCAAGTATGACTGTTATAAACTGAGAAAGTTGTTTAGGTCATGAAAATATTGTTTGAGGTGCTTTCTAGCCAAGTTAGTTGGGTGACTATCTCATTTTTCTACTTATGGGATAGAAATGGAAGTCTTAAGTCCAAGGGAAGCTATGGGTTACATGATCAAAGTATGTATGATGTTTTAGGGCATGCCAAAGTTGGTCCTAAATGCACTAAAAGGATTGTTTAGGGCTCTTAGTCATAGTTAGGTATGAAAGCAAAGAAAATACATAGTAATGATAAGTATAATCTTAGACATGATGGATTATGGTTAAGAAAGACGGAGTGACAGTTTGTATGCTTATCTTTGACATTGTTGGAATGATTCAAGGTATGCATGACTCAAATCATAGTCTGCTACAGTTGCTTCTTGAAGGCTAAAACAAGGTTGATAGTGAAAGTAGCTTGTTTTGCATAACTAGAAGATGAAATATGATGTTTTGGCTCCAAATAAGGTAATTTAATGATTCTTTCATGGTTATTGAGCATGTTCAAATGTTTCATATGTTTGGCCTAGGGGGAACATGGTGCTTACATGCTTGAAATAAAGGTAAAATCAGTTTTTGAGGTAATTTTCAAGGTTTTGAGCTAATTTGAGATCTTTGGTTTATGTTTATAACCAAAAGTTGAAGCTATGAAGATGAGGTAGGTGAGTAATATGAATCTATTGTTTTCCATCAATGACAAAGGGGGGATTGTTGGCATTTGGTCCTATTAGGTGTTGACATTGATGAAAAACCACATTAATGAAATGGTGGATGATGGATTAGGATCATATGATGATGAATATTATGTTGACATATTGGTTCAAATGTGTTTATGGTGATGTTATGATATTCAATGAGGATTGTTTACTCTTACAAACCTATTCAGGTGCCTAGGTGATGTTTCATGGAGGTAGGAGCTTCTTGGATGCTTTAAAATCATGTTGGCATGATGGATAGTAGGTTTGAAGAGTGTTTGGAACTCACAACAGTGACATGGTGCATATACAGGTGATTGGTTATGTTATAGATACTCATTTGGAGTAGGTATGCTTGCTAGGAGGTGTGAGATTGAATTTTGGAGCTACATGAGCTCATGAATGTGTGTTTTCAGGTGTATCATAAATTATCAAGTATGTGTTGGTCATTTCCAGTGATTTTATGATGAGTTGTAGCATTCTTTCAGTTTACCCTAGCTTCTATAGTGAGAATCCTTAAGATGTAGCTATGCAAGTATTAATGACTGGAGACTTTGAGGCATGGTATTAACATTTTGATTATTGAATATGTTAGTGTGATGTGTCATGTTTATTTGAGAAAAAATTCAGGTTGATAGGATGTGAATTTTGTAAGATACGACAGTTTTGAGGCCTTAAAAAGTAGTGTTCAGTAAAGTGAGTATATCTGGAACTACAGGTGGAATTTTTAGATGATTAATTTTTTGGGGAATATAATTCATATATATATATATATATATAATGATTGTCTCATGATGAGGTATCCAGGTCATTCTTTCGACTGAAAGTTTTGATATATTTAAAAGTATGATATAGATTATTTTATGCTTTATATAACCTTAAATAATAATAAGGATGAATTTGGAATCTAATTAATCAATTTTTAGGTCTTGAATGTTCATATAAATGTTTTTATGAGCTAACCTTTGGAAATATCTTTTTTAGTTGGTTTATTTGGGAAAGACAAAAGTGGATGTGGTTTGATCAGTTAGTTGATTCAAGGCTTATAAATTTCTTAAATTGTTGTAAAGGTTATATAAATTCCATCAAGTGGTCACATGGTTTGGTTGAGTAGAAGTGATTTGGTGTCATAATGAATTTTACAAGGTGTTGAAGGGTGTAGGAAACAACAGTTTTGAGAAGTACAAAGAGTATTGGGCCCATTAAATGAAATAATTTGATTGGTTGAGATAATTTTTGACAATTTATGAATTTTAAATGATATTTTAATCATTTTTAATGGTTTATGGGTCATGACTATGCATGGTTTTGATGTAAGGGAATTTTTAACTTTGTGCCCATGGGGTTTTGAGCCATTTTTGGCACATGTAATGAGGTTTTTACCTAGGTCAACCTACTTAGGTCACTTGTGACTGTTGTAATTAAAAAAAATTATGTTTCCTTGATTTATGGGTCATTCTAAAGGAGTGAAAAGGTTTGTGTGTAAATTTGAAATCAAGAGGAGCTTATAAAAGCATTGTTTTGGGTGTTTTTGCAGGCTAGTTGTGTGTGTGGAAGGAGTGTGACCTAGGTGTGAGTGATTTGTAGGTGTTGGAGCATGAATTGAGGTTTAACAAAGTGTGTTTTAGGTTGAGGAATATCAGTAAGAATATGTTCAAGTGTTTGAAGGTTTGAGAAGTGGAGGAAGAGTTTGTTTTGTGAAGATTGGTCACCTAGGGTTTGATTGAAGAAGTGCGAACGGAATACTTGGTCTCTATCAGTTGTGGAAGAAACAAATAAAAGATCATAACATTATAATTTGGTTGAGTGGGTGCTTTATCATCTTGGGATTTTGTAGCTTCCTTGTGGATTTGGTTCTTCACAAAATTAAGGGTTGGTGTTCCTTGTAGGGTTAGTGCTCCTTATGGGGTTGGTGCCTCACTAAATTTGAAACATATCAATATAATATAGTGTTTCAATGGGTTTTATTCCCCTTGATGGTTTCCCACTTATATATTGTTTCTTGTGTTGATTATCTTACATATGGTTCTTGGACATGTGATTATTTATTGTATGCACACATTAATGGATGGTTGAATGCTTATGAGTATTTGAATAATCAGATCTGAACTATAAATTGAAACTATTGTAAGGACTGATTCACCCCCCCCCTCTCATTCCATTGTGCTTCTTACATATGTCATCTTCTTAAAGCTTAGACTTATCAATAATGAAATATACATATTTTCATTCATGTAGAGGCCCATTTCCAGTCTCTGAGTTCATTGTGATCTATCATTTTCATGATATAGAGTATGTAGACCACTTAGCTTCCATTAGTAAACTATCAAAAATATTTTATAGACATGCACAAGCATCAAAACATCTTAGAATTAACCAACAAAAGACCTCTAGGTCTGTAGCTAGACATTCAACATCAAACATTGTACTTGACTACACCAAGAAGGTACACACTGCATATATTAGTGTTGTTCAACTTCTATGATCTATACAAAAATTTCAAATACTTGTTCATGCATTGAACCACTTGCTAAAGCATTAAAATGAACATTATACCATTTTATCTCCTCCATACTGTGTGCACAGATTAGTAGCCTTGGTTTGGGATGAAATCACAGCTAACTTTTGATGTAGATAATTTCATGAAGAAAAGTTACCTGTTATAGATACCCATTTAAACATAACAACACCTCCATAAGCCTTAAATCATACCCTTGAAGAAACATTGCCCAATTACAATTTCATCCTTTTGGAAATTAGGTCTTTTGCATCTTTCACTATCAAAACATTGTATTGTCAAAAACCCAAAAAAAATTAGACTTTTTCAGGTTCTGAAACCACTTGAATACGAAATTCCGAATTGTCTAGATTATTTGTAAAAAAATAGCTTTGGAATCCACCATTCACAACTTCAAACTCAACATTCCTTTCATACTATTTCTTGAGAAAACCCATAAATAGTTGGGATAGAGATACTACAAAAATGCACAATTCTTGATTTCATGAGCTCAAACTTCACTACCAATACTGTAGTATCAACTCCTAATGTCCTGAGCAACTTTTTATATGATTGTGAAGCATAAACACAAGATTCCTACTTTGATCCGCCTTATCTTACACTCACCATTCCTTCATGATTAGTGCACCAACCTTCCTTGTCATGATGGTCTGATCTCTAAGGTTTGGTTCAAATTTGATTAATAAAATATAAACACAAACTTTATGGAATAATATAAACACAATAATAAAATGTATTCGATATATTTAGTTCATCCTTGATTTACAAATATATAGGAATCACATATCCTATAAACAGTGAAACCTCTTAAGGCTCCTATAACAACTCAACCCCTATTTAGTTGTGATTTTTACTCACGTAACAATACACAACTCAAATCATACGAGTTGTTACAATAACTCTAACCAATAATATATTATTTTTTATATAAAAATAATATAACTAACTACTAATATTTACATTTAGTGAATACACAAGTATTTACCACACAGAAAATTATGTGAACACTAACAATTATTTCCTAACATTCCCCCCCTTAGTGTGAACATGGGGAGAAAACACATCTCAAGAACTAGAAACATAATCGTATGCCTCTGTATACTTTTAGGTCTACATATTGTTGGCTTGGATCTTGTTGCACATGACCAATCCACTTCACCATAGTGAATCCCTTACCAGATGATCACACTTCCACCAATACACATATATACATGAACTCAATAGTTCCTGCTTTCACTTCCAATGAATGCTCTTTCACCAGCTGATTGATGAAGAATTGCAACAATCGAAGAATCACAACAGTTAGAGGATCGCTCTAGTTCAGCTGCCCTCCTATAAACTGCTCTCAGAATCTAAAATGCACATTATCCTTATTTCAATCATAACAGGGGAAGGAAACCCCACACCATTTTATTTTGCACACACCATGTAACTGAAAAAGAGATGTCACCATACCAAAATGTGTACTCATCATTGGTGACTAATAAGAGGCGTTGATCACCCCCCATCTTTCATTGCCTCTAATCTCAAATTATTTTGTTGCTAGCTCAACTCAATATGAATTTGAGGATCATTTGAAATCCCCCCCTCAATTTTTCACTTGGATGTCGCGTATAAGTGAAAATGCATTTGGCTAATAATGAGGCAAAAAAAATTTGTTTTTTACAAATTTTTGAGTCTTTTACAAATGACTTTTGAATATGACACTCTCTGAAAGAATTTTACAAATGAACCAAGACACTTGACAAATTTTTATGAAGACTCAAAAATAAAAACATTGTTTTGAATAAAGACTAACTCTAGAGATGAAATGATAGCCTTGACAAGACTATTACAATGAGACAAAAACAATGACCCACAACGACCAACTATGAAATTTTAAATGATACTAAACCAATTATAATTCCGGACCCAACCGAATTATTAATACTAAAGACCAAAAAATGGACATAAAGAAATTTAGAGAATTAAGAAAATATTAAAAGAAATAATCACTAATGTATTATTTAATTTAGATAGAATTTAGACAAGACTTACACGACTTATACTAGTTTAAAACATACTCCACTACTTTACATGAGACTTGAACAATAAAAAATATAGAGTTAAATAAAAAAGATAATTTTGATGGCACAAAATCACAAAGAAGACCAACTTAAATAAAAAGAAACTGGTTATTTGGAATCCATGGGTTCTCTAGACTGAACTGGTGATGCAGCGAGACTATTGGTTTTATATGGTGTCTACACATTTGCATGTGAATTTAAATTCAGATCTGAACATAAGCAAAGAGCATGTTGATTTAACCCTCAGTTGTGTGATTCTTTAGTAATATCAATATGTATTGAATTAATATCTCCACGGCTCTCGTAAAGGACAAACACAGGCACAAAACCCATCACATTTCTGCATAGAACTGCTCACTTATCTAAATGAATTTTCCAAAACTATTTCTAGGTTTTATTCTTCGTTTCACAATATTTTTGAAACAATTTGAAATTCTCAATTTCATTGAGAAATGAGAAAGTGACGAGTATTTTATTGAGACAAAATTTTGAGCAATATAAATTTCTAATTTAAATATCCACTAAATTAAATTTGACTCTTTCTCATCTTAATGAATAGCATACACAGGAAACTAGAACAACAATAACACTACCCCACTCAATTATCAAGATCTCATAGCTTCTCTGATACTAAATCTAAAGTTTGGTTCAGATTTGATTAATAAAATCTAAACACAAACTTTATGGAATAATATAAACACAATAATAAAATGTATTGGATATATGTAATTCATCCTAGATTTACAAATATATAGGAATCACATATCCTATATATCGGGAATTCTATTAAGTCTTCTATAACTACTCAACCCCTATTTAGTTTTGATTGTTACTCACATAAAAGTACACAACTCAAATCATATGATTTGTTAAAAAAACTCCAACCAATAACAATAGTATAACTAACTAGTAAAATTTACATTTACTAAATACACAAGTATTTTCCATACAGTAAATTATGTGAACACTAACAATTATTTCCTAGCATGATCAAGTCATCATACTTGATGACTCATTACTTCTTCAAACACTCTTTTTGATTCATATACACTCTTGTTGACCTAAAACCCCTAAAAGGATTGTGAGGCTTAGGAAATTTGACCTTAGTTAAGGATGTACTGGGAAATACACCACATCTACTCTAAGAACAGAACATAAAGGAAAGCATGCAACCAGATTTCATCCCAAACTCCATTCTTTATTTATTTATTAATAATAATTACATCATTCTCAAGTACATATATAATCCTCTCATTCTATATTATCTATCTCAACTCTCATACAAAAATATCTCAAAATGACAGTCAAACATACATTTCTTGTGATGCACCCATATACAATGTATTAGTTACAATAAATATACAAAACTCAATACATTCCAAAAGTCACTTCCTTTAACTCGTGCCTCTATCAGATTTTGTATCATATAGGTTTGATTTGACTTCAATCCATGGCTTGATGTCAGCTTCCATGCGGATCTTTCTAGTGTAATGTGGATTTTTCCATTCTCTCATGACTTTCTCCATATATGTGGATTTGTTCTAGTCTTTTCATGGATTTTGTAGTTTACTGTGGATTCTCCCTTTTCATGCAACTTTGTTCTTTAACTCGCGGCTTTCCTTTATCCTTCAGTTTTCCTCTATCCTTTGTATCTACTTACTGGCTTCGGTGGTTATTTCCTTAACTCTCGTGGCTTATCCAAAATTGGATGAAGAACCGTGTCAACATCATCCCCCCACTAAAACTATGTATCATCTTGAAGACAACTATAACTAATGAAGAACCCTATTATTTCCTCCAAAAAATTTCTTCAAAAACATCTTATATAGGCAGCGACCACTAGAACTTAGATGTCTGGTGTAAGGAAGGATTCCATCGCTCAACTCACCCAAATAGATTTATGGGATGCCAACTTATAGAGGCATCAACCTCCATAGAAACTTAGATGTCTGGTGTAAGGAAGAGTTCCTTCACTCAACTCACCTGACTGGGTTTGTGGGACACCTTGGCCTCTAAGCCTTTATGGCATACTTTGTGGCATGTATTTAGTGATCTGAGGAGTAATATTATTTTCATAAATATACCAAGAAGCCAAATGATTGTTCACATGATCGGTCCATTCTTGGAGTTGTGTATTTTCTTGAGTTAACATAATTATATCTGATGGGGTAGGAGTTGTGTATGTACCTTATTCCATCTAGTCTGTGCTATTGTAGTTTCTTGTTGCATTCTTATCAAGGCTTTGTCCAAGGTACCACTACATTCTTGCATATCATAAATTTTCTCTATCTGTGCCCTCTGCTGGTTTTGGTATTTTTCTGTGAGTTCTGCCAACTTCCTCCTCTGAGTTCCATCTGTATCTTTGGAAATATCATACTCGGTGGAAGCCTTATGTATTTATTTCTCTAACTTTTCCATTTTCACCTTATCTTCCGTGGCCATGCTCGGTCATCCAATGGCATATGTATAATATATGGTGGCATTGTTCAACTCTTTTTGTAACTTAGTCACCATGGTGTGCAATTCATTCCTTTTCTTTTGATTCTCCACTTTGTGAGGTTTACCAACTTCTAGTTTGTGTTCTTCTATTGCATTCTTGTGGATTATTTCTTTTTCTTCTTCCAGATCTATGTGGTGCTCCCTTAAGATTTCACTTACCACATTCTCTATGGTCACCTCTATTGATAGATTAATATCAATCTTGATCTTTGGCTTATCTGTTTTGATGGCGGAGATCATATTTTGCATGGATTCTTCAAGTTCAACGCACCTTTGCATCCAATCCTAATTAGCACTTTGTTCCATCATCTGTCCACATGCTGAATTCTGTAATGGAGAGAGTTTATCTAAGTGGACCTTGTAACCTTTGGTGGTTTGTTCCACAACCCCTTTTGCAACTGTATTGAATGTTCCTTTTCCTCTGTTGCAATGCTTGTTTGATCTTTTCTAGAGAGTCATAAGGTACTTGTGTTGTCACTATACTAGTGGAGGAGGATGTTTGTAAGATCTATTTTTCTTGTCTTTCCTTTTCCTCTTTCTCTTTTTCCTCATTTTGTTCTTCTTCTTCTTTTTGTTTCTTTTCTCTTTCTTCTTTCTCCTTCTATTCTTTCTTCTTCTTGGTTGTTTCTTCTTTCTCCTTCCTTTTTTCCTTTCTCCTTCTTTGTCCTTATTTATTATTCCTCTCTTTTTTTACCTTTGTTATCTTCTTCTTTCTTTGTTTTCTCTATCTCTTGTTTTTCTTTTTTCTTTTTGTTTTCTTTCTCTATCTTTACTTCCTTCTCCTTGTCTTCTTTTTCTTGCTTCTTTTTCTATTCTTTTTTTTCTCTATTTTTCTCTTCTTTTTGTTTCTTTCTATGCCTCTTCTTTTACCTTCTTCTCTATTTACTCTTGTTCCTTATTTTTATTTTCTATTTCTTCTTTCTTTTGTCTTTCTACAGCTTCCAATTCTGTTTTCTATTTTTATTTTTCAGCTATCTTCTTATTTTTTTCTATTTCTTTTTGTTTTTCTTCTTCTTTTTGTGCTTGTAATTGTATTTTCTTTTGTTTATCCACTTCTATGGCTTTCTATTTTTCCTTTTATATATGTTTCCTCTTATTTTCTTCTTCTATTTCTGTCTCTATGGGTTTTGATGTTTTATTCTCCCTTTCCTTTCTTTTTTTAATCAATAACCCAATGAGTTCTTTGATCTCTTTGAACCTGTGTTGTTCTACAACAGTATTTTTCTTCTTTCTCTTTAATTATGATCTTTCTTGTTGAAGATCCTTCAAATGGATTATCTCATCTACTTCTATTTGTTCTTGTATCTCCTTTATTAATTCATTTGGGAGTAACCTCATAATATCTTCAAGTATGAAGTCAATTTTTTCTAAATAGTAGACTATTGCTTCAGCTATTTCCATTTGTTCTCTTCCTGTGTTGGCCTCATATTCTTGTGCTAGCTGAGAAATGCCTCCTGGAGATAGGAATTTTTGATAATACCTATAGGCTATTTTTGTTAAATGTGTTTCCACCCATGGCTCTACCTCTTCTGAAATTTGTGGTGTTTTTGGTTCCTATGGGTGTATGGGTGATGGAGTATCTTCTTCTTCTTCTTCTGACCCTAAAATTTCTTCTATGTCTTTGGATTCTTCTTCTTCTTTTCCTATGTTTTTCCGCCAATCTATTTTAACTTCCCTTTTTTTGCTAAGGATTTCTAGAAGTTAGTAATGGGTCTTACAATAGTAGGGGCTTTATTTATTTTATATGTCTTGGGTACTCCTTTACTTGATTCTGGTTTTCTAGATTGTACTGAATATTTTTGCCTATAGTATTCAAAGGTTTCTTCAATAACTTCATCAAAGCTGGGGAGGGTAGGTTTCTAGTGATCCATAGGGTATGATTTTAATGCTTGTATGGATGTAGCTACTAATTCATCTGAAGCTTCATAGGGAAATGGAGGAATGTACTTGCTCATGAGTACAAGGAATTAATGGCCAAATAAAGGTATAATCAATATGTCACAATAAACATACACCTCCTGTTTCATATTTACCACCACTTGTTCTAATATTCTTGATTTATTTGTAAATATCCCTGATTTTATCTTTCCATCCAATGAGCGAGGTTATTTTTGTCATTGCATCCATTGTTTTCATATGTTCCCATAATTTCTCAACTACACGGGCATCCATCTTCCAATCGATTAATTCTACTTTTGTGAGGGAGTGTTCTTGTGAAATACATTTCCAAACATAATAGTATTTACCCACAATAGAATGTGTGTTTTCCTTCTTTTATTCTCCTTACATTTTCATGAAATTTCTTGCTAATAATTCTGCTAAGTTATATTCCTGAGTGGGTTATGACCATATCTAATGTAATTTGGGCACTCACCCCATGGGCATCATCCTCCCTATTAGTATGATAAATTTTTAGACAAATAGATTTGGCAGCATACCTCAAAGTAGGGTTTGAAATATTGGAGATTTAGATGCCTCTTTTGCATGTCGTGACACCCATTACCCTCACCATATCCTTTATTGGGACTTTATTCTTTGTTAGTGAAGACCATCCTGCCACCCATAGCCTGGTAACCCTAGCCATCACTTCCATATTGATTTGGTATAGTTGATCCAAATAGAGCATTTGATTATGTAAACGGCTGAAGAGAACTTTAATTTCCCTGTCTTCCCTAGGGAAGTAGAAAATTCTTCTCCATGCATCAAGTTTTAATTCCTTGATTACTTTCACATTTTGCTTATACTCATCTTGATGGGTATCCAAATTTGTAACTACCAGTAATGCCTTATCTACTTCGAGTATGGTATGATCATATTCGGTAATGGGAGAATGGATATACCCTTGGAGGTCGCGTGTGCATGCGAATTTGAAAGGAATATGTGAAAATGCTCCCTCTGGGTAATGCATGTTTGCTTTCATGGAGTGCTTCAAAAATTTCAGCCTTGGAAGCTCTACTTGTGTGACTTCGACTGGAGTTTCCATGTCCTCTTCTTGATTTGTCCTAATTTTTTCCCTAGCTTTGTTTTTTGCACTTGATATTTTTCTAGATCTTCTCTTATGTTTTTTATGCTTTAGTTTTTCATAATCAATCCTTTATATAGCTTTTATTTCCACCTAATGCATTTATTATCTTCTTGGTGGGTCATCTTTTAGTTTGTTTCACGTCTTTTACTTTGTTTCGTGGGTTTCCTTGTTGCACGCTTTGTACGTAGATTTTCCCACCTATGTTACACAGTTTGTATGCATATTTTCCCTCCTTTGTGGTGTGGTTTTATTCCATTTTTCTTAGTGTCACGTGGCTTTCCTTTATTTTTGTCCTACTTCTTCCTTCATTTGGTGGTTTTATTCCCTTTTCTTTGGTTTCCTCGGTTCTTCTCTTCATTTTGTGGTTTTCCTATTTACTTCTTGTAGCTATTTTATCCTCAATTTCATATTGTGTGCGACTTTCCTTCAATTTTTATTGTATCCAAGGTTTTTCATATCTCTTGCTATGTGACTTTTTAGTCCCTTTTTATTTATCTTTATTTTGTGGGTATGCTCCCTCAAAAGCTTTTCCTTCTTTTTATTACGCTGGGATGCTTCCTCCACAGATCCTTCCTTTTTTTATTTATTTTTTTTGCAGTGAGTAAGCAATCCTCCATGGATTTTCATCCTTCCTTTACTTATGCAGAATTTCCAATGTTTTCAGATATTATTCCTCTATTGTGCACGGGTATTCTCTCCTCCTGGTTTATTCTTTCTCCTTATCTTTCTTTTTCTAAGGGTAGAGATGCCCTTGTGGGTTTTCATCCTACCCCTCGACCTACCCGCCGAATTGTCAGTTTTCAGATAGGTCGGTATTTTTATTATTATTATTATTTTAACTTCTTGTTTTTTGACTAAGTCACATATATCTTGAGTCTCGCCCCATTCACATATCCAATAAGTTCTTTCAATTGCAAGGTTTGTAGCTTTTTCACTCAAGAATGTAATATCTCCTTAATGATGTATGGTCATAGCCATCTTACCTTCAATTTTCTTAGGTGCTTATACTTGATATCATACAAGAGTACTTGATCTCCAACATCAAATTACTTTCTTTTAATGTGGTGGTCATGCCATGCCTTCTCTCTTATTTTTCCTAAGTCTTGTTATACGTGGCTATGAAACTCTTTTCATTTAGTTTTTCTACTTCTATTAGCCTCTGATGAAGTGAATCATCTTTAGTCATTGCCACGCAACCTCAAACTTGGAAGCTACTATGCAATCCTCAAACTTGGAAGCACCCATAGAGTGAAATCTCAAATATGGGACCGTGGAATTTCTATTCCATAAAATAATAAAACCACTGAAATGGGGAGTATTTTGTGAGCCTTTTATAGGTTGTGCAGTACAATATTTTGTATGCCCATATGTTCTAGTAAGATTTCTTAAGGGTATCTGATTCAAAATAGAACTAAATCCAAAACATGTCTCAGTGTAGTTTGTAATGAACAAGCATTTTTTGCATATTTAAAAAGTTAATACCTTCTCCAATACTTTGATTGAATTCAGTCCCGAGCAAGTAGATTGATTCAAGGCCCGAAATCATGTTTTGGGGCCCCCTCGGCTTCTCTCTAACTCTCCCATCCAAGAAGAAATCCCAACAAGTTGAGAAAATGGAAAAAAAATGTAAAAAATAAGGTTGCAGGACTGTTTTTAAAGCATTTAGGGTCTGAAGGGTTCGGGTCGTACTGAGGTTCGTCGTACCAAGCATTGGGGCCGAAAAAAACAAAGAAAAAGTGGCTAAGTCAGACATTTTTGTCCCAGGCGGTCCGCGGGACGTCGGGACCGCGAGGGACGCGAAAAGCACGAATCGGCCGAAAGCAGGGAAAATCGTCAAAGTTTTTGTTTCACGCGGTTTGGGACAGCCGGGACAAAAGTACGCGTGGGACGCGAATCGGCCGATTTGCCGAAAGACGGTCCATTTCAGGCAGTTCGGGGATTTTTGTCCGGGACAGCCGGGACAAAAGTACGGGAGGGACGCGCGGGACGCGAAAAGGTGAAAAGGCCGCAAAAGAGACAAGGAAGCCCGAATCAGCCGGTGCGGGAGAATGTGTCTGGGACAGCCGGAAAAAAGTACGTGTGGACGTGAAAAGCCGAAACAGCCGAAGGCAAAGAAGAAAATTCAACGGTTGACCCGTGAACTTTCAAACGGCCATAACTTTTGACTCCGAGCTCCGATTTCACAAAATTGGACTTTCTGGAATGAGCACGACGTCCTCTACGCCACAAAAACTGGATTTCTTATTTTTAACAAGGGTAGATATATTTAAATAAAAGAAACATATTCGGCTCCAGTCAGTTAATGCTCATTCCCGTCAAATGACAGAAAACGCCTGCCAGACCCAAAATAGCTGCCCGCACTCAGAAGGCCATAACTTTTGTATTTCTCAACGAAATCACACAAAATTGGTACCGTTGGAATCGTGGCTCCGAGACCGACGCACAGCAATCAAGAAATTATGGATTTGATGAGATATTGTTGGGAAGTTTTCACAAAACGTGGACGGGTTCATAACAGTGTTTTATTTGGTTGTTGGGAGTACAATTAAGATAGACATGGTCATCATTCTTTCTCTGCTGCAGCACCTAGGACAGTATGGGGAGCCTTTTGCAAGTAATATATAATCATTTTACTCCATTTGATGCCTCTTACAAGTGGTTGAAGGACAGATTTTAGATTTCCATTTTCCCTTCTCTTCCCTTCTCATTTTTCTATAAATTGGAGTGTTGGGCTCATTGTAAAGGGGGTAGTTTTGTAGAAAAGCTCTGCCAAAATTGTTTTGTGAAGCCAATGTGTTGCAGGCCCTTGTTGTGGACTCCTTGCATGGTGATTCGAGGCCCATTTTTCTTGTAACTGATTGAGCTATGCATGCCAGGAAGTAATAAAATATAAGTTTGTGGATGTATCTTCCCCTGTTGTGTTTTCTTGCATTCTTCTTGCCCCTTTAACCTTGATTACAAGAATATTGTGTCTATTATTATGTTCTTGGCAGGGATCCATATCATTTTGTATGTTTGAAATATTGTTGTAAAATGCATTTTTACTAGATTATGGAGAATTGTCATCACCCCTTCTAATGTGTACTTTGCTTCTGTATCTCACGCATTTGAAAACTACTCTCACACCCTCCTTTTCTGGTGTATCACCGATGTAGTGTATGATTTCATCTTATGCATTCTCTCTCCCTGGTCCCTTGGAAATTTTAGGTTTAGAATAGTTAGTTTCCCCTACATAGAGTAGATTGTGGCAGTAGTTTAGGAGCAAGAACCATCTTTCTCTGGAGGTCTGTCTCAAGTAGCAAGTCCCACAACTTGGAGATAGTACCCATGTTATCCAATCACACCGTGAGTTCAAATATATGCACTTGTATAAATAAGAGGGGTGCTGTGATTTGGTGATAGTAATCTACTTTCTTGATGTTTGCTCTCCTCCATTGTGACCGCCTACTATATGCCTTCATGTAATTCAATCAAGATATTTTTCCTCTCATGCTCCAGAGCTACTCTTCTAAGGACATCATCTTGTCCCTTTTTATATAAATTCCCTTGGATCAGTGTAAATAGAAATGCGCTACTTAAAAAAAATCTGTTATTGAGTATAGTTACTTATAAATTCTCTTGTATACAACAGTTGTGAAATTTCATCAAATTATTTAGGTATGGCTTCATCAAATTATATAGTTATTTAGGTATGAGCACTGTGAAAATCATCATCTATGGGCCCCTAATCTTCTCATGTTTCAATTCTTGATAAATAATTTGGACTAATGTTTAGTTTCCCAGGTTTTACTGCCACAGTGAAATCAAATTCTTGGAAAATCATGAGCCATCTACATATTCTCCCCTGTAAGACTAGTTTATTCAATAGATACTTTAAAGGTCCATGATCAGTATAAAATACAAAGGAGGTGGCTAATAAGTATTGTCTATATTTCATCAAGGTATAAACCATATTTAACGCTTCCCTTTCTGTTGTTTTGTAGTTTATTTCTGCCTTAGCCAACTTCTTGCTAGCAAATGTTGTAGGATGATCCATATTATCTCTAGGTTGTGTTAATACAGCTCCAATTGCTATCCCGAATGCATCCACATGAACATGGAAGGGTACCTTCCAATCAGGGGAAATCAAGATGGGTGCATATAAAATTTTGTGTTTTAAGATTTCAAAATGCATCTGCACATTCTTTGGACCAAGGGATTTGTTTATTTGTCCTTTTTCAATAATTCTTCTAGTTGGACACTTATTTCTGCATAGTTTTTGATGAATTTTCCGTGATATAAGGAGCATTGATTGGAGGAATATAAATTAATAGATATGAAGGGAGGAAAAATGAGAAATGATGATATAATATGTGAACATGAACCAAAGAGGTGAGGATCATGGGCTAGAAAATAGGTGATTTTTGAAAATTTTATGATAAATACTCATAATATACCATTGGATTCTTTATGATAATATATTATTGATGCTTCTTCCGAAATGAAAATTATATTTATATGTTATGCCTTTAACCCTAGGTCATATATCAGGATATGGATAATTGACATGTGGCTAACATAATATCTTATCATGTCAAATCATATTTATTTATGCTTTCATATGCTTAGTGGGTCAGTCTTGGAGATTTTCATAGTATAGTAGGGTATATATAGGGGTTAGAGAGTAGGATATTATCATCATATTGAGCACTTGAGTCTTATTATATGGTTTGGAGGTTGCCCCTTTGAAGTGGCTAACTCATTATACTTTCATATTGTGATCATTTATCTATATTTTGATCTTTTTTGGTGTTCCATTGTTGTTGATATTCACATACATCTAAGTAATTTCATTACAAGTTGTATCAGAGCATTGATCTGGCCATAATTGGGTCACAACCCTAATTTTTAAGATTTGGCTATATCTCCCAAACGGTGGCGAATTTTTCAAAAAAATTTCAAATAAAGTCATGAAATCATTGCAGTTAGTTCCTCCTCCAATTTCAAGAGTTGTTGAATTAGTTTGCACAAGTTATATCCATTTTATTTTATTTTATAAATTCACTCCATATGTTGTTACTTTTGGAATTATTCTAATTTTCTTATATTTGTGGAAAGCTTTCCAAAAATTAGCTAAGGTTTTTTCTTTGTGTCCCTCTCTATTCAGCCAATAACCATACAAAACCCTAAACCCTAAATTTTTACCCCAGTCCTTGTATCCCAAAACACAAACCCTACATCATAACAGGGAGATCAATTAGAGGCCAAGGGAAGGGTCAAGCCACTCCAGGAATGACTATAAATAAGGAAGATGTTGATTTCAAATATGTAGGTTCTATATTATCATTCTAGAAACTTCGGGAGCCTTCAAGTACTTGAAGGTAACATCAATGGTAAAATGTAGTTGGGGTTTGAATCAATTAGAAAGGAGATGATGCTCACTCTTTCAAGCATGAATACTGACATGAATTTCCATTCTAATCACATGGGTTCCTCAAGCAATGCACACCCAAATCCAAATCACACCAACCAAGGAGAATCCTTTCCACAACCTGGAGGATCTTCTATTCAATAGCGTAGCATTATTCCATAATTGGAAATGTGCACGTTCAATGGGAATGATCTGATCAATTGGATGAACCAAAGGAATTTTTTTTATTTTCATTAATTCCCAAGTGGGAAAAAGGTGGTAATGACATCCTTGTATCTGGAACCAAAAAAAATCACTTGGTATAGTAGGTTGTGCACACAAAACAATAATAAGGATCTTAATGTCACTTGATGAAATTTTATGGAGGATTTGCAATCGCACTATAGTAGTGTGGCTCAAAATTAATTTATCCAATTAGAAAAGCTAAGGAAAATTGGGTCAGGAAAGGATTATATTCAGAAGTTCCAGAGCTTGTCATTACATGTGGATACAATTTCATATGACACTTTGAATGATTTGTTCTTGGTTGGTATCAAGGATCACATATAACAAGAGATATGACTGTTTAATCCACTTATTATTTCTGATTCTATTATTATGGCACAGAGGGCATAGGAATATATTCATTAAATTTAGAGATCGTAGTACCTCAATACCATCATTCCCTCAACCTACCCGGTTGACTCAACAACAAATTAAAGACAAACGAGTAAAAGGGATATGTTACAATTGTGAAAGTAAATGTAGTAAAGTACATAAATTTGCTAAGAAGAAAGTATTCTACATTGAGGGGCCAAATGAGGAGGAAGGGGATGAAGAATTTGGTGAAGAGGAAGAGGTTCCTGAGATCATGACTAAGGTATCTCAATCAACTATATTTTGTCATGAAATTTATGGCATTAGTACCCCACAAATCCTAGAGGTAGTTAGGTTTGTGAAGAAACAAAGGGTGATGGTATTGATTTATTATGGTAGTGCACACAACTTCATCAATCATAGGTTCGTTTTCCTCTTAAATTGCTTTGTTTATCCATCCCCAGAGTTTCAGGTCATGATGGAAAATGGTGGTACAGTTAGTTGTTCAATAAAATGGCATAAGATTACAATATCCATGGGAGATTACTTTCTAGAAGGTCCCATGTATGTCATTTCAATGGGGGCAAAAACATTGTGTTAGGGATCTAATAGTTTACTACATTGGGAACTATTAAAATGAAAATACAAGTGACGAAATGTGCCCAAATAAGTGTCGAAACGTGAGTGTCAAAAAATTTTAAGTGGGTTTTGAAGCATGTTTTATGAGGTCTTTATGATAGTTTTTTTTTAATTTGAATAAAAAATGATGCAGATCTTGACCATGCTGAGTCAACAGATAAAGTAGAAAGGTTGATGTAATTTGTTCTCCCTGGCATGGCTAATGTAGTATTGTGAAAAGGTTGATGCAAATGGGTGGGATGGGTTTTATTTACATGACTGGTGTCATTTAGGTAATATGGTCGATGCAATAAGATTGGGGGTGTTTTTCCAAGAGGGTGAATGTAATTATTTTGCAATTATATGACATAGGAATGGGAGGGTTTTACTTAGTTTTTTATTTTTTATTTATTTGACTCACACTAATGTGTGAATATTATTTATGTATTTCATATGTTCAACAATGGATCTGGCTATAAAAAAATGGTGGATGCCTTATGTTTTTCTAATTTATTGATGTGGTTATCAAATGTAGAAAGAGAACATTTTGTTGGGTTGGTGCACAATGGAATCATGCAGATGTTTTGTATCCGATTAGAAGAGGAATTACTATAGACTTTTATCATCTATTGGGAGATAATATCAAACACCTTTGGATGGAGGATAAAATAATGCATCGTGGAGACAAAATTCTCCTTAGAGCATGTGTATGTTATATTAGACGTGCCTATTAATAGGGCATGGATTTTTTTGACATGTCGAAGACACACGAGGAGAGGATGGAGTTAGCACAATGGAATATAAGATAATATTGGTATCATTTATAGTTCTTTATAGTCTGATTGAAGGTGATTTATAGTTGTGCAATCCCAGATATATGGAAGGTGATCATAGGAAGGTTATGACACATATTTTGTGTCACAATTCAAATGGTAGAAACATGTTATTTTCCATTGTGGTGTGTTGGTATGTATCGAATTAGGGTGTCATGTACAACTGGGGACAAGGATATGGGTACACCTAGCACATGATTTCTATCAACTTTAGGATAGATAGTAGGTTGTGATGTAGCCAGTGATTTTATCTTCAACTAAAGTGTGCCTCAAGTGAGAGTAGGAGTAGGAAAATTAAAGCTAGATTACCATAAAGAGAGAGGTTGTGTCATGGGGAAGGATGGCTAAAATAGATAAGCTAGGCATTATAGGAGTTGTATATTGTTAGTGATCGTAAGAGATAAGTGTGAACCTATAATGGGTTCAGCACAAGCACATAGATAATATACAATGGAAAAGTGGGTCAAAAACACATTCCAAAATATCTGAGGAAACAAATGGAGAAATAAACCCGAGAAGGAAAGATGTCCCAAGGAGGCTGTAAAAGTAAATAAAATAAATTACCAAAGTATCTCAAACAGATAAAATGGTTGTATGAACCCAAGGGGTATAGGATGTCCCAAGGAGGCTATAAAAGTAAAGATTGTTAAATAAATTACCAAAGTAGCTCAAAAAGAGAAAATGGTTATATGAACCCAAGGGGGATAGGATGTCACAAGGAGGCTATAAAACAAATAGGATGTAAGGTGTTAGCCAATAATTTAAATGATTTGAACTAACAAGCCTATACAAGAGTATATAATATAGGATGTAAGGTGTTATGCAAAAATTTAAGAATTCAAACTAATAGACTTATAAATAAAAGTTAAACATAGGATGTGAGGTGTTACTCAGATGTAGGGTGTTAGCTAGAAATCAGAACTGATATCCCAGAGGATGTACCAAGATGATTTGGTAGCATATGCAAAAAGGGTAGAATAATGACTAATAAAAGAGAGATAGATGTTGTGCAATGAAACTACAAGCATCCTCTATGGCATTATGGACTTGTCATAGAATATCATATCACATGTGAAACATGGTTTCCTCAATGTCTTTCAAGGCCTTCGAGATCTTTTGGCATATCTCATGATGTGGTATAACAATGTTCTCCTCCACCCTCACGAAAATATGTGAAAGTACCTCTTGGCACTTCCATCATGGAGGGAGTGGGTGACGGGATAAAAGGAGGGACCTCCACATGAAAGGAAAGAGGAATTGGTACCTCCTATGGCCTAAGGTGGGTATAGAGAGGTGTAATGTTCATTGGTTGGTGGACTAGAGTAAAAGGTAGGGGGTATCCAACCTCTTAGCTTTAGGTGGAAAATAAGCTTATGGTTCCTTATGCTTTTGTTGGAGTATTCGACAGGTGTCATCAAAATGAGAGTGAATCCCATGGTGTAAAAAAAACTATCGAGGAATAGAGGGAGGACTTGATGATCGATGAATTTTGTTCTTTACCCACCTTTTCTTTAAAATCTCTTCATGTTTTTCATGTAAGCTTAGAAATCATTAACACTATTGCTTAATGCCTCATTTCCAAGTGCAAAATAACATAGGCTCATCTTTGAATTTTATAGTCGAAGTGAAATGAACCAGGGATAAAAATGTTGGTAAAGGTATGGGGAAGGTGATAGTAGGAAAGATAATTGGATGAGTCAATATGGGTTGTAGCTCAACTACCAAGTTGTGAGAATGATTGGTTATAGGAGAATAAATCTATGTTGGTTGTTCTGAGTCTTTATCCTCTTTTGACATCAAGTCATCCTCATTGGGGTGAAATTTGAGACACTCCAACTCATCATTAAGATGTTGAGGCTCATAAGGGGAGTGACATGGACAACATTAATGTTGCAATCGAAAGGGATTTGTAAGGATTTTGGGGAAGACACACTACTGAAGGGTTCACACTCATAAAAATGGCTAGGGGCACTAGAAGAGTGTAATTAATATTAGTATCATAGGACCTTAAATTCTTGGCTTGGGTGTATCTAAACAAGGGATCATCAAGTGAATAGTCGTCACCGTACTTGGGTGTAGAGATGTCAATGCTAAGAGATTTGATAAAGGATTTTCTATTACTGTGATTTAAAGAGCTATCCCAGATGAACACATCCATAAATTTGGGGTTCAAAAGTGGACTAACTAGAAACACCTTGTTGAGATCCCTTTACACTGATACAAACCTTGGCTAGATTATCAATTATCCATAGCATATTCAAGTAGGTGATTTGAATGATCGTTGAACAGTCAACTCCTCTATAGATACTTGGGGAAGAAGATTTTCCATAATTCAATAAAGTGGCCAATAAACCCAACATGTGGATTTCTTTTGGTGCATTTTACACTGAGGATTTCTTATTGGTAAATGCATTTCTCATCTAAGTTTCACTAATCATTTATACACTTTTGGCCATCACCCTAAGTCCCTCAAACATCTATTTTGGTTCTACGAGCATGCTCGATACGTCCAGAGTTCTTTCCCTATAAAATGGTGCTCTTAAGGGATTAGGCCATCTTACTTACACATCTTAACAAGATTTTCCATATATTTCATTTTGAGATTCTTTTTTATTTAAGGAAATAAAAGTACAATATTATTTTCAATCATTGATCTCTAGATGGTTAATTTTTTATTACTAATAAGGCTCAAGTGATTTCTAATGTGATGTTACATATATAAGTGCAAGTAGAGAAGGTCGAGCTGGAGGTTGATTAACTTCATACCCTTTTGGACCATTAGGAGACTGTTTTGTGCATAGTTGCCCCGGTCCCTCTTAAATTGTCTTTGTCAATAGTTGTGTTCTTAGCTTCATGGCACCTTTGGAGCTCGTTGCAAGTACTATTCACACATTAAGAATTGTAGTGGCTCACCACATTCAAGCATCCATCACTAGCCCATAACTCTCATGTTGGTGTTGAGTTTGTTCTTCGAAACACTGATGATTGGAGGGCTCCAAAAAAAAGGAAATTCCTTTCACTTGCTTTAGCCATTTCCCCACCCATGTGAGATCCAAGTGAGTAGGCTAACAAAGAAGACAACTAATGACATATAAGAGTGATTAATACAACGGAGCTCTATGTTAGGGGTAGCTGGAACTAGGGTGATAAGCTAGAGGATCCTTTTCTCCCAGTGTTGAGTTGATTGCTCCTACAGCTAAGTTTTTATGTTTTGGTGTCTTGTTATCTGTTGGGCTTTTTATCATGTTTGATATTTGTGTGGACTTATCTCAACCCTTGATGTTGACTTGATACATGCATTTTGGAGAGTGATACATGATCTCTTTGTACTAACCATGTATTATTTGTATTATTAATAAAAATGTGTCTTTCAATCATATATATATATAAAGAAAACAATTGTTTTGTGTTAGTGACATTCAGGGCCAGAAACTGATCATTCAGCCTCAAAGTTACTTTACACTTTCCAAAGTGACATAGCTTATGTAGTTAAAGGGCGGGCATTGTTCACAACCACACCCAATTTCCACAACATCTTGTGAAAGTGGTACTCCACCGCATGTCGGGCGCTAACCAAAATATATTTAACAATGTTATACTTGACACTCTCAATGTTATTTCCTATGATAAATATACAAAGATGATAAAATTATATTGTACACTGAAATGTTCCACTTCCTAAAATAACCAGTCGAAGACCCTTAGCCTAATTATTTTTCTCAGCGGCTAAGGGGTGACAAAAAGGGGAACTATAGTCTTAATGAATTATTATAAAGTGCACAAAATGAAATTTTCAAAAAAAACACTTATATTAATTTATTAATAACTTAATAAAAATAAAAGAGAAAAGGAAAGAAAAGATAAAGTAAAATTAGAAAAAAGGGAAGTCACTTTATAATTGTTATTTCTCCCTAAGAGAAAATGTGACCCATATTGGGGATGAGACAAGGCCAAAAAATAATTAAATGTGGGCCTAAGTAGGTGATTGGTGCTTATGGGTGGCTACTAAGCCATACTAGCTTATAAAATCAAGTCTACTTGGCTTTGTAAAGCATCTCTTTTATTTTACAAAATATTCTGATTTTGTATGAGCTTGAATCTATAAAAATTACTTCAAATGACAAAAACCCATTGAAGTCATCTCTAAAGGATGAAAAGCCTCTTGAGTTTTAGAAGGAGAATGAAAACTCTTCTTCTATTTGAGAGGATTCTCCATTCAGGGGTTTCCATTGTAGTACAATGCTTTTGTTGTGTTTTCCATTGAATATCAACAGTTTTTTAGGATTGAATGTTGCAGATCTGAATAAGGGTTTAAAGGAGTATATTTTCACTACGATTCCCCTTTATTTCCAACATTTTTTTTGGTGGAGCAACCCATAGAAAGAGTTGATTCATGTTGTTTTGGATGTTTTTTGGAGATGATTTATATTTTTTTCTCATCTGCTGATTTTTAGAAATCAAATCAGCCAATTTATGTAATTTTGGGTCGAAGAACTAGTGTTTTCAGCTGTGTTTCTAAAGGAGCATTCTTCATATTTTAATCAAATAATTCAGCCTTCATTTGAGGTAAAATCTGGTATCTTTTTGATGTTTTTGCAATAATAATAATAGTTGGTTTGCTTTTGATAGAAATATATTGATTTTACTTCACTTTTGGGAGTTCCATTCTCTACCCAAGTTGCATTTTCTAATATAAATTCATATCTGCATTAAAATATGTTTGTACATCTTTTATAATTTGTTGCATTGGATTGGGATTTGTGGAAAATCCATTTGAAGGTGAAATATGTCTAATTGGGGACATTACAGTGGTATCATAGCAGTGTATCCTCCTATCCTATGAGGGAAAAAAAAAAGAAAACTTGTATCTGAATGCAACCAAGGAAAAGTCCTTTAGTTTATCAAAGAAGATGACAATGGAAGAGCATGATTAGAGAGCTCCTCTTAATGATGAGCTTAGCTACATGCATGAAGTAATCAAAATGTCATCATTTTGTATTAAGACTGATATTAGCATTTTGTAATTAATACTTTAATATATTTAAAAGGAATTTTTGTGCATAAACCTTGTTTATTTTCATCTTATCTATGCTTCTTCAAATGAGTTTAAATAAATATGTATATGCACTAATAAATGTGGATGAAGAACATATCTTAAGCCCAACACAGGAATCATACATAGCCCAATGCAAGGACTCATTCATGCATTGGCATAGGAATCGCCCACGCATTAGCGCAGGACTCACTTTAGAGCACAGGACTCACCCAAGCATTGGCATAGGACTTGTGCTAAGGAAGTGTAGGACTCATATAAAGGAAGAAAAATACTCGTACATCAAGGAGATGAGCTGATTTAGCCAACACATGAGTTGCATGATGAAAATATCATTGAATGTGGATTATCATCTAGTCATCATGCGACTCATGTGGATTATGCAAGTCTAATTTAACATCCAGTTCAATTGGAAATGTGGAACAAATGATAGAACAACTGATAGTCACCATGATTTAAGGGATTCAATGCATGATCTTTAACATCCTCTAGAATTACTAAATTATCTCATCCAAGAGTTAATTAAGGACTCCACTCGGAGTTAATAATATGAAATCTAATCTAAGTGTGGCATGCACTTGTTATTTTAAATTTGTATCTCTTTATCAAGAAATTTTTGGCATAGAGATATTTTAGTTAATTAGTAGTTATTTATTGCAAATAATTCATCCTCTTTTAGAGTGACAAGGACTGATTTTGATATAAAAGGGCATTTGTAGGAGAATTAGAGTTAGTTGGTTTATGTTGAAGAAAGTATTGTATTACATTCAATAAAGTGCATGGTTCTGAGTTAAATCGACTGGTGTAATTTGCAATTCCAAACCTGGATCAGAGGGAAGGAGCAAGGGCCACTCCTCCCCAATGTGAAGGGCATTGTTTGTTTACTTGAATCTCTATTATTTAGCATTTGGTTATTTATGAAAATTCCAGCACTTTCAACATTTCAATTCATGAATTTAGTAATCTTTATTTTATCAATAGAATTCATTTCTTAATTTAATTTAGAATTAGTATTTGATTGAAATCAATAGTGAATGCATGCTTAGAATAGTTTCAATCGTTCTCTTTGTTGTAAACAACCATGGAAACCACCCTTGATTGACAAACATTAAATAATCAAAGTGCGAGTACCAACAATGCTCATAACTTTTTGGTGTCGTTGTTGGGGATACTCTCAAGGTGTTATCAAAGATCAAGGTACTAACTTGTATACTTCCTAATAACCTGGTAAGTTTCCATTTAGAAATATTTTTTCCATAACTCTTTCTTCTAAAATAAAAAACTTTTGTAGTGACAACAAGATTCTTTTATGTGCTTTAGAGTATGTGGAACACAAGAAATCAGTTAAGCACTTATAGTTAGGAAACTATTCTTAAGCATGGTATGATTTTATGTTTAGACCTAGAGACCGTAGAGGTAGATTTATTAGAATAAACTTACAAAAGGCCTCCTCAAAATCAACATGTGGAGTAACTTGATCAGAAAAAAAGTGTGGTTGATGGAGTGGAAAACCCCAATGGTGGAAATAATGGAAACCCCCCACTAGGAAGGACATTCACCTATCCCATAAAACTGGACCCTAATGACCAAGCACCCATGAAAGAACATATCTCCTTCAATCTTACCAACCTTTAGGGGACTAGTCTCAAAAGATCCTGACCAATTTCTATTTGAGTTCAAAGTGTTGTGCCAAACCTATGACTATACCTCAGACACCCAGAAGCTTAAGCTATTTCCTTCAACTCTAAAGGATACAACCATGAGGTGGTTCATGGGCCTAAACCCCAACTCTATCCACACTTGGGAGGAGATGGAAACAATCTTCTTGGATAAATACCAAGATTACTGTAGGGTTAGGGACAGAAAGGAATAACTCTTTAGGATACAACAAAAGGAGGATGAGAGTGTTGAGGACTATCTTGATCGATTCCTCTTCCTTCATAGGAGGTGTGGTACAGGTATTGATATTACTCTTCTAAAAACTCTATTCCTTAAAGGATTGGATGAAGACACACAAGAAGCCTTTAATCTAATGGGAAAAGGAGATATGAACAAGTTGGAATTCACTGATATCATTGACCTCTATAGGAACTACTCCCAGACTCACCCAAACTTTCGAAAGTAAAAAGGAAAGATTTCCAATGGTGACATATCCAAACTAAGAGAAGAGATTGTAAATTTAAGAATGGATCTCTTAGTTCAGCTTAACACAATTTTGGATAGGGAGAAAGCTAGGAATATAGAGACATTGTTCATATATTGTCCAAGATGTAGGAACAAACATGGGCTTAAGGATTATCCCTTAGATAAAACAAACATTTTCCTTGTTTGTGATCTAAAGCATGACATTGATCAATGTGGATTGTTACCCTTGCTAAATAATCACTTAAAATAGAATACACAAAGTGAAACTGAGTTGAATTATGTGGCTCAGAGGCAAGGAGGGAATTTTCAAGAAAATCAAAATCAGTCCTATGCACCAAAAACACAATGGGTTCCAAACCAGTGGAACACACCATGGTCATACCCCAACCTTGGGTACAACAAGTCCCACAGGAATGGAGTCCTCAGTGGAATGCACAACCTAAATTATTATCCACAACCATGGACTCTAAACTCAAACATTCCACCGTTCCAACAATTTAACCCTCAATTTCAACAACAAGTGGAATGCACCCCAAGGATTGGGTTCATCAATATTATAATCCAAGGAGACCCTAGGGACAACAAGATTTGTTGACTAGGCCTACAACTATTGCCCCATCTGAACAACTTTCCCATCCACAAATTCTAGCTCAAACCATGGAAAATCCAAAGAATGTGAGACATGGTAACCCAACATACACTGTCGAATCTGACAAGATCCCCACGGTGAATTCTATGGACTGTAGAAACATATTGTTATGGTCAGGGAATGTTACTTCAAAACCATCATTTCCAATTATAGAAGAAGTCCCTGAAGACAAATAAAAATCAGAAGAAACACAACCCAAACCTTTTCTTGAAGAAACATCTAAACCAAGTGCAGATATGTCATTTCCATCTAGATGGTTGGAAAAGGAAAATGTTGTAACCCAAGAGAAACCAGATTCAGAGTTGATTCAAGGATTAAAAAACTAAGTATTGGAATCCCTCTGTTACAGGCTCTTAGAGATATCCCAGAGTTGAATAAAACTATCAAGGATCTCTGTGCTAAAACTCCAAGTAGAAGGAAAAATAATCCTAGAACAATTCATGTTGATGGAAAATTGGCTAGCATACTATGAGGGAAAATGACCCCTCCAAAATATGGTGACCTTGGGAGTCCAATTGTTACAGTTTGTATTGGAGATGTGAAGATTCCAAATGTTCTAATTGACTTAGGGGTTGCAATTAACGTGATGACTACTGACACTTTGTCCACATTGGCTCTTCCTGAACCACAATCAACTTCAATAGTGTTACAAATGGTTGACCAATCTGTAGCCAAGCCCAAAGGGATCATAGAGGATGTGACCATCACCATTGAAGCATGGGATTATTCAGTATATTTTATGATTATTAAAACAAAGAATAAGAAAATTGGATATCCCTTGATTCTAGGATGCCCTTGGTTAGCCACTGTTGTAACTCTTATTGATTGTAGGACAGGAAACATGATAATTACAAATGGGCATGATTCAAAGAAATTATCCATTTATCCAACTACAAAACCTTTTTCCACTGAGGATAAACAATGGTGGAAGGATGATACAGAGGAAGCAGAGGATGTTGTTTCCTCCTTAGTTGTGGTTATAATTCAAGAACATTCAGAAATAGATCTAGAATTGGGATCCTTTCTGAACTACAGTCACAACCAATGAGATAAAGAAGACATGATAGATGAAAACAACCAACCTATAATTTGTCCTTTCTCATGAAACATAGATCTAACTGAGTATCTTCCACAACATTACTGAAATCCATAAATTGGTTCCCCATAGGTGCCCTTGAATTCATTACTGAGAGAATACCCAATGTTAAATTCTCTCTATCCAAACACCAAACAACTACCTATTTTCCCAGGAAAAACATTGGCAGTCAATAGTTGGTTGACTAGTCAAGAGGAGAATACCCTATTCAAGTTTCTATGCTCTCATCCTCAAGATTTTTCTTGGGAATATAGTGACATGAAGGGTATTCATCCTAGTATTTGTACACAACACATTTACACAACTGATTATAGACTAGTGAGGTAACCAAAAAGGGGGATACACCCTGCTTTAAGAGATATTATAAAAAGTGAGATTGAGAAACTTCTTCGGGTAGGATTTATCTATCTAATTTCAGACAGCTAGTGGGTTTCTCCATTATTTATAGTGCCTAAAAATAATGGAAAATAGAGGGTCTGGGTGGATTATAGGGATTTGAATAAGGAAACATATTGAGACTATTTTACCTACCCTTTATTGACCAAGTCTTGGATAATTTATCTGGAAAAAGGTATTTCTCATTCCTTGATGGTTTCAGTGGGTACAATCAAATCATGGTGGCACTAGAAGACCAAGATAAGACTACCTTCACCTACCCATGGGGGAAATTTTCTTACAGGGTCTTACCTTTTGGGTTATGTAATGCTCCTACTACTTTCTAAAGAGCCATATTAGCAATATTCATTGATCTCACTCATGATTATGTGGAGATTTATATGGATGATTTTATAGTTTATGGGGAAACATTACAAGAGGAAATTGATAATTTAGACAAAGTACTCTCTAGGTGTGAGAAACATCAGTTATCTTTAAACCATGAGAAATGTTTGTTCATGATGGAGCAAGGTATAGTCTTAGGCCACCATGTTTCAGCTGAGGGAATCAAGGTAGATCCTGATAAGGTCAGTATCATTGTGCAACTTCCATCCCCCAAAAATCAAACTAAAGTAAGAAGCTTTCTAGGACATGTTGGCTATTATAGAAGATTCATTCTGAATTTCAGTAAAATAGCTTCTCCATTATTTTCCCTTCTAATAAAAGATTCTAAATTTGAATGGACATAAGCATGTCAAAAATCTTTTGATAACATCAAGGAAATTTTGAAAAATACCCTAGTTTTAATAGGTCCAAATTAGAAGTTTCCCTTTCACATATAAACTGATGCTTCCAATGAGGCAGTTGGAGTTGTGCTTAGACAATAAGAGGAAGGAGAGGAAATGCATGCCATCTACTATATTTAAAAAACCTCTCCCCTGCTAAAAGTAATTACACTACCATAGAGAAAGAGTTTCTTGCATGGTTTATGCTATTAACAAGTTTCACCATTACATTACAAGATATGAAGTAATTGTTCATATTGATCATTCTGTTATCAAGTATCTAATGAATAAACCTTTGGTGCATGGAAAAATTGTAAGGTGAATTTTGTTATTGCAAGAATTTAACATAAATATTATTGATAAACTAGGAAAATCAAATGTGGTAGTTTAATTTCTATCAAGGATAACCATTTCAGGTACAAAGGAGCAGGTCAATGATGATTTTTCAGATGAACATCTATTTACAATCTCGAGTGTCTCTCCTTGGTTTCCAGACATGACTAACTAATTAGATATAAGGAAGTTCCCATCTTTCTTCACACCTAAACAAATAAAATAAGTAATGAACCAAAGTGTGATGTATACATGGTTTAATGAAATTATTTTCAAATATGGACCTGATAATGTATTTGCAGGTGTGTAGCTAAAGATGATATCTTTGATATACTCAGAGCATGTCATGATGAACCATCAAGAGGACACTATTCAGTCAAAATAACAATCCACAAAGTTTTGGGAGCTGGCTACTATTGGCCTTCTTTGCATAAAGATGTCAAAAATTATGTATGACAATGTGATCAATGTCAAAGGATGGGAAAACCAACACTTACAACTGAGATGCCACTCCAACCTCAAGTAGTTCTAGAGCCATTTGAGAAGTGGGGATTGGATTTCATTGGACCAATTGACCCATCTTCTCAAGGAAAGGAGTACATCTTGGTTTGTACAAACTATGTTACAAAATGGGTTGAGGTGTAAGCTCTCCAATATGCAAGGGATGAGAAAGTTATTAGACTTCTTGTATGAACACATCTTCCAATGGTTTGGGGCACCAAGATCTATTGTCTCAGATCAGGGACCACAATTCATATCAAGTGTAATCAATTATTTTGTGGCAACATATATCAGTTAAGGCATAAGAAATCATCCCCATACCACCCTTAATCCAATGGTCAAGTTGAAGTCACTAATAGGGAATTGGAGAACACTTTAACCAAAAGAATAGATCTCTCAAGGAAGAATTGGGTTCAGAAATTACCTGAGGTAGTGTGGGCCTACAACACCACTTGGAAGAAAACCACAGGATTCACTCTATATGAGTTGGTCTATGGAAAAAACCTATCTTTCCCAAAGAATTTGAGATTCAAACCTTAAGGACAATTGTTGCATTAGGAATTGAATTATCAGAAGAAACAATCAAAGATTATTTAGTTGAATGAATTGGATGAGATGAGGTTACAAGCACTACATCAAACAAAAATCATCCAACATCAAAGAAAATTATGGCATGACAATCATATCAAGAAAAGGAAGTTTCAAAAAGGGGATTGGGCTCTTCTATTTGATTCAAAATACAAGGACTTTAAAGGGAAATTATAAACAAGATGGATGGGTCCATACCAAATTGATGAAGTATTCAACAATGGGACCATACAGTTGATCCCAATTGATGGTGAAAGAAGAGTGATGTTGGTTAATGGTCATAGATTGAGGTTATACCAAAAGCCAACATCAAAGGAAGAGTTCAAAAAGATGTTACAAGATAATGCACTTCTGAATTTCTTGGACAAGGTTACCCTGTCCAAGTCAACTCAAGAGCTGAATTAATCTCTCAATAAAAATAATAAATAGGGAGATGGTTGAAAAAACTTAGTAATGGTGGCCATCATTTTCCTATGAAGGATGGTTGAAAACCAGAAATGACTGAGTCATTCCTTCTAAAAAAAGAAAAATATATTTGAAAATAAAATGCAGGTGGCTAAAACTAGCAATGGAGGTCACCTAGGAATCATGTCATGAATAAATGTGTGAGACAACATGCATAGAGAGAAAAAGGAGAATCTAGTGCTGTTAAGATTTGACAAGTGATTATTAAAAAGGTATGTGTCCATTACTCTCCTTTAAATATTAAAAAGTTTAATTATAGGATGTTAATTATTGCTCTTGTGTGAAATGATGACTCCCCATTTCCAATGCTTCTGCACACATCCCATATCCCAATAAATATTTCACACACACATCCCTAATTAATCACTCCCACATACCAATTTATTCTCCAAACTGTCATTGTTCCATCACAATTGGTTAATTTTACCCAATTGGTGTTGTTTGTATATAAAACCATTTTCATTCTTTATTTTTCCCCATTTTCAATTCTTCACCATTTTCATTCATTCCTACGCTATCACCATTGTCATTGCTATCAAAATTTCCATTCCGTACACTATCACATTTCTCCATTTATCTCAGTTCCTTTCAAGTCTATGCCACTAATTGTTTTATTTCATACAAAAATGGGGATTAGGATTCACCATGAACCGTCAAGCCCAGTTGAATTACTCTCAGATAGAAAATCAGTGACAGTATTTGAGAAATTGTAGGATGGTTGGATTTCATGCTTTCATATGAGGAATTCAACCCCAGGATGATAGAGGAATTTGTAACAAATGTTGTAGAAGGAAACTAAAGAGTAAAAGGTAAGAAAATATTATTTAGATCCTCCATTATTAGTCAAATTTTTGGTATTCCAGAGGAAGGAAAATTGGTCAATTTTAGGACTCCTTACTCTGAAATTATTAAAATATTTTGTTGTGGGAAAGAAAAAAATTGGAATTAGTTTTTGATAGCAAAGGGAAGGCTAAGGGCATCAAAAGAAGCACTTTCCCTGAGCCATGGGAATATGTGGAAAAATGGGTTATCAAATATTTACATGTGAGGGCCAATATGAAGTTATCCTAGGCCCAGTCTTGAGAATTCTTATCTCCACCTACGCCATGGGAAAGCCAAAGACCACAACAAAGTTAATCTTTCATAGTTCCTATTTGACTATGTTTCCTGTTCTACTAAGAAATTTTATTGGGGTTCCCCATATTTAAAGTTCCAAGGCCTCATCCACCTTATTTGTAAGCATCACTTCATCAAGAAGCATCATGGGCTCAAAAATGGGTCAAATTCTAAAATAAATATGCCCTTGAACCTGTTATAGTTCTAGAAACAGGGCCCTCCATCCTAGACAGACCAAAGAAAAGGCTTAGGTAATTAGGTACCAACCCAAGCTATTGAGGAACAACGCCAAACTAAAAATTTTCCCTCACAGGAGGAACAAGATGCAACAACTATCATGAGAACCTTACACCAAACACCTCCTACTTCTCCACCTACCTTTGCATTCCCTCCAAACCCTGATTTCTGAAATTGGACATTGAGAAACAAACAACCATTGCTGAAGAGTCACTTCTGTCTAACAAAGGAAATGCACTTATGCTTGAAGGTGAGCCTAGATCACTTGTTGATACTGAAACCCTTATTCCTCAAGTGTTAGCCATTTCTAAAGTACAGTATGAGCTACAACAAGCTCAAGAAAGGATTACCCAATTGTAACTCATCTTACAAGCAAAAGAGGTAAACATCTCTTAGTTGGAGGAAGAAAAGGGATACATAGAATTCAACATCTCAAACAAACATTGGAGCATAAAGAGGAGATCATCCAACAACTTCAACACACTGTAGAGGAGAAAGAACAAAGAATTCAATCCATACATGCTAGAACTGAAGAATTAACCACTGAACTTACACTCTTACAAGGAGAGAAGGAGAAAACAAATTCTATGGAAACCACTGATCAAATGATTCAAACAGAATTTGTATTTCCACAAATCATTGTATTAAAAGGAATGGTCAAATGGATGCAAAAGTGCTATGATCTCAGGGGATTAGTAGAGGAGAAAAAAAATTAAAAGAGGAAAAGAAGGTACTTCAGGATAACATGTTTCTTCTCTATCATTTGTATGATCAAGCCCTTGCTTGTAGAGCACCTTCCAATTTCTATGCTTTATTCTTGAAGGAGCAATTCTTCAAATGGAAAGCTTCTAGAGTCTACTCCACCGAATCTATAGAGTTTGAAAATGACAAACAATTTATGGGAGCATATGCAACAACTAATACAATTGGTAAGAATTTGTTATATGAATTTTATGTCCACAAATTTCTGCTCCCTGGGCAGGTGGAAATACCAATCAACTTGTATGTAGGGGAAGTGCAATTGAGATATTTTGTTTCCACTTTAAGGCATCAATCTATATGGTGTGATCATAGGGGAGAATATGTGAGAGAAGAAACTAATACAGGCCTCTTGATGAGGCATGATCTCCAGCACCAGAGAGATTCTTGAGGAGGTATCTGGCCCAGATTTATTGTCTACAACTTGTGGACAAATACAAAGAAAGTATCTCAACTTGTGTATCAGACTTCAAGGAGTATGTACTCCCAAATTTTAATATGAATTTCCTTGTTTGTCAACTATAGTATGGTTTACTTCCAAAGGTCTAGAAGAAGAATGAGGTTATAACTCTAACTAACCTCTTGTGGTCATTAAAGAGAGCAAAAGACCTATGCAAAATCATGCTGGAAATGCAAGAGAAATGGATCGGTATGAGATTTCGACCGCTACTTATATTAGCACATGTGCCAAGATGGAACACCACACATGATCAGCCTGCAGAGAGCTACAAAACATGGCGAAAAATAGTGATCAAGTTTTCTAGGTTATGTAATACATAACAAGATGAAACATGGCTCAGTTTTACAAATGAGAATAAATTGTACACGAATTGTAAAAGCCCTTAATAGAAACTATGTAGCATGAGGACCTACTAACCCTTAAGTATGAAGGAGTGATGAGCCTTGTTAATTCTTATGTAAAGCCCCATTTTGTTGTGTCATCATTTTGTACTAAGACTAATATTAACATTTTGTAATTAATATTTTAATATATTTGAAAGGAAATTTTTGTGCATAACCTTGTTTATTTTCATCTTATCTATGCTTCTTCAAATGAGTGTAAATAAATTTATATATGCACTAACAATGTGGATGAAGAACATATCTTAAGCCCAGCGTAGGACTCATATACATAGCCCATCGCATGAATCATTCATGCATTGGTACAAGAATCGACTTTGGAGCATAGGACTCACCCAAGACATTGGCGCAAGAATCACTTTGGAGCGTAGGAATCATGTTACCAGGGAAGCACAAGACTGGTATGACAGGAAGAAAATGACTCGTAACAAAAAGGAGGTGAGTTGATTTAGTTAGCACATGAGTTGCATGATGAAAAGATCATTGAACACAGATTATCATCTAGTCATCATACGACTCATGTAGATTATGCAAGTCAAACTTACCAACCAATTCGATTGGAAACTTGGAACAAATGAACAAAACAACTGGTAGTCATCATGTTTTAAAGAATTCAATGCATGAAATTTTAACATCCTCTGGAATTGCTAAATCATCTCATCTGAGAGTTAATCAAGGACTCCACTCGGAGTTAACAAGATGGAATCTAATCTAAGTATGATATGTACTTGTTCTTTAAAAGTTTGTAACTCTTTACGAAGCAATTGTTGTTGTATAGATATTTTAGTTAATTAGTGATTAGTTATTCCAAATAATCCATCCTCTTTTAGAGTGACAAGGATTGCTCTTGATATAAAAGGGCATTTGTAGGAGAATTACAGAGTTAGTTAATTGGTTGTTGTTGAAGAAAGTGGTGTATTACATTTAATAAAGTACGTGATTTTGAGTTAAATCGACCAGTGTAATTTGTAATTCTAAAATGAATCAAAGGGAAGGAGCAAGAGCCACTCCTCCCCAACGTGAAGAACATTGTTCGTTTACTCGAATCCTTGTTATTTAGCATTTGGATATTTTTGAAAATTTCAGCACTTTCAACATTTCAATTTGTGAATTTAGTAATCTTTGTCTTATCAATATAAGACATTTCTTAATTGCATTTAGTAGTATTTGACTGAATTCAATAGTGAATTCATGTTTGGCACAATTTCAATCATTCTCTTTGTTGCAAATAGTTGTGGACACTTCCTTGGATTGATAATCATAAAATTATTAAAGTGTGAGTATCAACGATGCTCATCAGGAAGCATGGGGTGATGAGTATGCAACCCTTAGTTACTAAGTAAGGGAAATGTTATCTTTCAGAGACTATTTTCAAGTAAAGAATAACAAAGGATCAGAGAGGAATCGAATAACTCAACAAGAGCAACCAAGGAGGGACATTCAGCAAAGGTTGGGTAAGGTAACTCTTCCTTCTTATGATGGTTCAAATAAATGTTCTGCTAGAGCTTGGTTACAGAAATTAGATACATATGTTTCTTTAAACCCAATGTATGAAGAAGAAACCCTCAAATTTGTAACTTTGCATTTGGAGGGAGTTTCACATGAATGGCGGTACCATGGGTTAATCACACAAGGGCATGGTTTCATCGCCGCCATTCAAGAATTCAGTCAAGGCTTGACTAAAAGATTTGATAGAATAGATACTGGTATGCATTTCATAGAACTAGTGCAACTCAAACAAGAAGGGTCTTTGGACAAATATATTTTAGATTTCCAAAGACTTGCAGTGATGGTACTAGATATCAATGAAATAAGGCTTGTGTTGTTTATTGAAGGTCTTGGAGAACCACTTAGAGGCCTAGTCAAAGTCTTTAGTCCTCCATCTCTACAAGGAGCTATTAAGAAGTCATTGGACTTGAAAATTTCAGTCCCAAAAGGTAAAAATCTGCAATTTGGATAGCAGCGAACAACACCTTTGGGGCGAACTCTACCCTTTCCGTAGTGAAGTTTTTAGTAAAAAAAATTTGCCACCCTTCATTTTTTGAATCCTGTTCTCCCTAGTGCTGGCTCTAATGTTGGACCCTCGTGGTCCGGATCGGGAGTACTGTCCTGCTAACTCTGGAGGCATGTCTCCCCAGCCTCCCCCTGAGGCTTGGAAGAAAATTGTGGAGGGGTCCTCCTCTGCGTCCCCCTCGAAAAGGCTGATGCCCATGCTTTCAGATGGGGCCATCTCTTTGCACATCCCTTCGCACATCATGAAGGCTACTGCCAACTCCAAAGATCTGTCCCTTATCAGCAAATTGATGGGTCTCAGACCCCCTCTCGAAGATATTAAAAAATGGACCCGGCTGAAATGGAATCCTTGTGGTGCATTGGAAATAGCGGCGATGCCAAATGGCTTTGTCCTCTTCTCCTTCAGCATGAAAGAGGGTTTCGTTAGAGCTCTTCTGGGTGGTCCATGGTTCTTTGGTAGAAGAAGTTTCTATATCAGGAAATGGTCTCCTGGATTCAACCCACTTACCAAAACAATGACCCAAGCTCCAATTTGGGTTCATCTTCCAGGCCTTCCTCTGGAGCTATGACACCCTGCAGTCATTGAAGGTATTGCCCTTTCTATGGGTTCATTAATCGCAATAGATCAGGCCACTAGGGCCAAGCCTAGATTCATCCATGCTCATTTTTGTGTTAATGCTGATGTAAGTAGCCCTCTCCCAAAATTGATCGATCTCCAGTCAGATTTTGGAACTTGGTCTCAAAGCATTGAATATGAATATATCCCACAAGCATGTACAATCTACAAAAGCATAGGCCACAGAGCTTTCGGATGTCACACTAAGCCTCAGCCTAAGCCCAAAAGCCTGGCTTTCTCTCCTAAAAAGAAAGGAAAATTTATCCCTAAGTCCATTCCTGGAGAGACCCCAGTCATCCCCACTTCCAACCCCTTTTCCCTCCTAGAAGAAGGAGAGATCTCTTCCGACTCCATCTTAGCCCCCTCTCTTGAACCCTCCCCCCCCTTTCCTTGGCCTGTGTTCCTGAGGAGGTCTCCTTAGCTTCCCCTCTCCCCAATCTCCTAGTGGCCAACCTTTTGGTGGTTGTTTTCACCCTTCCCTCTCTGCCCTCCTGCTCCCCTCATTCCAACACCCTCCTCTCCCTTCCCCCCCTCCCAAAGTTGGGCTCAGAGCTTCCCCTCACTAACTTTCCTTCCATCAGCACGCCCTTCCTTCCCCCTTCAGAATCCCTTCTCTCCCCTTCCACTCAATCCTCTGATGACAGTTTAAATCCCCACACAACCCGCAGCAGTTGTAAGAAACTTGATACTGGCCTAGAGAAAGTGCGTGGTTGTATCCCAAGTAATGTCAAGCTGCAGCAAGAATCATCCATAAATGTGGCCCAAGGTACTCAAAGCACCATCCCCAGGGTGGTGGGGAACAAATCTAAATCTAAGAAATGAAGGTGATCTCTTGGAATATTAGAGGGTTGAACTCTCTACAAAAACAAAGAGTCCTCAAGGATATGAAATTTAAACACTCTCCTGACATTATCATGCTTCAGGAAACCAAACTCAAAAAGGACAACCATCTCTTGAAAATTTGGTTGGCTACTTCTTTTGCTTCTCAACTCACAATGGGTAATTTGAGAGGCCTTTGCACCCTCTGGGACCCCAAAGATTTCAAAGGTCATTGCCTTCTGTAGCACCCCAATTTTTTGTGCACTCTCTTCTAGGAAGTGGATTCTAATACTTCATGGATTGCAATCAATGTCTATGCCCCAAACCTGGAAGCTCAGCGTGAAAGACTCTAGCAGGACATCTCTAATTTCATAAAGAATTGTGGAAATCTACCAGTGCTCATTATGGGAGATTTCAATTATACTCTATACCCCTCTGAAAAATAAGGAGGAGCCCTACCTAACCCCAACAGCTTAGCAGCTTTGGCTAACTTTATAAGGGGAGAGACTATTTTGGACATGGACCTCCATGGGATGTCCTTTACATGGTCAAATCGCAAAGTTGGTAGAAATCACATACAAAGAAAATTGGACAGAGCTTTAGGTTCCTTGGACTGGATCTCTCTGTATCCTAATTTCTTTCTCAGCTCCTTACCCCGTGCAACTTCTGACCACAGCCTTCTAATCCTTTGTGCCAACAATAAGTTGAACATAAAAAATCCTCCCTTCAGATTCGAGATCGCTTGGCTGGAAAATAATCAACTTGACCCTCTCATAAAGAACTGGTGGAATATTAAAGTTAAGGGATCCTAAATGTTTAAATTCTCCAGCAAACTTAAGGAAATAAAAAAAAGCTCAAGATCTGGAAGAACATGGTGTTTGGCAACATCAAAAACCGCAAGCGAAGTTTGACTCATGAAATTGCTGATATTTCCGCTCTGATGGAGGTTGAAGGAAGAACAGAACAACTCCACAATCAAGAAAGACATATTCTCAGCGAATTCCACAATACCCTAAGGGAAGAAGAGACATACTGGAAATAAAGATCTCAGGTGCTTTGGCTGGAGAAGGGAGATCACAACACCAAGTTCTTCCACATTATTGCCTCTAAACACAAAAGCAGAGACAAAATCAAGGAATTACTTACTTCGGCAGGTAACACCTTAACCTCTAACACTGACATTTCTAACGAATTGGTCTCCTTTTATTCTAATCTCCTTCAGGAAGAGGACCACCCCAATGAGCAAGCTATGTCCAAGATGCTCCAACACATTCCTGAAGTAATCTTGGAGGACATGAATGGAAACTTAACAAAACCCTTCTCTATAGAGGAAATCCATAAAGTTGTTTTCACTATGAAAGGGGACAAGGCTCCTGGCCCCGATGGCTTTCCCACTACCTTTTTTCAAATCTTCTAGGAAATCAAGCAATATCTTTACATGGCAATTAGGGAATTCCAATCCAGCAACAACCTTCTGAAAGAATGGAACACCACCTTCATAGCTCTTGCCCCCAAAGCTCTTGGATCCAAATTCGTCTCCAATTTCAGGCCAATCAGCCTCTGCAACACTTCCTACAAAATCATTACCAAAATGCTAGCAACCTGTCTTAAGCCTCTGATGAATCACCCCATCTCGAAGAATCAAAATGGTTTCATCAATGGGTGCCTTAGTCAAGGGGGGATAATCACCATTCATGAAGCCATTCACTCTGCCCACCACTCGAAGGATGCGGGGATGATCCTCAAATTAGACGTGCAAAAATCCTTCAACATAGTTAGCTGGACTTTTTTGATCTGCATTCTAAAAAGCTACGGGTTCGACAACATATGGTGCAACTGGGTTTTGTCTTGCATTGCGACCCCTTGCTTCTCAATTCTCATCAATGGCATCGCGGTAGGATTTTTCAAAAGTAGCATAGGCATTCACTAGGGGGACCCTCTGACTCTGTTTCTATTCCTGTTAATGGAGGACTCCCTCAGTAGAGATCTTGAGGCGGCCAAAAGTCATCTGATCATTTCTGGCATCAAAATCACTTCCAAATCCCCTACCGCCACTCACAGCCAATTCGGTGACGACACCCTGCTTCTGAGTGCTACTTTGGTGATTGAAGCTCGTGCCCTGAAAGAAATTTTAGAAGACTATCAACATGCCTCTCAACAATTAATCAACTTCAACAAAAGCAGTATTTCCTTCCTAAACACCGTAGCTCAAACTCAAAGAAGAATTGCTGACATATTTGGCTATACAATTGTGGACTTTCCCTCCACCTATCTTAGTATCACCCTGTTCAAAGGCAAACAAACCAAGAATTTGTGGAATCCAGTCATTGAGAGATACCAAAAAAAAATTCATGCTTGGAAAGGGGCTATCCTTAGCCAGGATGGCAAACTTCAAGTGGTCAAAGCTACTCTGCAGAGTCTACCTATCTACTTCATGTCTCTTCTTAAAATGTCTACCTCAATGATCGCTACTGTCGAAGGAATCCAAAAAACAAATTGTGGTCAGGGGTTTGTTGGCGAGAAAATTTGTCTTGTGGACAAATTTGTGGATTTCAGGCCAACGCTATGGGAATCTAAGTCCCTCTACATTTGAATGGTGCAACTACCATTGTTTAGCATGTAAAACCAAAGTGGATTTGTGGTGGTTTTTCAACCAGAGATCCATAGGAACACTCCACTATCCCTATGACAATAATAGCAACTCCTTGCTATAGCAGAAATTGATCTGAGAAGGGGAGGGAGTGAGAATGAAGGAGGGGGAAATCAATGTTGTGCGTAGAGTGTCAGATGCCCACACACATCAACTGGAAGTTTCATTACATGCATTAATTAATAGAAGAAAGACAAATTTGAAATTTCTGAGCACAAGATAGAATAAAACACGCTGGTCACAAAGCACCAATCGATTTTTCCATCGAGGGGACATAAAATTCCTTCCTTTTTTATTGATCTCAGAGTTGAAACTTGTACAACAAGTGGGAATAGAAGAAAAAATGCAGAGGAGAATAGAAGAAGACTAACAATCGTTTTTTGTCCTTTGTTCACAAAAACTTGCTTCCAATTTCCAAATTCGATTGCCCTTACACAAATACTTCGAAAAACCATTAAATCGTTCGACCCAAAGTTGTTACAAACAAATTTAATCATTTCCCCTCTTCCAGATTCCTCTACCGCAAAGAAAACGCTTCTGACGAGCCCAAAAAAGAGTTTATGTGTGCAAAAATGTGTTTTACATTTCAATTTTCTAGTTCGCATATCAACCGTTCGATCATTTTCCCTAATTGCTTTGAAATCGGGCCATCCACGTGATAGGAGAACATTGGAGCATAGTCAGGGGAAATTTTTTTGCGTTTTTTGCATGCCATAGACATTTTCTCAATTTTCTCCCAGAAAACTCCATCAAAATTTAAAATTGAAGCGTCCATCGTGTGGATTATTTTACTAGCTTTCCATTGATACCAAAAACGTGAAAATATGAGCTCTAGATTGAAATATATGGCCTCTTGAAGATTTAGGGAAAAATTCAGGTCTACGGGCCAAAATTTGACATTTTTCCCTCTTTTTCAAATTGGGAAATTTTTCCCCAAAATCTCTGTGCCCCCGCCACCCTAATGACATGTGGCACTTTCTGGTTCATCTGTGGGCTTTAGAATAACATTTTGCCCTTTTTCCCCGCAAGGGAAATTTTTCCCAAAGTCCTCCGCCGGCCCGACCTCCGCTGCTAATGTGGACACATGGCACCTTCTGATTCGATGCGGAGATGCGGTCCAACATTTCACCTTTGCGCTTTTATGGTTTTGGCAAAAAACCAAAAATACTTCCGATGCCACGATCTTCGCCGATGAATGGAAATGTGGTGGCGCCTTGTGATTAAACACAGGGACTTAATCAATTTTTCTCCATTCTCCTTTGCGGGCTTACGGGTGAACTTTTTACTTTTGAGTTTTTTAGCCAAAAGGCTAAGTATCGAATTTCTCTCCGTGCCTCTGCCAACCCGCCAATTCCTTGGCAAAATTTCCTCCTTAACTCCGTGGGCCCGCCCAAGAAAAATTTCCCCTCCAAACTCCACCGAGCCATAACTTGCAAAATACAAGGAGTTAGGAGGACTTCCTTACCTTTCTAGAAAGGGAAAAGAATTCTCTATTTGATGAAGCAATACCCAGAAAATTTTGAGTACCTGAAATGTGTAAAAATTTGACTGAGGCAAAAAAGGAAGCTAGTTAACCCAAAATAAGAGGGAGCTTATTTTGGTTAAGTATGATCAAAACATGGAAACTTTGAGATAGGAGAAAGTTGTCTTACTTGAAAACTTGCAATTTTCCCCTTTACACATTTGCAAGACAACATCTGGCTCTAGCTTGGGGACATGGCGTGGATTGAGCAAGGTGAAGACATGACATGAGGATCCAAAATCATCGGGTTCAAAACATATAACGTTGACCAGTGCCTTATCCATTGGACCTTGCAGAGTCATGTACAATACTGAAGGAAGGAAGAAGGAAGGAGGGGAAAACACAACAAACCAAAACCACACCAAAACAGAAAACAAACCAAAACACACACAACAAAAAAGGGGAAACAACAAAAACTATGGTACAAGGTGAGGGACAACTCACTTTCACTAATGGTACAGCTTCAAATATTGCCCACTTCTAGGCAATCCCAATGGATTTCCATCCAAGTATGATAAGAGAAAGGCATTCTCACCGCAAGCTTCCTGAATTTGAAATGGACCCAACCACAAAGAATCTAACTTACCATGACTGCCCTTAGGCTCTCTCCTCTTGTCCCAAAGTAGAACCAATTCTCCAACTCTAAACTCCCTTGCTTTGGCTTTTCTATCAAAGAGCTTCTTCACTCTCAACTGATGTTCTTTGATTTTGTCCACTACCTGGGATCTGCTCTCTTCTAGCTTCTCAAGGACAAGGATCCTCTTGTCAATTGAATCTCTATAATGGTTGTCTTCCACTATTTGAAGCAACTTGAGAGTTGGCATTTCAATTGTAATAGGAATCTCTACTTCAACTCCATATAGCAGCTGAAAAGGTGACATGCCTATTGCATTCTTAGGAGTGATCCTATCAGCCCACAATGCATCATATAATTTTTTGTGCCAATTCTTCTAATTCTCATCAACAAGCTTGCGGATAATGGTCACAATATTTTTGTTGTTTGACTCAGCTTGACCATTCCCTTGAGGATAATAGTCAGAAGAATGAGCAAGAGAAATATCGAAGCAATAACAAAATTCTGTCAATTCCTTCGAAGAGAAATAAGTAGCGTTGTCTACTACAATCTTCTGAGGAACTCCAAAACAAACAATGATATTCTCTTTTATGAAATTGTAGACAATTTCAGAGCTAGCCTGTTTGGTTGGAACGGCCTCCACCCACTTAGTGAAGTAATATGTGGCGGTGAGCATGTAGGAATGCCCTGCACTTGAATGAGGGTTCAGAACATCGATAAAGTCCAGCCCCCATTGTTGAAACGGTTCTTCAATAACCATGGGTCTGAGTGGCAAGGAAGCTAACTGAGGCTTTCCAACAAATCATTGGCATGCTTTGCATTTCGAAACCCAATTCTATGCATTAGCAAAGAGAGAAAGCCAATAGTACCTACCTCTGAGAATTTTTTGGGCAATCACCATGGCTGAAAAGTGTCCACCACAAGCTTGATCATGATAGGATTTGAGGAGTTTTTCTTGTTGTTCCTTGTCAACACACTTGAGTAAACAGCCATTTATCCCTTTCTTGTAGAGTGCATGATTCCAAATCACATATTTGGTTGCTTTCAGCCTGAGATTTCTTTGCTACTTGTAATCTAAATGAGGAGGGCAATCCCCATAGGTAAGAAAGAAAGTGATGTCTACATACCATTCCTCTGTAGTGTTCACAAAGAGAACTTGTGGGCAATCTTCTGAGCAGGTTGGACAAGTGTCATCTATTTCTCCAAGCTAAACTTTGAGAGATTCATCTTCAACAATCAACTTGCACAAACCATTTCCTCTAACCAAATTAGAGGGCTTATTCTCCAGGTCATACTCTTGGATCCTTGCAATCCAATTTCCTCTTTTGGCTCCAGGATCTTGTTGTGTCAAAATGGACTTGATTGCACTTCCGGGGACCATCACCACGGTGTGAGAGTTGAGTATGTAAAATATGAAATTCTTCACAGCCTTGACCATTGCGTATGCATGCTTCTCCAATTGAATGTAATTAAGTTCATGCTTCTTCAAATGATAGCTTATGAAAGCAATAGGTGCTTCCAATCCTTCATCATTCTTCTGAAATAGGACAACAGAAAAAGTGTGCTCCGAGGCATAACAGTACATGATGAATTCCTTGCTGAAATCTGGAGATACCAGCATTGGAGCTTTGGCAATGGCCTTCTTGATTTCTTCAAATGTTGATTTTCCTTCACTACTCCTTTTGAAACCTATTTGAGGCTTCATCATAGAGGTGATATGCTTTGTTAGTTCAGCAAATTCAGGGACAAAGTGGCGAAGAAAATTTACCTTCCCAAAGAATGAGTGCACTCCTTTCTTGCTGGTGGGAAGAGATAGTGCTTGAATAGCACTTACCCTCTCAGGGTCAATATGTGCTCCATGCTTATTCACGATGTGTCCCAACAGCTTGCCTTCTGTGACTCCAAAGATACACTTCTCTTCTTTGAAAACATGGTTAAGTCATCAAGGTATATGACAATGCAATGCTTGAGATCTTTAAAATCCAGGTCCATGGCTCTTTGGAAGGTGGCTACTGTTATATATATCTTTTCCCCGGGTAGATATAGACAAGCAGGAGAATGGAGAAATCAAAGAAGCTCAAATCCCTGACATGCCCAAGGCGCACAGAATGGGCGCACGACACGGAGTGTCGACAGGGTAAATGGTGCGCCCTTGGCACACGGAAGAGGATGATGACACACACATGAATGCGCCCTTAGAGCACCTTCAAGAGGCGCAACATTTTGAGCGCTGACAGGAAGCAGACCCTGGCGCAAATATTCAGATGGCCATAACTTTTGACTGGGAGCTCGGATTCATGCAAGGTTGGACTTTTCGGAAAGCTTACGAGGTCCTCTGTCCAACTACGACTGGATATCTTTAATTGGATGAGAACAAATTCTTAAAAATGCAAAATACAGTTCGCCACTTTTGGGTTCGCTGGGTTCTCACCTACCATCATTATGAGATGAGTTAAGTGCATTATGGAGGTGGTTGGGGCAGATTTCGATTTTCTCTCTCTTTTCTCTCTCATTCTTCCTATAAATTGTAGGGAGGGGCTTCTGTTTAAAGGTTGGACATTTCTGTTTTGCCCCTCCCTTCTTCTCTTTGGCAGGTGAACTTGTGGAGTTAAAACCTCCCATTTGAAACTATAATGCAACCTTACCTCTTGGCATTTTGCAATGTGCTGTATCAATCTTTGGAGCAAATTAATGCATGTCTGTGGATGATTCTCAACCCTCTTTGTATTCATTTGCATCCCCCTGATCTTTCACTGTGAATCTGGCTATCTTTGTATGATCTTGCATTGCATTTTAATGGTTTGTGTTTATTGGCAAGACAGGTGTTCTTCATTCCTCGGTGCATCACCTTTGTAGTTTAGGTTTTATTTTATGCATTTTCTTACCCCTATCTCCTTGGCAAGTTAGATTAGGTTTTTAGTAAACCCTCTGCATCTTCTACGTGTGCATCTGAACAGAGGAATAGGAACCGGCCTTCATCCGAAGAGCTTTTCCGATTTCGCAAGGTCCCACACTTGGGAAAAGCTCCATGTTATGCAATCGTACTGAGAGTCTCAACCCATCGTGTTGCAGACATTCAGGGGTGCTGTGATTCGACATCAACAGTTTTGGCACGCCTGGTGGGACCAAGAGGTCATTCCACAAGATTTGAAGGAGTTTTCATGAAATTCGGCCTTAAAAATTGCAGGTTTTACAGTTTCAGTTTTTTTCACCTTCCATGCTGAACTTTGAAATCAATTTTCAAGGACTTAACTTGCTCGAAACAAGTCAAAATTTCACCAGTTGATAGATCGGGGGATAATCTTCAAAAGGGTATTCTTAGATTTTTGAGATTTTGACTTTCAAAATTTCATGGTTTTTTTATTTTCGGATTTCAGGTTTTCGGAAGTCTGGCATTTTTGGATTTTCAGGACTGTCATTCCAAATCAAATTCCAAACTCTAAAATATCAAAAAATACAGGTCTTTCAAAATTCTATTTTTAAATATTGTCAGGTTTGGTGTGTAACTTGGCAGAAGTCTGCCTTTTGAGGCTCATTTTTTCTAACACATCTAGCGACTCCGAAGGGGATAGAATTCAGCGGTGTAGCAGCAAAGGTTGCCCAGGCATATGAGAAGAATTCAAACCAGGTCCAATACTCGAGAAGAGAGGCTATTTGTCCACTTGCAACTTTCACCAGGTAGAGGAAGGAGAGGAAGAAGACCACAAAGATCACCATCTCCACCTAATAGGACTTTGTCTACACCTCCACCTGGTAGGCCTTTTCTCGCATCGACCAGGGTTCTTAGGCCAATCATAATGGCACATCTACCACCGAATCCCTTTGTCAATTTCACGGGTAGTAGTCCACTTACCCTAAATGCTCAGAATCAAATTCCAGTTGCAGCACTAAAGAACATACCCTATTTCACAGGAGAAAATCATACTACTCCCATTGATCACATCCAAGATATTGCTAATGCATGTGCAATTCACGAAATAAATGAAATGGATGTTGCGGTCAAGCTGTTGGCTTCATCTTTCAAAGGTAAGGCCTTACAATGGTTTAGGAGCCTAGTAGCAGGGTCTATTACAAATTGGGACCAACTTTGTTCAGCTCTTTGCAACCAATTCGGGGAGAGGGCAGACAATTTATCTTAATTGGAACAGCTGACAACAATCAAAAGGGCTCCTAACGAACAAATGAAAAATTTCAACTTCAAATTCCAACGGACATGGGACAGGATTCCAATAGCCGTTAGACCAACTGCCGAAGGAGCATTCCTTTATTTCTTAAAGGCTATAAATTCAGACATAGCCATGATGATCTAATCAATGGGAGGAACAACACTGCCAGGGGCCTACGACACGGCTATCAGAGCAGAGAACTATTTGATCCAAGCTAGCAAGCTTGCACCAAGGCCACCAATGCCTCTCTATCCAGACATGGGAAATCCTACAACCAGTCAAGCACCAGAGTTGAATCCCATTCCAACTCCTAGAAATCAAAGCAATAATGAGGCGTCGACTACTTCAAATACTTCAAAGGAATTGCAGGAGGTCATGAAACAATTACAGAACCTTGGAAATGAGCTTGTGACTATCAAAAGACAACAAGCTCAAAGTGCTGGACCGTATCAGCCTCAAGCACAGTACTAAGCTAGGCCCCCATACCAACAAAATAGACCACCACCTCAGGCTGCAAATCAAAACCAGAACCAAGGACAGCCTCAAGCTGCCAGGCCATTTTGACCGTATGATCCAAATGCAACGACGTCCTCAAGAGCTTTGGTCCCGACACAAAATAACATGGCACAGGAGTATGACTGGTGTTACCCTTGCAATCTACCTCACAATCAGTCAGCATGTTTCAATGGTGCACTAAATTAGGCCTTGATGGTGCAAACCATTGGTGTTGCTCAAGAACCAAGCCAGGAGGAGAATCAACAACAACAAACGCAACAAGAAGGACCTCCAACAAAAACCACATTGGCAAATTGGAAAACGGAAGACTTCTATGGAGTTAACTAACAGCCCTTTCAAGGCGTGGCTGCCAACACACGATCAAAGAAGAGAAATATAGGAGAGGGACAACCATGTAATCCAGTTGTTTCTCAACCCACTCTTACACAACAAGGGGTCAGTAGACCAAACGCAGCTCCAAATGTGCAAAATCAACCCAAGGTACCTGTTGTAGCAACACACGCACATGCTCAAGCTCCAGAAAATTTTGCACCAAGTAAGGGACAGCAAAAGGACAATTCATCCCCTTTCAGCATCATTGATCAAATGAAGAAGACGAACGTGAATATATCAATGTGGGAATCTTTATCCATCCCAGGACAAAGAGATCTTCTATAAGCTGCCATGAAGAATTGGTCAACTTCGAAACAGCAGGCCCATATGCAAGAGAAGGTCCTCACGAATGCTGCTCAGCCTGAAGGGAATCATGGAGGACAACAAGGTAAAGTTTTGAAACCCCCTCCATTCTATATTTCATTAATCATCGGGGATAAATTAGTACACAATTGCATGATTGATTATGGGGCAAGTAGTTCAGTGATGCCGAAGCAAATAGCGGATCAGCTAGGTTTGAAATATGAGCCAGTGCTGAAAGGAGTAGTACAGCTAGATGGAACGGCAGTAGGAACTGTTGGAGTCATCAAGGGGTTAAGCCTAACACTACATTCATGTCCTAATGTTACAGTTCTGAAAGATGTGTCTGTGATTGACCTTCCACCACTCTTTGCGTTGTGTCTATCAAGAGACTTCACTACAAAAATCGGTGGATATTTATCTACAGATTGGTCACACATGATTTTTAGGACAAGGTATGGAGCCAAAGCAACAATCAGGTCAGAACCAATTGCCAATTTCCATATTGAGCCTCATGTACCAAATCCTATCAATGCAAATTGCTCAGCTTTTGATCAGGAGGAGTGTTCAAGTGATCTAGAAACAGGTACTAAAGTCGAGGGAATTCTTTATTTAACTTTGGATGAATGGGCAAACAAGAGTCATGAATTTGACCCATACAAGGAAATTGAAGAATCTGAATTGGGCGTGTATTGTATACACGAAGAAAATTCACCCATTCCCGACATCATTCAGCCTGAACAAAAGGATGAAAACAAAGTTTGGAAATTATTTTTCGATGGTTCGAGAAGCAGACAAGGTGCTGGAGGTGGTGCAATGTTGATTTCACCACAAGACATCAAATATTTTTCAGCTTTTCGTTTCCAGTTTTCCTGTTCGAACAACATGGCTGAATACGAAGCATTGATTCATGGAATTCATTGGGCCAGGAAAAGGGGCATAAATAACTTGTAGGTGTTTGGAGATAGTGAGTTGATTGTCAACCAAGTTAGGGGACAACATGTTACAAAGAACGAATTGCTGAGGAGCTACAAGAATAAGGTATGGGACCTCATTGAGGATTTCGAAGCTTTCAACATTGTGTCCATACCCAGGAAGAAAAATGAAGTCGCAGATAGGCTCGCAGCAGTTGAAGCAACGTTTGATGTGGTTGACAACATCAGAAGGGAAAAAACACAGCCACATATCCATGTGATTGTGAGGCCAGCAGTTCCAGATAATAACACAAGCTGGCAGGTGTTTGAGAATGATCAACAGATCGTCAATTTCTTACAAGAAGAGGCTGAATTTTTAGCTAGGAATCAGGACAGATTAGAGCAGCAGTATGGGGATCAAGTAGTACAGCTGCGGAAAAACAAGCTTCCTAAGGGTTTGGTAACATTGGAGTCTATCTTCAACCCTAACGACCAGTTTCGTAAGGAAAAGGCAAACATACAGGTCAAGAGAGAAGATTCAGAGCCAATTCCGGTTGGGGAAGGCAAAACACTTCAAATTGGCAAAGTGGCCACTGAACAGGAGAAATCAAATTTCATACAACTTTGCCAAGAATTTCCAGATGTCTTCGCTTGGAGCTATGAAGACTTAAGAGGATTCGATCCAAATTTGGCACAACATACCATCGAATTGGATCCAGATGCTAAGCCCGTCAGGCAGAAACAAAGACCGGTCAACCCTCACATTGAGCCTCTAATGAAGAAAGAACTAAATAAGCTAATAGAGGCAAGCATTGTATTCCCGATCAAGCACTCAAGCTGGGTTGCAAACTTGGTTCCGGTCAGGAAGAAGAGTGGAGAAATCAGGTTGTGTGTGGATTTCCGAGACCTAAACAGAGCATCTCTCAAAGATCATTACCCACTTCCTTCAATGGAACAAATATTGCAAGTAGTATCCGGTTCAGAGAGATTCTCTCTCCTAGATGGCTACTCATGGTACAATCAGGTAATGGTGAAAGAAGATGACCAATTCAAGACGGCTTTCACCACCAAATGGGGGACTTATGCCTACAAGAAGATGCCATTTGGGCTATCAAATGCTAGGGGCCACTTTCCAAAGGGCAATGGATATGGCATTTAAGGGGTTGATCAATAAAATAGTTTTGATATATCTTGACGACATCACTGTATTCTCAAAAAATGCAGCGGATCACCTCTGTCATTTGAGGCAAGTATTTCAGAGGTGTAGAAGATTTGGGGTATCATTGAATCCCAAAAAATGCATATTCTTGGCTCACAAGGGAAAACTTCTAGGCCATATTGTTTCAAAGGAGGGATTGATGATTGACCCAGAAAGAGTTGAAGCAATTCGAGCATTGACATTGTCAAGTCACAAGAAGGCTCTTCAAAGCTTCTTCGGAAGGATCAATTTTGTCCGCAGATTTGTTCCAAATTTTGCTGCTCTTGTGAAGCCAATAACGTTGATGTTAAAGAAGAGTATGGCATTTAAGTGGACATCTGAAGGCAAGGCAAGTTTTGAGGCAATAAAAGAGGCTATATCTCAAGCTCTGACTCTCGTCAATCCAGACTTCTCCAAGGACTTCGTGCTATATGCCTTTGGTGGTGGGGACATGATTTCTGCAATCCTGGTACAACAAAACAAAGGAGGATTAGAACAACCAGTTGCTTTCTTCAGTCAAGGCTTGGAGGAATACGAAACTAGGTACTCTTTCATTGAAAAGCATGTCCTTGCAGTAATCAGGAGCTTAAAGAAATTCAAGCACCTAGTCTCAAACAACAAGATCCAATTATTGGTCTCTCATGCGGGAGTCAGGGACTTCCTTCTAAACAAGGATCTGAATGAGAAACATGCAGGATGGATAACTTGTGTCATGGAATATGACATCGAGATCAAGGTCACCAAACTAGTATGTGGGAAGGGACTATGTGAGAAGCTAGCCTTGAGTCAACAAGTTGAAGCAGGTGATGAAAAGGAGGCTATCTTGGTACTACAGGATAACCAAGAACAAGAAAATGATGATGTGCCCACTCCCTGTTGAACTCAGAATGTGATAAACTTCCTACAGACAGGCCTATGCCCTCCAGAAATGAGAAAAACAAAGAGGAGATACTTCAGATTACAAGCCATTCCATATGTGCTTGTTGGTGGTGTTTTGTTTAAGAAAGACATCAATGGAGTTCTATTGAGGTGCATTGGGACAGGCCAAATTGAGAGGGTGTTACGAGATTTTCACGAAGGAGATTCTGGAGGACATTTTGCCCCACAAGTAACAGCTCTCAAGATAATGAAGGCAGGGTATTATTGGCCGACAGTCTTCAGTGACTGCTATACATGGATAAGAAAGTGTAGGAAATGTGCACTCTTCACAGGAAAAGAAAGACAAGCAGTGCTTCCATTGCACCCAATTCTGGTTGACCAACCATTTATGCAATGGGGATTGGACTTCGTCGGGGTCATCAATCCAAACTCAAGCCAAGGCCACAAGTGGATTCTCACGGCAATGGACTATTTCACCAAGTGGACCAAAGCAGTAGCGCTCAAGGAAGTAAATGAGTCTAACATACTAGACTTTTATGAAGGAATAGTGACCAGGTTCGGTGTGCCGGCCACTATCATATCAAACAATGCATTGGCATTTATAGGTTCCAAGATTACAGAATGGGCTGTCAAGAATGGAATCTATTTGAGCACCTCTTCAAATTATTACCCGCAGGGTAATGGACAGGCAGAGTCTATGAACAAAAATTTGCTAAGAATCATCAGAAGGACTCTGGACGAAAATCAAAGAACATGGCATACTAAGCTAAAATCAGCATTATGGGCTGACAGAATAACACCAAAGAGGTCTACAGGTAATTCCCCTTACAAGTTGGTCTATGGAAAAGAGGCAGTATTGCCTATATCATTAGAACTGCCTACATTGGAGTTCATGAAGCAGTTGGAGTTGGCTGAGTTCGAACCAATGGAGGCTAGGTATGTAGAATTGATCGAATTGGAAGAAATTAGAGAACATGCAGTTCAAACAATTGAGAAAGATCAGGCCTTAGTAAAAAGATGGTTTGATAAGAAAGCAAGAGAAAGGACCTTCCATGAAGGAGACCTAGTTCTGAAATGGGATGTAGATTGGGAAAAACCAGGAAGGCATTCCAAGTTTGATGCCATTTGGAGTGGCCCCTACATGGTCACGAGATGTAAAAGTAGTAATGCCTTCCAATTGTCTACTTTGGATGGAGGAGAATTCCCGATTCCGGTTAACGGAATCCATCTTAAACATTGCTACTAAAAGAAAAGGGTTTACCTTTGTAAATATTAGCCTAGATTTCAATTCCTCTAAGTGCGTATGCACATTGTCTTTTGGTAGTTAGGTTTTTGTTTCCCTAAGTTCTCCGGCACAGGTTTTGTTGCTCTCAGGTTGATTTCTACATTTCAGAATGCTGTCAGAGAAGAAGTTGCGGTATCAGGTTCGGGATCAGATATCAGGTTGGTTTCAGGTTATTGCTTATGACTCCATGCCTAATGGATTGCTAAAAGGCCACTGATCTTCTACCTAGCAGGCAGGTGATCCCATTGAGTCGCCAAATTGTTGTATATATCTTTTCCTTGAGTAGATATAGACAAGCAGGAGAATGGAGAAATCAAAGAAGCTCAAATCCCTGACATGCCCAAGGCGCACAGAATGGGCGCACGACACGGAGTGTCGACAAGGTAAATGGTGCGCCCTTGGCGCACGGAAGAGGATGACGACACACACATGAATGCGCCCTTGGCGCACATTCAAGAGGCGCAACATTTTGAGCGCTGACAGGAAGCAGACCCTGGCGCAGATATTCAGATGGCCATAACTTTTGACTGGGAGCTCGGATTCATGTAAGGTTGGACTTTTCGGAAAGCTTACGAGGTCCTCTGTCCAACTACGACTGGATATCTTTAATTGGATGAGAACAAATTCTTAAAAATGTAAAATACAGTTCGCCACTTTTGGGTTCGCTGGGTTCTCACCTACCATCATTATGAGATGAGTTAAGTGCATTCTGGAGGTGGTTGGGGCAGATTTCTCTTTTCTCTCTCATTCTTCCTATAAATTGTAGGGAGGGGCTTCTGTCTAAAGGTTGGACATTTCTGTTTTGCCCCTCCCTTCTTCTCTTTGGCAAGTGAACTTGTGGAGTTAAAACCTCCTATTTGAAACTGTAATGCAACCTTGCCTCTTGGCATTTTGCAGTGTGTTGTATCAATCTTTGGAGCAAATTAATGCATTTCTGTGGATGATTCTCAACCCTCTCTGTATTCATTTGCATCCCCCTGATCTTTCACTGTGAATCTGGCTATCTGTGTATGATCTTGCATTGCATTTTAATGGTTTGTGTTTATTGGCAAAACAGGTGTTCTTCATTCCTCAGTGCATCACCTTTGTAGTTTAGGTTTTATTTTATGCATTTTCTTACCCTTGTCTCCTTGGCAAGTTAGATTAGGTTTTTAGTAAACCCTCTGCATCTTCTACGTGTGCATCTGAACAGAGGAATAGGAATCGGCCTTCATCCAGAGAGTTTTTCCGATTTCGCAAGGTCCCACACTTGGGAAAAGCTCCATGTTATGCAATCGCACTAAGAGTCTCAACCCATCGTGTTGCAGACATTCAGGGGTGCTGCGATTCGACATCAACAGCTACCGCATTGATCAGGCCAAAAGGCATCCTGCTGTAAGCAAAAGTGCCCCAAGGAGTTGTGAAAGTTGTCTTGCTACAATCTTCTTCAGCCACTTTAATTTGATTATACCCTGAGAAGCCATCAAACAAAGAGAGCATCTTAGATCCAGTAATTGTTTGTAGGATATGATCCATGATCGGAAGAGGGTAATTGTCCTTGAGAGATGCCTGATTCATATTTCCGAAATCTACACATTCTGATCTCCCCATTTTTCTTTCTGACTGGTACAATGTTGGCCACCCATGTTGAGTGGTGAATGGGGAAAATGATTCTAGCATTCAGCATCTTGTTCACTTCTTCCTTGATAACATCAGCAATCTTTGGATTATAGGGTCTTTGCTTTTACCTAAAGGGCTTCGCATCCTATTTCAAAGGAATGGAATGATGCATTTCCTGCGGTTGAAAAGATTTGAGCTCGTCGTAAGAGTACGCCAGTACATCAGAGTACTTTTTAAGAAAAGCAACGAACTTCCTTTTCTCTTCAAGTGAGCATTTGCCAATGTTGACCATCCTTGGATCTTTAGAAGTCCCAATGTTTTCCTTGTCAAAATCAGATGGACAGCGAGAAGATAGCTTTTCTTTTTCACGAATAAATCTGTCATGCTTATCAAACAGGTCCTCCAGAGAGACAAGACTTTTGGGGATCTTATTACCTTTCAATCTGATCATGCCTTCATCATCCACTCTTTCAATTTCATCTGATGCATCTTCAGCCACAGTTTCTCTATGTGGATTAACACTTCCCTCAAAGAAGAGATTATTGAAGTTGTCTCTTTGCTCCAAGAAGGCTAAAATCTGATTGTCGTCATTGAAAACTTGCCAGTGATCTACGTTATCAGGTACACTTGGTCTAAAAACCATCTTAATGGTTATTTTTTCCTTGCCAAAAGAAGGATGAGGAGTCAATAGGGATGTTGATACTACAAGAGAATCAACTCTTTCATTTCGCTATCTTGGGATGGCTTCAATAGAGAATGCATCAAAGAATTCAATACAATCCCACACTCTATTCCTATAATGCTTGAGCCTTGGGTTCTTCACCTGGTATTGCAAGCAGATTTGCTTCACTATCACTTCTGCATCACCAAGGCATCTCAGCTTTTTGATTCCCATGTCTTCCGCTACACTTATGCCCAAGAGGAGAGCTTCATATTTTGTTGTATTGTTGGTGTTGTCAAACTGCAGTTTGTATGCAAAAGGATGCATCACATTGGAAGGAGAGTACAACACAACACCAGCCCCTGAGCCTACTTTGGAATGGCTTCCATCAACTCCATAGTCCAGACCTGATCTTTCTCTAATTTTGAGGAAAGTGGCAAGTCTTCTTCTCGTTGTGAAGTAAGGAAATAGTTTCCTAATCCACAATCTTGAAAGATAATATTAGCTCTTGGGTCACTGGAACTTCTTACTGTAAACTTCATTTTTCTTACCAGAAGCAGCTTCTTCATCTCACCCTTTACTGAAATAGTTGCAGAGGTCCAATCCATCTTTATCTCTCCACCAAGGTCTCTACAAAAACTTCTACTCAAGATCATACCAAAAGATGCTAGAATGTCTGCCACTAAGATGGTTAGAAGTACTTTCTTATCAGGGTATTCAGCCAAAGCCACTTGTGCATCTTTTATCCTTCCTACTAGTGGTACTTGCTTAGATTCCATTGAGTAACAAGCTCCGTTAACTCTGGTTAGTGTCAAGCCGAGAGCATTGGCAACTTTGAGTGGCATTACGTTATCAGAAGCTCCGAAGTCAATGATGCAATTGTTGAGCTCAAAACCATTCATGAGAAGAGACAAGTAGAAGGGTTCCACCTTATCTGTTTTGGAAGCACTTAGGGCCAACATGTTTTGAGCAGGTGGTGTAGATGGTGTCGGGAGCAGACCTTTAGAATTTGAAGTTGAGGGTATAGAACTACTGCTCCGAACAGCATTGATCAGTCTATCAAACTGAGTAGGGTGTGTTTGCAAGTATTCAATCTCTAAGAGCTGCACTTTGGTCTTACTTGCATGTTCCAAAAAATCAAATGGGACAATGTCAGATGAGGGGGAAGTTCCTAGAGTGAGGGAAGGTTTACATGGTAAGGGTCTTTGAGGAACTTTGGCTGACTTGGAAATTGGATTGTCTTCTAAGGGTGAGGCCATCAGCTTAGAAGGAGGTGAAGGTGAAGCTATGGTCTGAGTTTTAGCTGACTTAGGAGAGACTTCATTGGAGGGAGGAGTGTTTTTAATAACTTGTGAGCTAGAAGAAGGAAAAGGTGACTTACTAGATATAATAGCGTAATCTCTAGCAACCATTTGGCCCGGTTTCATTTTGGTTGAATCCATTGAGGGTGGTAATGGTGAGCCTCTGTTGATGATCTTCTTTTGTGTGGCTGCTGGAGTGGGATCTTCTTTAGTTTTCTTTTCGTTTTGAGCCACGGAGGGTAGAGCATCTTTCTTGGATTGAGCTCGAGTGAAGACAACACATGAGAAGCTTAGGGCTTCCTCTTCTTCTTCCCCATCATCAACAAACTCGAACAAGCCATTGTGCATATCAACTTCTTCAATTTCGAGGTAGCCTTTGTAATCCTTTGCTATTTCTCCTTCAAGTTCGTCAATTTTAGCATCCTCTCTTGATTCTCTAGTGTCACAGATAGCATTGACAGGAGGTGCTTCAAGGGCAAGTTGGCGAGGAGCTGGTGCAATTCTTTGTCTATCAGGGAAGTTTGGCCTCCTTGGAGCATTTTTCGTTGTCATTTGGGACAGTTGTTTCTTCAAGGCAACCAAATCATTTTTCATTTTTTGGAACATAGGATCTGTAGTTACTGAAGCCGAACTCTGGCCCTTCTGCTTCCCATTTGGGCCTTTCACCTTTCCAGAGAGGATTAAGTCATCATCAGTTTCAATGGCAAAGTCTTGAGCCTCCCTCAGTGTGTTTGGTTGGGCTCTTCTAAGGAAGAAACCAACTTCTGATGGCAAGGCACTAATGAAGAATTTTCTCAGGTTGTTCTCAGGAGGTAGCACATCTTCAAGGATTCTTCTTGTCAATCTATCAAACCTTGCTACAAAGTCCCTCATGGATTCAGAGCTTTCTTTCTTTATTTGGACTAATTGCACCAGCAACTCTGACCCATCTTCAGTGCTACTTGAATCTGTTTTCAAATGCTCTTCTAATATCTTCCCAACCACTAATAGATCTTGCCAGGACGCATGTAAAACCATTTAGCGGCCTTTCCTGAAGTGATTCCACACATAGTCTGACTACCACATCTTCCTTCTCAACTCCTAATACACCACAACCATGATGAATGCTGCTACATGTTCTCAGGGCGTGCGACCCATCTCCCCTGAATTTGGGAACATTCTTTCTCGAGCCTCTTGTGGCAGATCATGAAGCGGTTGTTGGAGGGCAAGCGGGCTGTGTTTCTTCCCCCATGGCACAATAGGCCTACGTGTTTCACATTCACGGTCACCCATTTTGTTTCTATTTCTGGTTTCTTGGTCAGCTAAGGCTGCCTCTCTCTCTTCTGTTGTAGCTTGGAGTCTTGCAATTTCTTCAAGTTGAGCTCTAACCTCTTCCTCTCTGTCAAACCAAGCTATAACCTCTGCTTCTTCTCTCTCCAACTCCTCAAAAATAGGGTCAATCACTCCTCCTTTCCTCAGCTGGCGAGTATACCTTCTATCAGCCATCTTGAAAGTTTATTGTCTTCTCTGGAGGTGCTGGAATTTGTCTGTCTTCTTTTTCACAGTCCAGAATTTTGTAGCAATGGTGAGATGATTTACACTCTGCCAAATATGCCAAGTAACCTCTTTCAGGTCTGAAATGATTTCCTCTAGATATGACAGAGCAAAGAAGGTTTTCTAGAAGGATTTGCAAGAATTTTGAGTTACATCCATGCAGTTCATATGGCTGCTCCATCTGCAGAACTCTTCTATTTGAATCTTTTTGTATTTTTGGATCACAAGGAATTTTAGACTTCAAAGGCAAACTTAATGATATTTTAAAAACCTGGTGGTCATTTGTGGGTGCAAATGCTACAACTCTGCCACACAGTGGACGCCAAAAACTATTGGTGAAATTTTTTTTCTTGTGGACAAATTTGTGGATTTCAGGCCAACGCTATGGGAATCTAAGTCCCTCTACATTTGAATGGTGCAGCTACCATTGTTTAGCATGTAAAACCAAAGTGGATTTGTGGTGGTTTTCAACATAGACCATAGGAACATCCACTATCCAGAGACAAAATAACAACTCCTTGCTATAGTAGAAATTGATCTGAGAAGGGGAGGGAGTGAGAAGAAGGCGGAGGGGAAACAATGTTGTGGTTTTAGAGCGTCAGATGCCCACAAACATCAACTGGACGTTTAATTCCATGCATTAATTAATAGGAAGAAAGACAAAATTGAACTGTGCTGCGTACAAGATAAAATAAAAACACGCTGGTCACAAAAGGCACCAATCGAGTTTCCATCGAGGGGACATAAAAGTCTTCTTTGGAGTGATCTCAGACGTCAATTTCTTACAAGAAGAGGCTGACTTTTAGATAGGAATCAGGACAGATTGAGCAGCAGTATGGGATCAAGTAGTACAGCTGCGGAAAAACAAGATTCCTAAGGGTTTGGTAACATGGAGTTATTTCAACCCTAACGGACCAGTTTCGCATAAGGAAAAGGCAAACATCCAGGTCAAGCGAGAAGATTCAGAGCCAATTCCGGTTGGAAAGGCCCAAAACACTTCAATATTGGAAAAGTGGCAGAACATGAGAAAGCAAATTTCATACAACTTTGCCAAGAATTTCAGATGTCTTCGCTTGGAGCTATGAAGACTTAAGAGGGATTCGATCAAAAGTTGGCACAACATACCATCGCATTGGATCAGAGCTTAAGCCGTCAGGGCAGCAACAAGATTCCACCCCCTGCGGTCAACCTCACATGAGCCTCTAATGAAGAAAGAACTAAATAAAGCTAATAGAGGCAGCATTTGTATCCCGATCAAGGGGGGGGGGCACTCAAGTGGGTTTGCAAACTGGTTCCGGTCAGGAAGAAGAGATGGAGAAAACAGGTTGTGTGTGGATTTCCGAGCCCTCTAAAACAGCGCATGCATTCTCTACAAAGATCAGTACCCATTCCTTCAATGGAACAAATATTGCAAGGTAGTATCGGTCAGAGAGATCTCTCTCCTAGATGGTACTTCATGGTACAATCAGGAATGGTGACAAGAATGCTGCCCCATTCAAGACGGCTTTCACCACCAACAATGGGGGAATTATGCCTACAAAAGATGCCATTTGGGCTATCAAATGCTATGGGGCACGTTACAAAGGGCAATGGATATGGCATTTAAGGGGGCGTTTGACAAAATCAAAATGGTTTGATATATCTTGACGACATTCAATTTTCTCAAAAAATGGCAGCGGATCACCTCTGTTCATTGAAGCAGTATTTCAGAGGGAGAAGATTGGGGTCTATTGATCCCAAAAAAATGAAATTCTTCTCACAAGGGAAAACTTCTAGGCATATTGTTTCAAAAGGAGGGATGATGATTGACCCAGAAAGAGTTGCAGCAATTCGAGCTGACATTGTCAAGTCACAAAAAGAAGGCTCTTCAAAGCTCTTCGGAAGATTCAATTTTGTCCGCAGATTTGTTCCAATTTGATTGCTCTTGTGAAGCCAATAACGTTGATGTTAAAGAGAGTATGGGCTTAAGTGGACATCTGAAGGCAAGGGAAGTTTGAGCAATAAAAGAGGGCTATATCTCACGCTCTGACTCTCGTCAATCAAGGACTTCCCAAGGAATTCGTGACGATATGCTTTGGTAGGTGGGGAAATTGATTTCTGCAATCCTGGGTACAACAAAACAAAGGAGGATTAGAACAACAGTGCTTTCTTCAGTCAAGGCCTGGAGGAATACGAAACTAGGATTACTCTTTCATTGAAAGATGTCCTTTGCAGGAATCAGGAGCTTAAGAAATTCCAAGCACTAGTCTGCAAAACAACAAATCTAATTATGGGTCTCTCATGCGGGCGTAGGGACTCCTTCTAAACAGGATCTGAATGAGGAAACAATGCAGGATTATAACTTGTGTCATGGAATATGACATCGAGATCAAGGGACCAAAATAGTAAGGTGGGAAGGGACTATGTGAGAAGTAGCCTTGAGTCAACAAGTGAAGAAGGTGGATGAAAGGAGGCTATCTTGGCTACTACAGGATAAACAAGACAAGAAAAGATGATGTGCCCACCCCTGTTGAACTCCGAATGTGATAACTACCTACAGGGGACAGGCTATTGCCTCCAGAAATGGAAAAACAAAGAGTAGTTACTTCGATGACAAGCCATCCATATGTGCTTGGGTTGGTGGTGTTGTGTTAAGAAAGACAATCATGGAGTTCTATTGAGGTGCATTGGGACAGGCCAAATTGGAGGGTGGTACGAGATTTTCACGAAGCGAGATTCTGGAGGAAATTTTGCCCACAAGTAACAGCTCTCAAGATAATGAAGGCAGAGGTATATTGGCGACAGTTCTCAGTGACTGCTTACATGGATAGAAAGTGTAGGACATGTGCACCTCACAGGAAAAAGAAAGGGAAGCAGTGCTTCCATTGCACCCAATTCTGGTTGACCAAACACAGTTAGCAATGGGGATGAGGGGTATTGGACTTCGTAGGGGTCATCAATACAACTAAGCCAAGGGCCACAAGTGGATTCTCACGGAAGGACTATTTCACAAAGTGGACCAAAGAGGTTAGAAGAGTAGCGCTCAAGAAGTAAAGAGTCTAATACTAGACTATGAAGGGAATAGTGACCAGGTTCGGCCAGGTGGGGCCCCTACATATTCAACAATGAAGTGGATTATAGGTTCCAAGATTACAGAATGGGTGTCAAGAATGGATTATTTGAGCACCTCTGCAAATTATACCCGCAGGGTAATGACAGGGCAGAGTCTATGAACAAAATTTGCTAAGAATCATCAGAAGGACTCTGGACGAAAAATCAAAGAAACATGGCATTTACTAAGCTAAAATCAGCTATGGGTGAGCAGAATAACACCACAAGAGGTCTACATGTAATTTCCCCTTACAATTGGGTCTATGGAAAAGAGGGCAGGTATTGCCTATTCATTAGAACTGCCTACATTGGAGTTCAGAAGCAGTTGGAGTTGCTGAGTTCGAACATGGAGGCTAGGTATGTAGAATTGATCGAATTGGAAGGAGAAATTAGAGAACATGCAGTTCAACAAGTGAGAAAGATCAGGCCTTAGTAAAAAGATGGTTTGATAGAAAGCAAGAGAAAGGACCTTCCATGAAGGAAGACCTAGTTTGAAATGGTGTAGATGGAGGAAAAACCAGGAAGGCATTCCAAGTTTGATTGCACCATTGAGGGGCCCCTACTGGGTCACGAGATGTAAAAGTAGTAGATGCCTTCCAATTGTCTAACTTTGGATGGAGGAGATTCCCGGATTCGGTTAACGGAATCCATCTTTTAAACATTGCTTACTAAAGAAAGGTTACCTTTGTAAATATTAGCCCTTAGATTTCAATTCTCTAAGGCGTATGCACATTGTCTTTTGGTTGGTCGTCGTTAGGTTTTGTTTCCCTAAGTTCTCCGGCACAGGTTTTGTTGCTCTCAGTTGATTTACATTCAGATGGGTCAGAGAAAGAAGTTGCGGTTATCAGGTTCGGGATCAGATATCGGTGGTTTCAGGTATTTGCTTAGACTCCATGCCTTGAATGGATTGCTAAAAGGCCACTGATCTTCTACCTAGCAGGGCAGGTGAATCCCATTGAGTCGCCAATTGTTGTATATATCTTTTCCTTGAAGTAGTATAGCCAAGCAGGAGAAGGAGACATAAAAGAAGCCCACTCCCTGAAATGCCCCAGGCGCACAGAATGGGCGCCACGGACACGGAGCAGTTGTCGACAGGGTAAAAGGGATAATGGTGCGCCCTTGGCGACGAAGAGGATGACGACACACACATGATATTGCGCCTGGCGCACATTCAAGAGGAGCCAACATTTTGAGCGCTGACAGGAAGAGACCCTGGCGCAGATATTAAGATGGCTAACTTTGACGGGGAGCTCGGCTTCAGGAAGTTGGACTTCTTCGGGAAAGCTTAGAGGTCCTCTGTCCAAATACGACTGGATATCTTAATTGGATGAGAACCAAAATTCTAAAAATGTTACAAATACAGTGTCGCACTTTTGGGTTGCTTGCTGGTGTCCTTCACCTACCATTCATATGAGATGAGTTAAGTGCATCTGGAGTTGGTTGGGGCAGATGGCAGATTCTATTTTCTCTTCATTCTTACTATAAAATTGTAGGAGGGGCTTCTGTCAAAGGTTGAAAATTTATGTTTTGCCCCTATCCTTTTCTCTTTGGCAAGTGAACTTGTGGGTTAAAAACCTCATATTGAAAATGATTAATGCAACCTGCCTCTTGGCATGTGCAGTGTGTGGATCAATCTTTGGAGCAAATCAATTGCATTTCTGTGGAGGATTGTCACCCTCTCTGTATTCATTTGCATCCACCTGCATCTTTCACTGTGAATCTGGCTATCTGTGTATGATCTGCATTTGCATTGCACTGTTGTGTTATTGGCCAGAAAGGTGTTCTTTCATGCCTCAGTGCATTTACACCTTTGTAGTTAGGTTTTATTTAGCATTGCTTACCCTTGTCTACTTGGCAAGTTAGATTAGTTTTAGTAAACCCTCTGCATCTTCTAAGTGTGCATCTGAACAGAGGAATAGGAATCGGCCTCATCCAGAGAGTTTTTCGGATTTCGCCAAGGTTCCCACATGGGGAAAGCTCCTGTTATGCCAATCGCACTAAGAGTCAAACCAATCTGTTGCAGACATTCAGGGGTGCTTGCGATTCGACATCAACAGCTACGCATTGATTCAGGCCACGCATCCTCTGCTGTAGCAAACAGTGCCCCAAGGAGTGTGAAAGTTGTATTTGCTACAATATCTTCAGGCCACTGTATTTGCTTAAACCCTTGCGAAGCCATCAAACAAAGAGAGCATCTTAGATCCAGTACTTGTTTGTAGGATATGATCCATGATCGGAAGAGGGTAAATTGTCCTTGAGAGATTTGCCTGATCATATTTTTTTTTTCCGAAATCTACCACATTCTGATCGCCCCATTTTTCTTTCTGACTGGTACAATGTGCCCCCCAATGTTGAGTGTGTGAATGGGGAAAAATTTGATGGGGGAAAATGATTATAGCATTCGCATATGTTCACTTCGTTCCGTGATAACATCAGCAATCTTTGGATTATAGGGGTCTTTGATTTTACCTAAAGGGCTTCGCATCCTATTTCAACAGGAAGGGAATGCTGCATTTCCTGAGGTTTTTTGAACAGTTTGCAGCTCGTCGTAAGAGTACGCAGTACCACAGAGTACTTTTAAGAAAAAGCCAAACGAACTTCATTTCTATTCAAGTGAGCATTGCCAAAATGTTGACCATCCTTGGAGATTAGAAGTCCCAAGTTTGTCCTTGTCAAAAATCAGATGGACAGCGAGAAGATAGCTTTTCTTTTTTCACGATAAATCTGGTCATGATTTACTCCAAACAAGGTCCCCAGAGAGACAAGACTTTTGGGGCGGATCTTATTACCTTTCCAATCTGATCATGCCTTCATCATCCACTCTTTCAATTTCATCTGATGCATCTCAGCCACAGTTTCTCTATGTGGGAATTAACACTTCCCTCAAAGAAGAAGAGATTATGAAGTTGTCTATTTGCTACAAAGAAGGCCTTTAAAAATCTGATTGTAGTTCATTGAATGAAAACTTGCCAGTGCTTATACAGTTATCAGTTACATTGGGTCTAAAAACCATCTTAATGGTTATTCTTTTTCCTTGCCAAAAGAAAGGATGAGGAGGTCAATAGGGATGTTGATACTACAAGCGAGAATCCATCCTCTTTCATTTTTCGCTATCGTGGGATGGCATTTCAATAGAGGGACATGATCAAAAGAATTACAATTACAATCCCACACTCTATTCTATAATGCTTGAGCCTTGGGGTTCTTCACTGTTATTGCAAGCAAGATTTGATTCACTATCACTCTGCATCACCCAGGCATCTCAGCTTTTTGATTGCCCATGTCTTCCGATTAACCAATTGATGCCCCAAGAGGAGGAGCTTCATATTTGTTGTATTGTGGTGTGTCAAACTGAAGTTTGATATGCAAAAGGATGACATAACATTGGAAGGAGAGTACAAACACAAACACCAGCCCCTGAGGGCCTACTTGGAATGGCTCCATCAAACTCCATAGTCAAGACCTGATCTTTCTCTAATTTGAGGAAGAAAAGTGGCACGTTTCTTCTAGTTTTGTGAAGTAGTAAGGAAAATAGTTTCCTAATCCACAATCTTGAAGATACATTAGCTATTGGGTCAATGGAACTTCTTACTGTAAACTTCATTTTTATTAAACCAGAAGCCAAAGCGTCTTCATCTCCCCCTTTACTGAAATAGTGCAGAGAGGTCCACATCCATCTGTACTCTCCACCAAGGTCTTACAAAAACTTCTACTTCAAGATCCCCCAAATACCAAAAAGAGGATAGAATGTGGCCACTAAGATGGTTTTAGAAGACTTTCTTATCAGGTATTCAGCCTACAAGCCCACCTTGTGCCATCTTTTATCTTTCCTACTAGTGGTACTTGCGGAGATTCATTGAGTAACAAGCTCGTTAACTCTGTTAGTGTCAAGCAGGAAGAGCATTGGAACACTTTGAGTGATTACGTTATCAGAGCTTCGAAGTCAACTATTTGCAATTGTTGAGCTAAAAACCATTATGAGAAGAGACCAAGTGAGAAGGGTTCCACATTTTATTGTTGTTTTGGTTGCTAATAGCACTTAGGGCCACATGTTTTGAAGCAGGTGGTTGTTGGTTGTAGATGGGTCGGGGAGCAGCCCTTTAGAATTTGAAGTTGAGGGGGGTAAAACTATGCTCGAACAGCATTGATCAGTCTATCAAACTGAGTAGGGTGTTGTGTGCAACGGTATTCAATCTCTAAGAGTTGACACTCTTGGGTCTTACTTGCATGTTCAAAAAATCAAATGGGACAATGTCAGATGAGGGGAAGTTCTAGAGTGAGGGGGAAGGTTTAACCTGTAAGGGTTATTTGAGGAACTTGGCTGACTTGGAATTGGATTGTCTTCTAAGGTGAGGCCATCAGCTTAGAAGGAGGTGCTATAGGTGAAAGCTATGGTCTTGAGTTTAGCTGACTTAGGAGGAGACTTCATTGGAGGGAGGAGTGTTTTGAATAACTTGTGAGCTGAAGAAGGAAACGGTGACTTCTAGATATAATTAGCGTAATTCTAGCAAACAGTTGCGCCCGGTTTCATTTTGGTTTTTGAATCCATTAGGGTGGTAATGGTGAGCCTCTGTTGATGATCTTCTTTTGTGTGGCTGCTGGAGTGGGAATCTCTTTAGTTTTCTTTTGTGTTGAGCCCGGAGGGTAGAGCTCTTTCTTGGATTGAGATGAGTGAGAGACAACATATGAGAAGCTTAGGGCGTTCTCTTCTTCTTCCCATCATAACAAACTCGAACAAGCCATGGGCATATCAACTTCTTCAATTTCGAGGTAGCCTTTGTTATCCGTTGCTATTCTCCTTCAAAGGTCGTCAATTGTAGCATCCTCTCTTGATTCTCTAGTGCACAGATGCCATTGACAGGAGGTGCCTTCAAGGCCAAGTTGCCGAGGAGCTGGTTGCCAATTCGTGTCTATCAGGGAAGTTGGCCTCCTTTGGAGCATTTTTCGTTTGTACATTTGGGACAGGGTTTCTTCAAGGCAACAAATCATTTTTTTTTCATTTTTTGGAACATAGGAGCTGTAGTTACTGAGCCGGAAAACTCTGGCCCTTCTGCTTCCCATTTGGGCCTTTCACCTGTCAAGAGAGGATTAAGTCATCATCAAGTTTCAATGGCAAAGTCTTGAGCTCCCTCAGTGTTTGGTTGGGCTTTCTAAGGAAGAAAAAACCAACTTCTGATGGCAAGGCACTACTAATGAAGAATTCTCAGGTTGTTCTCAGGAGGGGAGACATCTTAAGGATTTCTATTGGCAATCTATCAAACCTTGCTACAAAGTCCCTCATGGATTCAGAGCTTTCTTCTTTATTTGGACTAATTGCACCAGCAACTCTTGACATATTCAGGGCTTCTTGAAGATGTTTTCAAATGCTCTTTAAGATCTTCCCAACCAATATAGATCTGAAGGAGATGTAAAACCAATTTAGCGGCCCTTTTCCTGAAGTGATTCCAAATAGTCTGACTAAAACATCTTCATTCTCAACTCCTAAGACACCACAAACAATGATGAATGATGCTACATTGTTCTCAGGGAGTTGAGAACCATCTCCCCTGAATTGGAAAATTCTTTCTAGGAGCCTCTGGCAGATCATGAGAGGTTGTTGGAGGGCAAGCGGGCCTGTGTTTCTTCCCCATGGCCCACAATGGCCTACGATGTTTCACATTCACGGCACCCATTTTGTTTCTATTCTGGTTTCTTGGTCAGCTAAGGCGCCTCTCTCTCTTCCTGTTGTAGCTTGGCGTCTTGCTACTTTATTCAAGCGCATGAGCTCTAACCTTTCCTCTTGTCAAAACCAAAGCTAGAACCTCTGCTTCTTCTCTCTCCAACTCTAAAAAGAGGGTCAATCACTCAGCCTTTCCTCAGATGGCGAGTATACTTCTATCAGCCATCTTGAAAGTTATGGCTTCTCTGGAGGGCTGGAATTTGTCTGTCTTCTTTTTCACAGTCCAGATTTGTAGCAATGGTGAGATGATTTACACCTGCCAAATATGCCAAGTAACCTCGTTCAGGTCTGAAATGATTCCTCTAGATATGACCGAAGCAAATGAAGGTTTATAGAAGGGATTTGCAGATTTTGAGTAAATCCATGCAGTCCTTATGGTCTTGCTCCATTGCAGAACTCTTCTCTTGAATCTTTTTTGTTATTTTGGATCACAAGGAATTTTAGACTTCAAAGGCACACTTAATGAGATATTTAAAAACCTGGTGGTCATTGTGGTGCAAAATGACAAACTCTGCACACAGTGACGCCAAAACTATTGGTGAAATTTTTTTTCTTGTGGACAAATTTGTGGGATTTCAGGCCAACGCTATGGGAATCTAAGTCCCTCTACCTTTGAAGTAGCAGATACCATGGTTTAGCATGTAAAACCAAAGTGGTTGGTGGGTGGTTTTTCCGAAAAAAAAAAATATCCATTGAAGGTGAAATATGTCCAAATGGGGAACATTGGCATTGTTTGCAACCCCACCCAAATTCCACAGGATTCCACCACATGTTGGGGGCTAATCAAAATATAATTAACAATGCTATACTTGACACTCTCGATGCTATTGCCTCTGATAATTGTACAAAGATGATAAAAGTATATTGTACACATATTCAATGCCTAGTAACTATGGAGATCTTGTATGAAATGTTTTTATAGACTTAAAATTATGTTATATTTGCAGCATTTAGTATGCTAAATGTCATTCAGTAATAGTCATTTGGTAACTTGTAACTGGGTTTGTGGTATCCTTTATCAAGAGAGGTAGAGAGGGGTCAAAAATAACTTTAAACTTGTGCCAGTAAAAGCCTGCTTAAAGAATGTAGATGCTTGGCTTCCAATTGTGGGATTTCAAAACTGTAACATGTCTCATTTCATCGATTCCCGGCTGAAAATACAATCTGTTTACTTGTTTCTTTGGTTAATACAAAATGAACACCAAGACATCCGTGGGTAAACTTGGGACTCATTTTGGATGTGTACTAGTATTCTGACCGCTGCACCAAAAGAATTGGCATATACAGCCTTCTTCCACAAATAATTACTCCACTAAACTTTTAGTGCAAAGGTCCCACTTTCCTTTTGATAACAAGGACCAGAATTATCTTGGTCTTCATCTATGACAGGCTTTGGCAGAGAAGATTGGTATGCCAGCAAGCATCAATGATCTCTTTGGTGACTAAAAGACAACTACATGTAAACAAAAGGGGGCTATAAATCATCCATTCTGCTGCTCTGTGGGAAGAGGAAAAGAAACATTGTTTCTACATACGTTAGAAAAATCTGTGCACCACTAATGATGATATTGCAGTACATGTGTACATGGCCCACGAACTGTAGAATTGGGAGAGAGAGACCTGTGAAGCCTGCAGAGGTTGGGTAGAGGTTGAGGAACCACGTGCTATGGGAGATGATAATGAAGGAACTGGTACATTCTTACAGACTCCATTTGCTGCCCCTGCCTGCAAAATTCAAGACTCTTTTAAGACTTACACACCTTATTCCCATGTGTTTTAACTTTATACCAACTGCAGAGAGTTACAATGATATCATAATAGAGAAAACATAAAGTTGATCAAATTCTAGAGGCATTTTTTTATTTTTTATTTTCTTGCAAAATCTTAGAGAGGAAGGAGACCGGCAATTTACTAAAAATTTTAACATTTCTTAAAAGTTCACTATTAGTAGTATTAGATACCAAAGGAAGCAAATGTTGAGAGTTAGAAACCTGGCAAGCAGCAACAGTATTGCATCCACATAAAGATCTACCATTAAGCCTGTCTACGGCATCAAAAACTCCCCCTCCATCACTCCTCTGCACAATATGTATGGAAATTCAAATGTAGGAAAATGCAATTTGGTCATGATTACTGAAAGTTTCTGGACCTTTAATATAAAGTAAAATTGAAGAGAAGCTTCCTCAACTTGAGATCTAGCACAGAACATCAGCAAGCAAATCTACTCTTTCATAAAAAGTAGGATTCTGGGCAATGAGTCAATGGCCAGAATACTAACATACCATGTAGAAATTGACTGCAAGGTAGTTGGGTACTTTCCCCGCCGCTTGATAACAGGCATTGAGTATCTGAATAAGTGTAGCAGAATGATCCTTGCAGGTTCCACTTTCATCAGGAATTGTAGGAAAGTAATTCTGTAGAAACAATGAAGCAGCATTTGAATTCAAGGGCGCTGATTCTTTTCGGTTTGAACAGGATCCTAGCCTAATCCCACTATCACCAGCTGCAGATTCCTCCAATGTGTTAGATATTTACTGCCAAAAATCTATTTTCTGGATGAAATAGATTCATTGACTGCCCTCCCAACAGCTTTAAAAAATGCATGGTTTAAAACAGAAGCAAATACAAGACAATGAATCACCGCCACATAGAACAAGACCTAACTCGCGCCCGCTGCAGAACTATATCACCAACAAAATTTAATCTGTGATGAATGCACATTGCAAATAGAGATTGAAGTATGTTCCAGGCCTTCTATGACATTATACAGATGTCTAGGAAAATGACTGTTGAGTCATGTTACTTACGCTCATTTTCAACAACATATCTCCATTGATATGCAATGCCTTCAGTTGCCTCCTTTGAGGACATGGAAGAGAAAACAAGCAACCGCAGGTTGTTGGCTGCCATGTCTGTCACAGTCGGCCAATCTTCACCATTCTTGGGCATTTTAGACACTGGGAACCAGTATTTTGATAGCCCCGCTTCATTAAACACCTTAGTAAGACCTTTGGAGGCATGTACATAGTCCTCAATAAAGATGGTAACAATTTCTGTTGGATTGGAGGATAAAAATGCTTCTATTTCCCTCAATGTGTTGACTGCGGGTTCCTACCAAAATGCAAGGAATGTTCATCAAACTAGCACAAAAAAGGGAGAAAAGTCTTCTGTACAGCATTCCTGTGCCTCTAAAGACTACAATACAAGGACAAGTAGGTACTACTGTGAAATTGCAATATAGACTTAAAGATCCAGACATTATTTAATGGATGAGGTTTTACGGAAGAAATTAGGCATGGTCTGAGGCAGAGAATGTCTTACAAATGCAGTGAAGTTGTAGCATTGCCCTCCAAATGAATGGCAAAGCCAAACATCTTCCAGAAAATCATACATGTCCAGCATGAATCCCCTGACACCATTCTACACAGAAACCAGATCAAAATTAACAAGGCGATCATCAAGATACCGACGAGCAAAGCATCAGAGAAGAGAGGATGTCTAGAAAACTTCAGAGTCTTCCAACAGGGTAATCTTGGAACATTTTTTCAAAACTTAGATTAGCCCTAGGGTAAAATTTATACTCCAAAGAAAGAACCAATTTTTCATATAAAATGAACCTAAATTGACTACATTCCCCAAAATGTTAACTATTACCAGTAAATTCGAGTGAAAGATATTATACTTCTGATGCGCAAGAATTCCATGCTCCTAATTTGTTTTTGATTCGTTGAAGTTTTTCATGGTTAGCTGAGCTTTACTTACATTGAGCTGATTGGTGACAGTATCTTCCTGGTTGTAGAATGTAACTCTTGGAGTTCCAGTAAAGGACTGCTCGTTAAGTATTGAAAAGGCATTGTGGGTTGTTAACCATGAATATCTATTGTATGGCAAGCCATTAACCTTTGCAAGAAAAAGAAGTGAAACGATGAGAAAAGTATCCAGATTTGTATTAGAAAAGTATCTAGATTTGTAATCGGATGAGGATGTACTTACTATAGAAGTGAGTGGTGTAGCTTGTCCTCGAATACAAATTGGTTGGTACTGCCCAACAGCAGGGCAGGAAGCACAATAGAGACCAGATCCACAGTCCCCTGCATTAGAGCACTACATACCCAGAAGAAGAAAACAACAGTGTGAGACTCAGATACCCACAAGAAGAAGAACAAATCTACTTTACCAAAGAGAGCAGAAACCTGGCAGTTTCCGTTGGAGCAAGCATAAACTGCTATGAACAAAGTAAACCCCGCTAAGAAAGTGGGTACCATGGCTACAAACATACAGAACAACTCCGATGATGTGAAAACCTTAGCCAAAAGCCGATACTCTTCTGTACCGAGGAAGAGGAAGATGCAGGCACTACATTACATTTGGGGCTAAATGTAGCGGGGCCCAGATACTTCGACACTTTCAACTATACTTTTTAACACCGCCCAACTTCCTTCGGCAAGGAAACCATGACGACCTTACGCAATACGCACACCTTTTTCTCTAAGATTACCTCCAACCAACATTCGGTCTTGAAATATTATTTTCTACAATTCCCCTCCATCTTCACTTTGTCCAGTCCTTTTATTGTTCAAAATGTCCCACAATATAGCAGTCTTTTGTGGCTCAGCGACCTGACACACTTTGACGTATGTTAATACAATTTGTTTCGAGTTTACAATTGGTTTATTGTATATATGATTATCCCCTACTCTCACGATGTCACACGTACTTGAGTGTGCTTCAAATATGAGGCGAACATATCCTACCCCTACATGATTTGAACTTATGACCTCTCTTTTAAAGAATTGATGGGAGATTTCAATAACATCCACCAAAACAAGGAGCCTATAAAAGCATGAATATAAGAAAAGTGATCCATAGGAAAACATGTGCTTCCTCTATTAATTTCAAAAAATGTTCATTCTCTTTTTTATGTTGGATCTTATATTAAGAATCTTGATTATAAATTTCTTGTTTTATATAGCCTCGCATCCTCAAACAAGGCAATTAGATGTCCACTTTTAGGTTATCCCACTCTTTTTTAAACATTTGTCCATTTGTCAGTTCACACCTAAGATTGGTGTAAGCTAGTAGTTGAGCCATCAACTTTTTTTGTTTTCCATTTGATTTTTCTCCTATGTAGTCATTTTCATCAACGAGCACTTGTGGGATTAAATTATATGACAATATTCTTTCTTCCACCCAAGTTAATTTTTCCACTTTTCTTCCTTCAAGAATTCTCACGTACCTTTTTATTTCCTCACTAGTGTTTGGGCTCTCTTGCATGTCGATGTTGTTGGGGTTGTGATATTAAACCGAAAATTGTCTTAATGCAAAACCGCCAAGGACTAACGATCATGGCATTTAAAATATAAATTATATTTGAAATATAATGCATGGTGGATCCCCACAGGGGTCGGCATTTGAAATTAAATTGTAAGAGTGACCCAAATGGTCACCCACTATGTATAAAACATGGTGATCTCATTAGAGATCGGTTACACAAGCGAATGCAAGAAAAAAATAGCGAGGAAAGCCAGTAACAAAGAAGTGTGAATGCATGCATGGAAATAGTGGGAGTGTTGGGTGAAATATTTTTTTTTTCTCAATAAATATAAGCGATTTTCAGTGGTTTTTTACCTTATGGTTTTTCCACTTGTATTGTGCGGCTTGTGTTCAATTTCTTTCATTGTTATGCACTTAATCTAATCTCTAATGCATTCTATAATTGTAATATCTCAACTTAATGTGTTCGTTGAATTTGAAATATCATCATGTTGGTCTAGGTAATTGATTATTGTTTTGATTGCATCTTGACTGGTCATATATTTGAGTGTTTGCGATGATATAAAAAGTTTTTAAAATGAATACAAGGATGTAAGCTTTTCACTAATTTAATTAATAATAGATAAGTAAATATATGTATCACACACACACACCTATTTGATAAAGTGATGGTTTAATAATCATGTTTTGTTCTAAAAATGTCTTAAGACTATTGTGGTTGGTATGGTTTTTAAGTTTAATTGGCATTTGGATGGGTCTTGGGATCACCTTGTGCAATGTTTTGTTAAAATGGCATGTTGAATGGTTTGGGGACCACCGTAATGTTTGGATTAATGTGGATTGGTCATAGACCACTTCGCATTTGAATTGTTTATTGTTTGCATTGGTCATCGACCACATAGCATAAAGCATTGTTTCATTCATATGTGTTGGACATTACTCATAGACCATTCCAAGTGCATGCAAATTTATTTGGCAATTTTGGAGGGAGGTTTTGGGTTTTGGCGGCCGCGACGTGGCACTAACAATAAGGAAGGAATTAATGAGGTTCCTTGGGAACCAAAAGCTTCCCGAAGAAGATAATCATGCATTCACTCTCCCTCCTCCTTTAGCATTGTTGCATTCATTTGTTTTTTTAGTCTTGTTGGGAAACTTTGTATGGAGATTTTGGAGGAGATATTCTTGGATATCTGTTTTTGGTCTGTGCATGCAAATTTGGAAGCTCTTTTTATGGTGTATTTGTATTTGTAGACACAAACTCTATGCACTTGGGTACATTTCTAGGTCCTAGAGCATACTAATATATACATGATTCCTAAGCAAGAAAACTAATGATTGACAACATCTTTTGGGTCTTTTGTTTTTTCTCTTACACTTTTATTGACCTTACACACCCTACATCCTTGTTGATATTTAACTTATTTATTTTTTACAACATTAGACACTTGCACCCATTTATGAAAGAAGCGCTCAGGAGCTCATGTCCCTTATAAGCACTCATTACTCTCTCTAGCCTTTTATCACTCTTTTGGGTCTCTTTTACTTCTTGGGCATCTTTTACACATTTACAAAATTCAAAAAAGGGAATCATATATATACATAGTTATAGCTCTCAAATAAGGGGCCAAGCACTAGCATTATCTATTATCACCTAAGTTTGCATACAAAGGCACAAGAGAATTACAAAGCATCCATCTAGCACATTCACTCAAGGGACAAGGGTTACATCACTCTGCATACACAACATAGGAGGGGAAGTTCATTTTATTCCATCTCACATATTCTATACATTTTTTATATTATATATCTAGCTCACTATCATTGTACAACTTGCACAAGGGCACCATTACACATGCATTCACATAGAACTACATGGAATTTGAAATGTAATACAACACTCGGTATTAGGTTCACTCTTCGGGTGACCGTTGGGGTCAGTCTGAATCTAGATTCTGCATATTATTTATTATGTTTGATTTGCTTTGTGAGTATGTGCAGCTAGGTATCTATTTTGCAGGTTACATGTGCAAGCAACGACATTGGAACAAATCCACAGCGAAAAATAAAGACCAACTGCGAAGCTCCCCTTGCACAAAAAATATCAGAACTTTAGCATATGGGTGGACACTAGCACCCAAATTTAGTCATTAGCACTCGGGCGCTCCTGTCCTCCCGTGGGTGCTTCTATCATATACATTTTTGAGTTCCAGAATTTCTAGTAAGCCTTGATGACATTGCTTCCAATCAGTTCCAGCTATTCACATGCCCATATCATCTCTAGATTGTGCGAAATTAGTTGAGTCACCCTTTGTCTCTCTCTTGCTTAGGGTTTCATATTATTGCATGTTTTTTACTTGTCCATTTACTATATTTTATCATTTGTATATCATACACTAAGTAGTTACTCTGAAATTAGATTTTATTCTATTTTATATTAAATCAATATTTAAATCACTTTCTAGAAAGTTTTTTTGGGGTTTTTGGGAGCATTCGAATTACAGGAAGATTTCAAGGAATTTGGAAGGAAAGGAAAAATAGGGATGGATTTACTCACTCACATACCTTGATGTTTTAATATGAAATAAGTAATACATTGATGGTTTCTTATATTTGATTTAAAACTAGAAATATGAATGCCTTAGCTTGAAATCTAATTTTTAAATGAGAAATAGTTAAATGCATTTTGGGTATGTTCTTTTGTTTGAAATCTAGAAATATTGGATGCAAATATGATTATTTTAAACAGGTCACTTAGGATCTCTGTTGTTATCTTCCTTTTAATACGTTTCATTGGGGTTTTAACTAAGAAATATGGAAAATAAAGAAGAAACAAATGACTACGAGCTGGGTGAATGATTATTTGAGAGTTAATGAATTAAATACATGTAGTTTGTTTTGTATTTGAGATCTAGTTCGGTTTGGAATAATGGGTTTGGTTAAAGATTGAAGTTTTATATAGCTCCTTGTGAGCTTGTTATTTTGCTTGTTTTTTAGCTTATTAAGCTCTATTGAAATCTTTACCTTAAAAATAGTTGATGTTAACATCTCCATTAAGTATATTTTGATTGATAAATATGGGAAAAGGTGAATGTAATAGTTAAATATGATTTGGGTTCGAGTTGGAATAAATGTTTAGTTTGTAGTTGTTTCGGCTCGTTTCAAGCTCACCATTTGATGGTTTAAAACTCATTTTATTTTTTTAAAGATCTCTTAGAGCCAAGATGTTTTTTATTATTTGGTTTTTAAATCCTCCTTTGGTCTTTCTAGCACTACTTTCTACTGAATCATTAATGGTCTTGACAGTTTGTGGATTCTAGCTTATTATAAGCTTATTGTTATTGTTTGTGATTAAGTTCTTGGAAATATGTATATACAGATCTCATTCTCTCTCTGTCTCTTTCCTTGAGCATGTCCGATCTAGGTATTCTTTGAGAACTTGAAGATAATTCGCTTTGGGTCTTTGGGGGTCTGGTTTAAAAGGAAAGATAATCCCAGCCCAATAGGGCTTTGCTGAGTTAGATTGTTTTTCTTTTTGCTCATCTTGTCTACTTAGTTATCAATGGGCTTGACTGTTTGTGTGTAGTTATGGTTGTTATTAAGAACCTTACAATATGAATTGCCAAACTCTCTCTCTCTCTAGCACTGGTTGGTGGAGATAATCATGAAGAACTAGACACTATTTGGTTTATTATATATATATATATATGGAAATGTTGTGCAATTAAGCTCATTTGAACTTTACTGTTAATAATGTTTTAACTCTTATAGAGTATGGTTGTTTGACCTTTCTTGATCATGATTTGCCTCTTGAGTGCAAGGAATGAAAGTTGGGCAACTATTGAGAATGGTATGGTATTCTTATAAAGCAATGATGTTGTTCCTCTTCCTTTATATTCATTACATAGTTTAAATTATCGAGTAAGAATTGGAAATGTATACACTTGTTAGATTATTTGACTATAATGGTAAATGATCCATCTTGGTTTTAGTCATTTGTAAATATAGAAAATGGGTAATGAGTTAATTTTATGATCATCTACTTGAGCATAACCATTTTATATAGTTGAAGGTATTTTCTAATATACATTGTTGATATTATTCTTTGTGAAATATATATTGTATGCAACCAAAAGATAAAAGGAATTGAAGGATACATATATGAATTGTATTCTTTGATTATTGTAATAAATGGTAGGAATAGTATGACACTTTAACATCTAAAAGTTGAGTCTATTCAACCCAAAGATAAAAGGAATTGATGGATACATATATGAATTGTATTCTTTGATTATTGTAATAAATGGTAGGAATAGTATGACACTTTAACATCTAAAAGTTGAGTCTATCAGACTGAATTCATGTACTGATTGTAAACATACTAATAAAATTTGTAGCATCATTGCATATGTGTATAGAGATAGATATCTTATTATAAACTAAGAAGTTTATACTTATATCACATTGATTATAAATCAAGTTAATCTTAATTTATTATATTATTTCATTTTGATTACAACAAGGAATATCAAACTCATGCCAGCTCTTTGAACTAGCCCATATATACATTTTATCTCTCCTACAATTTGAGGGAAAGGACGATAGTATTGAAGTGACTGTTTGGATTGTTTATGATTGATTTACCTAATATGTTATTTTGATACAAATCCAGAAAGGATTATTGTAATCATTTGTTAAATGTGAATGAATTGTCATCACATATTGTTAAAGGGCATTCAACCCAATGCATTATCTTGATGATTTGTATATCATTATTAATAAATTTTAAGGATTATCCTTATTTAAATTTGAACATATGACTTGGTTGATTGTTACTTATCTTGTTGGATATGAAAATAAGTATATGTTGTTACACAACTGATTATCATTAAAGTTGATTATTCTTATGATATGTTTTAAATGTTGATATCATTGATTTAATTGAAATGATAATGTATATTGAATAACAACACATAGATGATAAGGTTAACATTATAATGGAAACAAAGTACCAATTATTATTGTAGCTTATGAATATAATGAATAAATCATGACAAATAATGTACATGTGAGATTAAGGTCAATCCTTAACGAGTGATTCTAGAGAAACAACTCAATGTGGAACATGATTAGTAACCTATACTTTACGATGTATACTTTGTTGTAAAATATTAAAAAAGGCACTAATGAGAGTAACCCATTGAGTTACGATAGCCCTCTTTCAAGAATCTAATAACATGTATTAATACATTTTGAACATGTCGTAAAGAAAGACTTAGATACTTGATAACTTAAAGTGTATAAGAAGTGTAGATATTGTGTCCCTTAGTCCTCTCATGAGTATCCTACCCATGCCAGATTTTGATGGCTATGGGAAGGGTAGTGATGATGTAATGATGAAATTAATTACGTGGTCACTACCTATCCCATAGGGATCCTAAGGTGGAACTAATAGGATCCTATCAATTAGAAGGATGAGTCAAACATGGATTCTTCTTCTTCAAAACTTAATCATCTTTAAACAATGGAATGAGTCCATATAGATGTGTTGAGATAGTTTTGTGGTGATAGAAGACGAATTTCATGGACTTGTGTGTAGTCCTAAAACTAAGCTTGCAATAAAATGTTTTATATCCTTGGCCAAGGCAATGTATTATTTGAATACATTGTATGTTCACCAGTTTCCTACTTAGCGGTGTCATATACCAGATGGAATGCAATTGAATGTTGTATAATAATGTGATATATATTATATTATTTTTCAAACATAAACTATCCTCCTTGGCAAGTTATTTTGGTGGATCTATAAATATGTGCATTATATATCCCTACATTTTCCTAACATGGTATCAGAGAAAGTATTTATGTTTTGTGCAGGATAGATCTGGTTGTTTATGATTTACATGTGTAAAGAATCATGTAGATCTAAAGAACTTGGAATTTTTCAAAACTTGTGACACCCTAACTAGTGTTGCGCAAATGTTTCAGTCCTTCAAGGTGTAAAAACCCTAATTCATTTGATTTAAGATAATTATGAAGTGTTTGGATGTTTTAAATTAGTGTGGATGATCAAAACCTAGGTTGTTATTGAATCTGCATGGTTAGATATATTTTTTATCATCCATGACCATTTTTTCTTTTTCAATACCTTTATGGCTTTCCACCTCACTTCCTATGTTATTTATTAGCTTCGCAGTATTTTTCTTTGTTGCATGGCTAATTTGAGTGTTGTGTGGCTTACTTAAGTCTTTTTTGGCATTAAGTTTTTGTGTTGCATATTTGCATGTTCAACGACATTCCCTAGTTTTTTCTTATCTTTCGTGGATTTCTACACTCTATCACAAATTTTGTGTGACTTTTGTGACTTTTTTGAGTGGTACGCATTTTTTTAGTGTTGCATAGATTTACAAGTCTTGTGAAAATTGTGTGCTACGTAGACTTTTTCTATGCTCTATGGGCTTTCCTTGGTTCACTTAATTTTTTGCACTCCTTGTTCCATGGTTCATTTCCTTGCTTCATTGACTCCTTTATTCCATACACCTCCATTGATCCGTGGGATTTTCTTTGTTTCACATACTTGTTATTTGTCTCGTGGAATATTTTCTTGTGTTTCACAAATTTTCCTTGTCACTCCTTATCCTTGTCAAGGTTTTGTTCTTTCTTCAAATCCACGGATATCTATTTCTCTTTCTCCACCGTCTTTTCTCTGTGTTTACCAGAATTCCCTTGTTCCATAACCTATTTTCTTTGTTCGGCGGACTTTTTTTTCTGCTGGTATTCCTTTATTCTGCAGATTTTTCTATTCCGCGAAACACTAAAAGTTCAAAACACTCATGAAGTTTTGTTTCTTTGTATCTTGTCCTCTGTTCACTTGAATTAGATATATATATTTTTTTGTCTTACGACTCCTCATGACATCTTTGTTGTGTTTTGTGGCCTCTATTCTGAGTCTGCATATCTTTTAAAAAGATTTTCTTAGTTTTTAGAAATCTTCATCTCCACAGAACATTGTTTCCTTGTTTTACGGCCTTCCAAAATTTGAAAAAATTATATCTTCTTATATATTTCTTTGTGGCCTATAGCAGCTTGTGATTTATGTTTGTAACTTTTTTTTGAGTTTTTATTCTTTAATTGAAGTATTTCTTGGAGTTTTAGAAATCTTCATCTATTTCAAGTCTGCAAAACACCGTGTCCTTGTTTCACAACCTGTCAAAAACTTAATAAGTTGTTTCTTCTTGTCATATACATTGTGTGATGCAAAGCCTAATCACTTACAATCAATCACCAAGGTTAGAATGATCACAAAAAATCCAAACAATCCTTTAAACCTTCAAACTAGTTATTTTCTCAAGTTCAATAACCTCTTAATCATGCAGATTTTTGATTTATCACTGTATTGTATTTACCCAATCATTACACGATGTCATTAGACCTTATACTAAGACAAATCAGCCATCAAAATGATAAAATTCAACCAAAAGTTTCAATTTCACCTATCTTTTCTAAAACTGCCCTTTAGTGCTTCTTAAAGGTTTGCTTCTGGTGAGTTGGTGGTTAGAAGAAACCACAAAATTCTAAGAAAAAACAAACACACTTTTAAGCACCCTTTATGCCCTCTATGGTGTGGGTAAAATTTGGTTTTTCAACTCCAAGTCTAAACCTCTTTTCTAGCATCCACTTCTCATACTCAAAACTTACTCCCTTGTAGCCCTGTCCAAGGATGTTTTCAAACCTAGCTATTGATATATGCAATTTCTTGACAAAATGAAACTATTCTAAGATACCCATTTTCCTCTTCTTCTTGTGTCCAAAATTTCGCTATGACTTCCTTCACAAAAATACCTTCAAATCCATTGTTTTAAGTTATATAAGGTCTCTAAACCCTCTCTATATGTCTACAAATGCTTTGTCACCAACTGTAGCTTTCTTATAGTGATTCAAACCTTACAATATTGAAAATCCATCAATATAAGGTGTTTTGATGCTTATTAGAAAATTTCACATATGGGTTTAGAGTTTTGATCCATCAAATTGTTGTTTTGACTCAAACCCTAAGAGGGTTTCTTGATGAACCCGAGAGAAGATATATTACTATAAAAACACCTATAAACAATTCCAAAACCTAATATCTTTCCCTAAGGCATGTATCAACATTGTTGAGCACAATAGATTAACAATGAAGTGCCTTCATTCAACATTCATGAAATTTCAATTACTTCCACCTATATTATTATTATAAAAACATAACATCTAGGGATTTGAGGCTTATTTAAGAATTTTTCATATATAAATCTTGTAATCTCTCCTCTTCCAAGGTTTCTATAGATTATTACAGTCCTTTTCAAGTATTAAATAAATTTTTCACACGTAACTTTCATTCTTTGAACAAATTCTTCCATCAACTTAGCAATATTGACTTGATTGCTTTAGTTACACAGTTTTGTTATAGGGATTAACAAATAAATAATATCAATCCCAAACTTGCAGGGTGTTTGATGAGTTTTCCAATCCTATTTCAAGTTGATGAAATGACATGCAAGAAAATAAGAAACTTCAAAATATGGGATGGTTTAAGGCTACCTCTAATGTGTGATGATGATGAAGGATGAGATGCAGGTGTAAAGATCCTTTCCGTAGCAAGCTCGTTAACCTACACAACAAAAAGGAAAGCTAAATAAGAAAAATATTAGTATATTATATAGTGGGTTGCCTAACCTAAGCGAGTCCTAATAAGTGATGAACTTCTTAGGGAGGATGTCAACCCACGTGATTAAAAGATTGATTGAAAATAATGGATAAATGACATGTAAAAGATAGACATAATGAAATAGAGATCAAATATATACTAGATCAAAGATCAAATAATGTAGATAATGATAAATCAAGATAAGAGAAATAAAAATAGACAAGGTCGATGACAACCCGAGACATGCAGATGCAGTCGACAATGACTAAGAAAAAAGAAGACCCCGAAGCTGGAAACAATAAATATGAAACAAATTCTTGGATGTTGAAGATGCCCTCGATTTGGTATAAAGGCACAAGAAACAGAAAAGATGTAGATTACAGGTAGATAGATAAGAATGTAATGGATGTTGATGAGGTTGATGAAAACCAGGGATAGATCTGGGGAATTCGGTAGTGACTGGGGTAGAAAAGGCAAGAACTGGGCTATTAGATGGGAAAACCAATAAGATTACAAGATCTGAAAGATCTAGATGTTGCAATGACTGGGAAACTGATGTCTAAGATGATAAAATGCAGGAAAAATATATGATGTAGATCGGGTCAATGGTGACCAGGGAAAAATTGATGGTGACCATGACTGAATTAAGGTTTGATGAAGTGTGATACGTAGGAAACAACCTATGGGAAAGAAATAAGGATGGTTGAGGTGATAACAGATGTCCAGGATGATGAACATGACTGTAGATAGCTAATGAAGAGGTGATGAAACAAGATAGGTCTCTAAGAAAACTCCAAGATTTATATCTTTAATAATGATAAGCACGGGCTCCAAGATAGCTTCAAGATGTTGATAGCAGCTCACAAAAAGAGAAGAAAACTAGAAAATTTCAGAAGAATTAAGAATCTTGAAAGTTTCATCCTCTTTGAGAAGGAGGGGTGATGATATATTTATAGGGTAGTCAACGCTCCGATAGGGTTGTCATCGAATGCAGAGGACCATTGATTTTCTTAACAGGGATGATGCATAACTCAAGACAATATGCCCTATTAAGTGTGGATTAGGATTACAAGTTGAATTGGTGGATTAGGGTTGCATAGGGATAAAAAAGGGTGGTTAGAGGGTTGAAAAGATTGAATGAGGGTAGGTGATAAGTCTAGGGAGGATAAATGAGAGGTTTAGGTATGTGATTGAGATAATAAGCATGTGTTTAGGGATAATTAAATGTGATTGGAGGTGAATAATGAGGGATAAAAATAATGATGGTATGAGATACATTAAGATAGAAAACTATAAATTAAGAGGAATAAATGGGGTTTAGGAAATTGGAATTCGAATAGGAAGAGGGGTGCAAGTGTGCATGATGGTGATGAAAGGGTGAGAAAATATGGGATGAGGGACAAGCAAACCAAATTTTGGTGTCTACATTTTCCCCTTTTTGTTAAGTGGATTTTGTTAACTAGGCTGTGACACAAAAACCAAAAGTGATAGAAGATGATTGAGGTGATCCCCCTCAAAGTAGGGATCGATGATACAAAGAAGAATTGATTACTAGGTTGAAAGAGGTAAATGGAGGAAAGGAGGAAAGAGTGAAAAATATGAAAAAATATTCCCCAAGTGGAGAGTGATATGACCATTATAAGAAGGATAAGATAAAAAAATATGGTGGTGATTCTGGAATCACATCGGTAGGGAAGACAACACAACCTCAATAGAGGTGACATTAATGTCCTACAAACCCCTAAGTCAGAAAAGATCAATGTGGTATGGAGGGAATCCAATGGGAATCTGATTAGATGCATGTGTAATCCATGGGACCAATGGGTCAAAGGCAGAAATCGAAAGTATACACAAAAATGTGAGTATGGTCAGGACAATGGTCTGACTAAAATGTCAGGGGAAAAAGAGAATGCATTATCCTTCAAATATGAGGAAGCGAGCAAAGATGCATCCTAGTGGGATGGAAAGGGAAAAAAGGGCCATAAAATGTGGTATTAAGATGAGATTTGGTGCACCAAGAGGGAACATAGAGATGGCCACAGAGTGGGCTTCGAGATATGATTAAGGATCCATAAGATAGGTAGATAGGCCAAAATAACTAAGTTATGTAAGGCGAAGTGGTGTGTTATGAGTGACACACAAGTCTGAAGTGGAAGAAAAGATAATTTGGAAAATAAGCCCCTTGCTTATTTTTGCCTAATTTCCTTTCATTCCTTCCTTCCTTGTGCCTCAGTCAATTTTTTTCACTTTTTAGGAACTCAAATTTTTTTGGAAATGGCTTCATTAGATAGAGAATTTCCTCACCTTTCCAGAAAGGTAAAATTTTCCTTCTAACTCCTTGTATTTTGCAAGTTATGGCTAGGCGGAGTTTTCTAGGGAAATTTTCCCTAAGAAGGTCTGCAACCAATGAGAATGTGCCACGTGGCAGTGGAATGGCAGGTTGGTGGAGGTAAGTTAGAAATTTTCACTAAGGAGTGGTCGGGGGCACAAAAGAAAAATCTTGGCCTGAAGGCCCGCAGCGAATGAGGAGATGCCGCCACGTGTCCATAAGGCCAGCGGAGGTCGGACTGGTGGGGAAGTTAAAAAATTTCCAAAAATGGGTGCAAAAGAAATTTTTCCTAAGGCCCGCAGTGAATAGAGGCCCGCACCAATGAGAGGTGCCATGTGTTCCAAAATTTGGTCGGAGGCAGCAGGTGATTTTTGGAATTTAAAAATTCGCCAAAATGTGGAAAAGCACAATAAAACTTGAGCAGGCCCATGGACCAATCAAAATGTGCAAACACATGTCCATGTTGGATGGAGGTCGGGGGTGCGGGGAGAAATTTGCTTTTTCCAAAGTGTTCAAAAGGGCGCAAAGGAAAATTTGGCGGGCCCACACCCCCAAGAAGGTTGACCAGGCCCGTAGATAAATCAAAGGATGACACATGTCCCAGAGCGGCGGGGTGTGGAGCGATTTTTGGAATTTTTTCCAAAATTCAAAAAAGTGTAAAATGGCCGTTTGAACCTGCAGACCAATAGGAATGTGCCACGTGGCATCAGAGCAGCGAGAGGGCAGAGATTTTTTGGGGAAATTTTCCCAAATTCAAAAAAGGGGAAAATTTTTGGGTTTCGGCCCGCCGACCCGATTTTTGCCCCTGTTTTTCCCTAAATCTTCAGAGGGGCATATCTTTCGATCCAGAGCTCAGTTTTTCTTGATTTTGGTGTCATTGGAAAGCTATTGAAGTCCTCTACATGATGGAATCTTCAATTTTGTTTTTTGATGGAGTTTAGTGAGAGAAAAATGAGAAAACACCTCTGGCATGGGGAAAAGAGCAGAACCGACATTCAACCACCATTTTTAATGCAGTATGGCTTCCATTCTTCTCCAGCATGGTCAAAAATCTTGGGGAATGAAATTTTAAGGGTACCCATGCTATTTTGATGGATCTGGTCGGTGGTTGAATGATTCCTTTCATTTTTCCCATGTTTCTCCTTCTTGAGCTCGGGTTTTCATTGTTAAAAGCCAGATTTGGCTCATTTGTAAAGGGTTGGACATTTTTTTATGATCTGCAGGCTCCCTCCTTCACCCTGGAAAGTGAATTTGTGGAATATCAGACCTCTTTTAGGACTACAACATGTTTTCTACCTCCTTGTTGTTGTAATGCACTGTATTTAAAAATGGAAATGACAATGCAAGCTCTGTGAATGAGTTTTCAATCCTTTCTTGTGTTGTTTGCTTCATTCTGATCCTTCATTACATTTTAGAAATTTGTGCATGATTTGTGTTGCATTTTTATAATCTGTGTCAATTTGTAGAAATAGATGTTCACCACTCCTTTGGTGTATCACCTTGTTAGTTTAGTTTTATCTTCTTTTCTCTCTTCTATCCTTGTCTCCTTGGTAGAATTAGAGTAGGATTTTGAGTTAAACCTCTGTAAATTTCATGTATACATCTGATCAGAGGAGTAGAGGAACCAACCTTTAATCTGGAGAGTTTTTTCCCATTTTTGCAAGTCCCACACTTGGGGAAAAGATTCAATGTTGTGCAATCACACTGGATGCCCATTATCAAACTAGAAATATGAGAAAACATCTAGGGGTGCTGCTGATTTGCACTAATAGTTTTGGCATGCCCAGTGGGACCTTAGAGGTCTTCATCTTCATTACAAAAAAGTTGATGTGCATTTTTTGTAAGTTTCTTGCTTAAAAAGAGCCCTGATTTGCACATCTGGTGACTCCAAAGAGATAAAATCAACTGGTTTCAGTAGTCCAAGTCTAAAGATTCATGAGAAGGATCCAAACAAGGTCAAGGGCTAGAGAAGAGGGATTGTCTGAGTATCTTCCAGTTATCCCTAGGAAGAAGAGAGAGGGGAAGAAGAATTCAAAGGTCTCCATCTCCACCAAACAGAACTCTATCAACTCCTCCACCTGGTAGACCTTTCACCCAATCAACAAGGGTTCTCAGGCCAATCAGAATGGCACAACACAACCCTTATGTCAACTTCACTAGCAGCAGCCCACTTTCTCTCAATGCACAAAACCCAGTTCCAGTTGCAGCATTGAAGAACATCCCATACTTTACTGGGGAAAATCAGACCACTCCTGGTGATCATGTCAAAGACATTGCTAATGTTTGTGCAATCCATGAGATTGTTGAGATGTAAATTACTTGTCAAATTGTTGGCATCTTCATTCAAAGGGAAAGCCTTGCAATGGTTTAGGAGCCTTGGGGCAGGCTCTATCCAAAATTGGAACCAGTTGTGCATAGCTCTCCATGAGCAGTTTGGAGAAAAGGGAGATAATTTGTCTCTATTGGAACAACTGACAACTATCAAGAGAGCTCCCAATGAGCAGCTAACAGACTTCAATTTCAGATTTCAAAGGACCTGGGATAGAATTCTAGTGACAGTAAGGCCAACAGCTGAAGGTGCTTTCTTATACTATCTCAAAGCTTTAAATTCTAATATTTCTATGTTAATCCAATCCATGGGAGGTGCAAATATACCTGCAGCTTATAGCATTGCCATTAGGGCTGAGAATTGTTTGATCCAAGCTGGTAAACTGGCTCCTAGGCCTCCCATGCCCTTATATCCAAACTTGGAAAGCCCAAGCACTAGTCAAGCACCTACTTTAGCTCCTATTCCCACTCCTAGAAATCAGAGTTCAAATGAAACTTCTACTTCATCCTCTAGTGCCTCAAATGAACTTCAAGAAGTCATGAAACAATTACAAAATTTAGGCAATGAGCTGGTTACACTCAAGAGGCAGCAAGCCCAAAGTTTTAGACCTTCTTATCAGTCTCAAACTCAGCCTAATAGGCAACCATATCAGCCTAATAGGCCACCCAATCTAGCTGCAAATCAAAATCAAGTAAGGCCTCCTGCCAATAGACCATTTCAGCCCTATAACCCCAATGTTGCATCTACCTCTAAAGCCTTAGTGCCAGTGTAAAATAATATAGCTCAAGAGTATGATTGGTGTTTCCCATGCAATGAACCTCACAACTAGTCTATGTGCTTCAATGGTGCTTTGAACCAAGCTTTGATGGTGACAAAAACTGGTGTAGAGAGTGAGGTGAGTCAAGAAACAAACCAACAACAAGGAACATCTCAGCAAAATACAACTCCAAATGAGACTACACTTGTGAACTGGCAAGCTGAAGATTTTTGTGGTATGAATCAAACAATTTCTCAGAATGTAGCAGCTAACACATGGTCAAAGAAGAGGAATATTGGTGAAGGGAAGTCATTAGCTCTAGGTGATCCACAACCTTCCATCACTCCACAAAGTGTTGGTAAGAAAAATGCAGTTCCAAATGTGCAAGGACACCCAAGCCACCTTCTAGACCAGCTCAAATGCCAGCTGTTGCAGCCCATGTACAAGAAAAGAATGTGTAGGCTAAGGGGCAGCAAAGAGATGTTTCATCCCCATTTAGCATCATTGAACAAATGAAGAAGACAAATGTGAATATATCTATGTGGGAATCACTATCCATCCCAGGCCAAAGGGATCTACTACAAGCTGCCATGAAGAATTGGTCAACTTCAAATCAGCAAGCTCATATGCAAGAGAAGGTACTCACAAATGTTGCTCAGCCTGAGGGGAATCTTGGAGGACAACAAGGTAAAGTTTTGAAGCCCCCTCCATTCTATGTTTCATTGATCATTGGGGATAAACTAGTACACAATTGTATGATTGATTCTGGGGCAAGTAGTTCTGTGATGCCCAAGCAAATAGCTGATCAGTTGGGCCTCCAATATGAAGTCATATCCAAAGGGGTGGTGTAACTAGATGGGACAATAGTAACAATAGTTGGGGTAATTAAATATTTGAGCCTCACTTTGCATGCATGCCCCAATGTCACTGTTTTGCAAGATGTGTCAGTGATAGATTTACCACCACTTTTTGCCCTATGTTTGTCAAGGGATTTCACAGCTAGAATTGGAGGCTATTTATCTGCTGATTGGTCACACATGTTGTTTAGGACCAGATATGGAACCAAGGCCACAATCAGGTCTGAACCTATTGCAAAATTTCACATTGAGCCTCATACTCCAAGCCCAATCAATGCCAACTGTTCAGCATTTGATCAAGAGGATTATCCAAGCACAGATGAAGCTGACACCAAAGTTGGAAGCATCCCAGATTTGACTCTTGATGAATGGGCAAGCAAGGTACATGCTTTTGATCCCTACAAGGAAATAGAGGAATCTGAACTAGGAGTTTATTGCATGCATGAAGAAAATCAGCCTATTCCTAGCATCACCAAGCCAGACCATAAAGATGACAATGAGGTATGGAAGTTGTTCTTTGATGGATCAAGAAGTAGACAAGGTGCAGGGGGGGCTATGCTTGTTTCACCTCAAGGCATTAAGTATTATTCAACTTTTAGATTTCAGTTTGCATGTTCTAACAACACTGCTGAATATGAAGCTTTGATACAAGGATTGCATTGGTCAAGAAAGAGAGGTATCAAAAACTTACAAGTCTTTGGTGACAGTGAGCTGATTGTTAATCAAGTTAAAGGACAACATGCTGCCAAAAATGACCTGCTCAAGTGTTATAAGAATAGGGTGTGGGACCTCATTGAGGATTTTGAAGGCTTTGGCATCAACTCCATCCCTAGGAAAGAAAACCAAGCTGCTGATAGGCTTGCAGCAGTTGGAGCAGCCTTTGATGTTGTGGAGAGTATCAAGGAAGATAAAGTGCAGCCAAACATTCATGTGATTGTAAGGCCATCAGTGCCAGACAATAATGTAAGTTGGCAAGTTTTTTAAAGTGACCCACAAATCATCAATTTCTTGCAAGAAGAAGCTGAGTTCTCAGCCAAAAATCAGGAAAAGTTAGAACAACAGTATGGTGATCAAGTGGTACAGCTGAGAACCAACAAACTTCCAAAAGGACTTGTCACTTTGGAGTCCATCTTTAATCCTAATGATCAATTTAGGAAAGAGAAAGCAAACATCCAAGTCAAGGGAGAAGATTCAGTGCCCATCTCAGTGGGAGAAGGCAAATCACTTCAAATTGGTAAAGTGACAACCAAGCAAGAAAGGTATGAGTTCATGCAACTTTGCCAAGAGTTCCCGGATATATTTTCTTGGAGCTATGAAGACTTGAGAGGTTTCAATCCCAAGCTAGCTCAACACACAATTGAATTAGATCCAAGTGCTAAACCCATCAGGAAAAAACAAAGACCAGTCAATCCACACATGGAGCCTCTCATGAAGAAGGAATTGAATAAGTTAATAGAGGCAAGTATCATATTTCCCATCAAGCATTCAAGCTGGGTTGCAAAACTTGGTTCTAGTTAGAAAGAAGAGTGGAGAAATCAGATTGTGTGTAGACTTTAGAGATTTGAATAGAGCATCCCTCAAGGATCATTACCCACTTCCTTCTATGGAGCAGATTTTGCAAGTTGTTGCTGGCTCTGAGAGGTTTTCATTGCTAGATGGTTATTCAGGGTATAATCAGATCATGGTAAAGGAGGATGATCAGTTCAAAACAGCCTTCACCACCAAATGGGGAACCTATGCATATAGGAAAATGCCATTTGGGTTGTCTAATGCCGGAGCTACCTTCCAAAGGGAAATGGATATGGCGTTCAAGGGATTGATCAACAAAATAGTGCTGATATACCTAGATGATATTACTGTATTTTCTAAAAGTGTAGCAGATCATCTCTTTCATTTGAGACAAGTGTTCCAAAGATGTAGAAGATTTGGGGTATCCTTGAATCCCAAAAAATGTATTTTCCTAGCTCATGAAGGAAAGCTCCTAGGCCACATTGTTTCCAAAGAGGGATTAGCAATTGATCCAGAGAGGGTTGAAGCAATAAAATCACTACCATTACCAAGTCACAAGAAGGCCCTTCAAAGTTTCTTGGGAAGAATCAATTTTGTTCGAAGGTTTGTTCCAGACTTTGCAGCCCTTGTCAAGCCAATAACTATGATGTTGAAGAAAAGTATGGCTTTCAAATGGATAGCTGAAGGTAAGGCAAGTTTTGAGGCAATCAAAGAGGCTATCTCACAAGCTCCAACTCTCATTAACCCAGATTTCTCTAAGGATTTTATCCTTTATGCATTTGGAGGTGATGATACAATTTCTGCAATTTTAGTACAGCAGAACAAAGAAAATGCAGAGCAGCCAATTGCCTTCTTTAGCCAAATCTTGGAGGACTATGAGGTGAGGTATTCCTTCATTGAGAAGCATGTTCTTGCAGTGATTAGGAGCTTGAAGAAATTTAAGCATCTAGTTTCAAACAACAAGGTTCAACTACTGGTTTCTCATGTGGGAGTTAAGGACTTCCTCCTCAACAAAGACCTAAATGAAAAATGTGCAGGGTGGATTACTCATGTCATGGAGTATGACATTGAGATCAAAGTCACCAAGCTGGTCTGAGGAAAGGGATTGTGTGAGTAGCTGGTCTTGAGAAAATCAATGGAAGCAAGCAATGGGAAGGATGTTGTTTTGGCGTTGCAAGACAACCAAGAACAAAGAGGTGTTCAAGAAGAGAATGGTGGTATGCTCACTCCTTGCTAGACCCAAGACATAATGCACTTCTTACAAATAGGCCTATGCCCTCTAGAGATGAAAAAAACCAAGAGAAGACACTTCAGATTGCAGGCTATTCCATATGCACTTGTTGATGGTGTCTTGTTCAAAAAGGATATAAATGGAGTGCTGCTGAGATGCATTGGGACAAATCAAATTAAGAGAATGTTAGAAGAGTTCCATGGTGGATCAGCTGGGGGTCATTTTTCTCCAAGAGTGATAGCCCTCAAGATTATGAAGGTTGGCTATTATTGGCCCAAGGTGTTTAGTGATTGTTATGCATGGATCAAGAGGTGCAAAAATTGTGCATTCTTCACAGGCAAGGAAAGATTAGCAGCCCTTCCATTGCACCCAATTTCAGTTGACCAGCCATTCATGCAATGGGGTTTGGACTTCATTGGAGTCATTAACCCAAACTCAAGCCAAGGACACAAGTGGATTCTAACAGCAACAGACTACTTCACCAAATGGACTGAGGTGGTGGCACTCAAAGAGGCAAATGAATCTAGCATTCTAGACTTCTATGAGGGGATAGTAACCAGATTTGGTATACCTACCACTATAATATCAGATAATGCATTGGCATTCATAGGATCAAAGGTAACTGAATGGGCTGTTAAAAATGGGATCTATCTGAGCACTTCATCAAATTATTACCCTCAAGGTAATGGCCAAGCTGAGTCTACCAACAAGAACCTATTAAGGATCATCAAGAGGACTCTTGATGAAAATCAGAGGACTTGGCACACTAAACTTAAATCAGCCTTATGGGCTGATAGGATAACTCCAAGAGATCCACAGGTAACTCTCCATTCAGACTTGTTTATGGAAGAGAGGCAATCTTGCCTATGTCACTTGAGTTGCCAATGTTGGAACTCATGAAGCAATTGGAATTGTTGGAGTTTGAACCCATGGAGGTTAGATATGTAGAATTGATGGAACTCCAAGAAATCAGAGAGCATGCAGCCCAAACAATGGAGAAGGACCAAGCCTTGATCAAGAGAACCTTTGATAGGAAAGCTAAGGCTAGAACCTTCCAAGTTGGAGATTTAGTGTTGAAATGGGATGCAGACCGAGAAAAGCTAGGAAGGCATTCAAAGTTTGATGCCATTTGGAGTGGCCCCTACATGGTCACAAAATGTAAGAACAACAATGCCTTCCAATTGTCTACATTGGATGGTGAAGAACTACAGATTCCAGTTAATGGAATCCATCTAAAGCATTGCTACTAGAAGGGAAACTCCTCACCTTGTACATATTAGCTTAGATTTTCATTCCTCCAAGTGCTTGTGCACATTGTTTTGTTGTAGCTTAGTTTTACATTTCCCTAAGTTCTTTGGCACAAGCTTTGTTGTCCCAAGGATGCATCTTTGCAGGCCATGTTCCAGATCAAGTGATGTTCTACTCTCACAATCTTCTTTCTAGAAATTTTCTAATGAGTTGAGAGTACCAAGTAGTTAAGTTGATGACTCCATGCCCAATGGATTGCTTCAGGCAGCTGGTCACTTCATCCAGCAGGCAGATGACCCCTCTGAGTTGCCAAAATTGTTATCCAAAATAAGCCCCTTGCTTATTTTTGGCTAACTTCCTTTCATTCCTTCCTTCCTTGTGCCTCAGTCAAATTTTTCACTTTTTAGGCACTCAAAATTTTCTAGAAATGGCTTCATCAGATAGAGAATTTTCTCACCTTTCCAGAAAGGTAAAATTTTCCTTCTAACTCCTTGTATTTTGCAAGTTATGGCTTGGCAGAGTTTTTGAGGGAAATTTTCCCTAGGAAGGTCCGCGGACCAATCAAAATGTGCCACGTGGTGGTGGAATGGTGGGTCGAGCGGAGGTAAGTTAGAAATTTTTCCAAAGGATTGGTGGGGGTGCAAAAGAAAAATTTTGGCCCGAAGGCCCATGAACCAATATGACACGTGTCCATGACGTCAGAGGTCGGACCGGTGGGGGGAAAGTTGGAAAATTTCCAAATGGTTTCAAAGGAAAATTTTCCCCGGGCCCGCAGAATAATTAAAAGGCCCAAATGGAGTCCTTGGCCAAAATTTGTAAAATTTAAAATTGGCCCGAAGGCCCAAAGTGTGGAGAAAATGAAACTTTTTGATAGCCCCCCATGGAAGTGATGCCACGTGTCCTGTTCTAAAAAGGTCGAGGTGCATGGGGGAACTTTGGAAATTTTTCCAAAGTGGTCAAAAGGGCAAAGGAAAATTTTGGAGTGCATGGGCCCGCAAGTGAATAAATTAGGATGACATGTGCTACCAAATCAGAGCGGCACGTGGCATCAGGAGTGGCGGGGTGAGAGGATTTTGGAATTTTTTCCAAAATTTAAAAAGGTGTAAAATGGCCGTTTAGAACCTGTGGACCAATAGGAATGTGCCACATGGCATCGGAGTGGTGGGGGTGGAATTTTTTGGGAAATTTTTCCCAAATTCAAAAAAGGGAAATTTTTTGAGTTTCGGCCCGCCGACCTGATTTTTGCCCCTATTTTTCCCTAAATCTTCAGAGGGGCATATCTTTCGATCCAGAGCTCAGTTTTTCTTGATTTTGGTGTCATTGGAAAGCTATTGAAGTCCTCTACATGATGGAATCTTCAATTTTGTTTTTTGATGGAGTTTGGTGAGAGAAAAATGAGAAAACACCTCTGGCATGGGGAAAAGAGTAGAACTGACATTCAACCACCATTTTTAATGCAGTATGGCTTCCATTCTTCTCCAGCATGGTCAAAAATCTTGGGGAATGAACTTTTAAGGGTACCCATGCTATTTTGATGGATCTGGTCAGTGGTTGAATGATTCCTTTCATTTTTCCCAGCGTTTCTCCTTCCTTGGCTCAAGGTTTTCATTGTTAAAAGCTAGATTTGGCTCATTTGTAAAGGGTTGGACATTTTTTATGTTTTGTAGGCTCCCTTCTTCACCCTGGCAAGTGAATTTGTGGAATATCAGACCTCTTTTAGGACTGCAACATGTTTTTACCTCCTTGCTGTTGTAATGCACTGTATTTAAAAATGGAAATGACAATGCAAGCTCTGTGAATGAGTTTTCAATCCTTTCTTGTGTTGTTTGCTTCATTCTGATCCTTCATTACATTTTAGCAATTTGTGCATGATTTGTGTTGCATTTTTATAATCTGTGTCAATTTGTAGAAATAGATGTTCACCACTCCTTTGGTGTATCACCTTGTTAGTTTAGTTTTATCTTCTTTTCTCTCTTCTATCCTTGTCTCCTTGGCAGAATTAGAGTAGGATTTTGAGTTAAACCTCTGCAAATTTCATGCATACATCTGATTAGAGGAGTAGAGGAACCAACCTTTAATCTGGAGAGTTTTTTTCCCATTTTGCAAGTCCCACACTTGGGGAAAAGATTCAATGTTGTGCAATCACACATTGGATGCCCATTATCAAACTAGAAATCTGAGAAAACAGTGTCTGCATGAGCTATATCTCTTGATCATCTGATGGCCAATAATGATCATTCGATTGACATGATTATAATAATATCTGAAATATTTGATGTTATTCTGTAAAAATGTTCACATTTGAGTATAATGGACATCCAATCGGAGGTAAGAGGTATCACCAAAGGTCAATGTGAGTTGCGGTGAAGTCAGTCGAAAAGTTAGCTTCACTCTTAAATGTGTAAGACCTTCACAATAAATTTTGATGAACAAAATTTAATAAAATATTGGGTGCTACTATAGTGGTAGATCGGGTGCCAACTTGAAATTATCACCTCAGCACACCAGCTAAATTTTAAGTGGGAAGATAAATCAGACATGCCAATTTTACCTTTTTTATGCAAAAGGATTTTCAGAACCTTGAATGGGTCAGACATCGATTTACCATTCAGGATTGATTTTCTCTGAATAGAAAGTGCATATGAATTTCAATGTACTTGGTCCTTTTATGTTGAACTAGATGGGTATTTGTAAGAGAAATGCATCTCTATATGTCACAAAAAATATTAGTACTTCCTTTGACACCCATGTGCAGCTCACCCAACCAGTATTTTCAACCATTATAGCTTCTGTTGTAAATTCCATAACGCTTATATACTCTGCTTCAGTATGTGATATGGACACTTTTGCAGTTTCTTCTTGCTTCTCCAAGTGATGGAACCTGCGACCCATACTTAAAAATGATATCCAGAAGTATACATTCCTATCTACAACATGGGACCAACATGATTAGAATCATAGTAACCAAATAATTATGGTATCCATTACAAGTGAGATGATGAAAAAAATACCATAATGTGACCATTCCTTTAATGAGATTTCAAAATCTTTGTTGCCATGTTTCCAATGATCGATCTCATAAGATTTTCTTGCATAAATGCGTTGGAGACTGACTCCCACTACATAAGAAATATAAGGTCTAATAATAGTCAAATAAATTATACTGACCAACTTTTCCCATTAAGACCCATTATCATCTATTAGTGTCGAGGAACTGGTTGATGTGCCTGGTGATGATGGTGATATCTTATTATGCATTGTCGAATTCATGGGGTGTGAGATTAGGATGGGCCCTAACAACAATAGTGAAGAATATAGTCAAGCACAGGATAATGTTTACATTTGGGGCAGCTCTCCTGAAACATGTGTACCACGAGCTATGGATGTATGTTATAGAGAGGTGACTTAGATTAGATGTGGGATTTTTATTACATTGTTAGGTGTATAAGCATATAGCTGTTGTGAGTCCTGTCAGGGCTTCCATGGGTCACATACATTCACATAGAACTGACAGTTGGATTTATGCGATGGAGATATAGCTAGATGGTGGAAAGGGAGGGCACACATGAGGATATGGTCCTGTCTTAGGAGAGAGAGTCTCATATTTTGAGTTCACCACTTAGTGGGTGAACATTGTATAGATATTTATTTTGATGTGTAGATTGAGATAGAGCCCATAAAAGGCCTATCACTGATGTATAGACATTCAAATGATATATATATATATATATATATATATATATATATATATATATATATATATGATTTTATTGTTTCGTACATGTGTTATGACATGTGGATGAGTAGAATAGATGTATTTAATGGATTATGATTATGTGATGTTGATTAAATTGTGGATGTGAAAATCATTAGATGTTGATTTAGATATTTGATATGGTGCAATGAATTTGGATGGAATGTATAATTAACAAATTATAGATTCATAGATAAATGCCGAAGATTATAGATTATGTTGTGCAGTTAAATAAGACACAAAATTAGCTTATTAATGATAGCAGATTAGAGATCTTCATGAGCAAGAGATGAAAGTAAAGACACAGATAACACCAGATTTAAGTGGAGAAACCTGAAGGAAAAAACTCCACTGATAAAGCACTGTCTGTATTAAGAATTCAATAGTTTTAACCCAACACTTCCACTTCACTCCTCGGTCTCACAGTAAACAATAGCAAACTTCTGTCTACACTATAAAACAACTCACATAAGTAGCTTAATCTTAGATAAAATGGTCTATTAGCTCATTAACCCAGTAAAAAGTAAAATTAAAATGTGAACAATCTCGTGAGGGATTGTCCTACTTATATAGGATGGGTGGTCGGTCATACCGTTCCACTCTTTAGCTGTGAAGACCGACTAAGATTATTAAAAATAATATTTAAGACAAGGGGTTATTTAAGTGGTGGTCCACCAAATGGTATCCCCACTTGAAATTAACACCCCAACACTCCCCCTTAATGTTAAGTGGGGAAAACAAAACCAAACATGTCAACTTTACCTTTTTTTACAAAAGGATTTACAGATCCTTGAATCAACAACAGTGATTCTAGGCTAGCATGCAAACAAGGGAAATCAACAAATCTTCCCATACAAAAATTTTTAAGACAATTGATTTACATATGAAGAATTACATCAGATTATGGAGCCTTTTATAAACTAAGGCATACCCACAACTAAATCTTCATTGGGATTTACAAGTAACTTCACATAGAGTGACACATTTACTTATTACAAAATGGAGGAAGTATTGGAAGTTTACAACAACCGTTAAGAGGTGGCATTGTCATGCACACTCCCCCTCAATGGAAACTATGATAGGCCCAACAAGGCACAAAACTTGAAAAATTCACAACACACAATGGCTTGGTGAAGATATCTACAACTTGATCTTCACTAGAACAAAACTTGAGATCAATATCACCATTCAGGACTTTCTCTCAAATAAAGTGCATATGAACTTCAATATGCTTGGTCCTTTGATGCTGAACTAGATTCTTTACAAGAGAAATGCAACTCTTTCTATCACATAGAAGAGTAGTGCTCCCTTTGATGCCCATGTGCAGTTCATCCAACAGTCTTTTCAGCCACATAGCTTCTTTTGTAGCTTCCATAACACTTCTATACTCCGCTTCAGTAGAAGAGATAGACATTGTTGGTTGCTTCTTGCTACTCCAAGTGATGGCACCTACACCCAACTTGAATAGATATCCAGAAGTAGACTTTCTATCTACAACATCACCAACATGATTAGAATCACAGTAACCAAATAATTGTGCATCATTACAAAAAGAATAAAAAAGACCATAATTGATTGTTCCTTTAATATATTTCAAAATTATTTTTTCCATTTTCAAATTATACTTATAAGGTTCTTGCATAAATATTGAAACTACTCCCACTGCATAAGAAGTAGCAGGTCTAGTAATAGTCAAATAAATTAGACTACCAACTACTTGCCTATACAGAGTAGGATCAAATTTAGCACAAGATGGTTTAGGGTCTAACTTAACACCAACTTCAATAGGAATGGAAACAGGCTTACAGTCAATCATGTTAAATCTTCTAAGAAAATTCACAACATACTGAGATTGAGATGCAACAATAGACTTATGATCTTGAAATATAATCATGCCAAGAAAATGATTTAATAAACCTAAATCAGTCATTTCAAAACATTGCTTTAACCTTTATTTGATTCTAACAATTAAATTTTTATCACTGCTAGTAATCAAAATATCATCAACATAAAGAACAATAATGATAATATGATTGTTATCAAACTTAACAAATAAATCATTATCAGAACAACAGTTAGAAAAACCAAGCTCCTGAAAGAAACTATTAATTTTAGCATACCAAGCTCTAGGAGCTTGCTTAAGACCATACAAAGACTTTTTAAGCTTACAGACATAAATTTCTTTACCAGGTTCTTCAAAACCTTTAGGATGAATCATATAGATTTCTTCTTTTAAGTCACCATTAAAAAAAGCATTTTTAACATCCATTTGGTGAATCTCCCAACCATATTGGGAAGCTAATGCAAGAAGAACTCTCACAGTGCTCATCTTAGCAATAGTAGAAAAAGTCTCACCATAGTTAATACCCAGTTTCTGAGTGAAACCATGAGCTACCATCCTTTCCTTGAACTTTTCAATCTCTCCTACAGAGTTATATTTGATTTTGAACAACCACCTAGATCCTACAATGCTTCTTTTAGAAGGAGGGGGGACTAGTTCCCAAGTGTCATTTTTGATTAAAGCATTGTATTCATCCTTCATATCCTGAAGCCATCTATCATCTTGAGATGATTCTTCAAAGGATTGTGGTTCTACCTCATAGAGGGTCATCAAGGCATGATAAGTATGTTGACTTCTAGTTAGCTTTCTAAGATTATCAGGCTGAGAGTTTTGAACAAGAATTTGAGCCCATTTAGGAATCTTAGGTTGTAAGAATTTTGAGATGACTCCCCCTCAATCTCCATCATATCTAGATCAGGACAATCAACCTCTTGAAATTTTGTTTCCATAATGTCAATAGAGGGATTATCAGGCTCTATCTTCAGAGTAGTAGAGGAGGGTTCATGAGAAACATAAGAGAAAGTTTTCTCTAAGTCTTGAACATTTCTATTTTCAACAATGTCATGCTTGAATGGATCATAAACTCTTATTCCTTTAGTTTTACAACCATAACCAAAAAAAATACAAGAAAAAGAGGTTGGATCAAGCTTCTTCCTTTTGTCTTTTGGAATGAAGATAGAAGCAGGACTACCAAATATTCTTAAGTGAGAAATATCTGGTTTTTTCTTTTGTCCATACTTCATGAGAAGTAGTTTGATGAAGAGATTTTATAGGTACTCTATTAATAATATAGAACAACATGTTCATAGCTTCAGCCCATAAGAACTTAGGCACATTAGAAGCATGAATCATAGTCCTAGCCATTTCTAAGATAGTCCTATTCTTTCTTTCTACAATGCCATTTTGCTGAGGGGAATAGGGAGTAGTCAACTCTCTTTGAATCCCACATGACACACAAAATTCATCAAATTTTTTTGTTGACATATTCACCTCCATTTTCATTCCTAATTCTCTTAATTTTCAGATTAGAAGCATTTTCAACTAGAGCTTTAAATTCTTGAAATTTAGATTAGACATCGGACTTCTTCTTAATGAAATAAGACAAAGTCATTCTAGAGTAATCATCAATAAAATAAACAACATACAAAGCACCATTGAGAGAAGGAACCTCAAGTGGACCTCTCACATCACTATGAATCAGTTCTAATAACTAAGAAGAATTTGGATCATGATGTTTGTGAAATGGTTGAGCATGTTGCTTACCACGTAGGAAACTTTCACAAGTTTCATGATCTGAATTTATCTTTGGAAGACCAATAACAAGATTCAGTCTAGACATATCATACAATATTTTGAAATTTACATGACCAAGTATTTCATGCCAAAGTTGAATATCATTCCTAGAAGAGGAAGAAAAACAAGACTCAGACACAAAACCATCAAAGATATACAAGCCATTTTTCTGAATACCAGAAGCAATAATATTACTGAACTTATCTTTTACATACCACTTATCTTGCAAGAAAATAACTTTACAATTTTCTTTAGTTAGCTGAGAGCAAGACAAAAGATTCTTTTTCAATTGAGGAACATACAAGACATTCCTAATTACACTATTTGATAGCTTAACATTACCACAACCTTCAGATCTAATGATTGAGTTATCTCCTAGATAGATATTTTCCTCACATTTAACTACATCTGAGAGGATACCAAGAGTACAAGTCATGTGCCTAGAGGCACCACTATCAAGAATCCATTCATTGTCATTTGAAGCTGAAAGGGCAGTATACAAGTAAATAGACTGCTCAGCCACATTTGCTTGATTTTGCTTCTGATTTTTCTTATGATTATTAGGCTTGTTGTTCTTAGCATTTTTAGCTAATTTGTTAATATTTACTCTACAATCAGACTCTTTATGCCCAAATTTTCCACACTTATTACAAGTTCCATTAAATTTGACTTTAAAGTTATAATTTCTTAGCAGAATTAGTCTTAGGATTTGATTTAAATCTAGATCTGATATTAGACTTCTGATTTGAATTGACATTATTCCTATTATGAGAAGACTTATGATTATGAGTGAAAAATCTTGAGAAGTAGTCTCTTTTGAATCAAAATTCTCCATTACTATCTCTTCTTGAATTAACAAAGAAGACAAAGTGTCCAGATCAGGTAGATCATTCTCATTCTGATACTTAGAATTAAGAATTGAGATGTAATTTCTAAATTTCTCATGAATATTTATTTGAATTATGAAGTAAATAATCTTATCTTGAAATAATTCATAGTTACAACCATCTAATTGAGCTTTAATGTTCTTAATTTTAGCTAAATAATTGACAATTTTCTCATCCCCCTTCATGGGTGTTGTAAACAACTCTAAAACTAGTTTAATTATCTTAGACAACCTATTGCCTTCATGCATAGTCTCTAATTTCTTCCATGAATTTGAAGGCGAGTCCGCATGACCTATATACATCAAGAATTCATCTCTAATGCTTTGCAATAGGATGAACAGGGCTTCCTGAGATATCTAAGAGAAGGAGATAATATTTTTAGGGGTAGCTTATCTCCCTATGGGAATTTTTTCTACACCAACCACAAGATCCCAAAGATTTCTAGCCATAAAATAGGATTTTAAATGAACTCTCCAAATGCTATAATTTTTTCCATTCAATAACTGAGACTTATCTAAAGCAAAACTGGCAGAACTAGCCATTTTAATGCTCAGATGGAAAATGGAGACAAATTCAGCTAAAAAATGAGTCAAGGAAGCTAAATAGAGACAAAAAAACTACAAATCTTCTTAATAGATATATGAATGCAAACAACTCAAATTTAATAAAAAAAAAGACTAGCTTTGATCGAGATTAAGATTGATTTAACAGAGCTTAGTCAGAGTTGAGCTACAGTTCTTTTAACAAACAAATTAGCTAATTATTTAGTTAATTAATTATGAGTTTAAATAGATCTTAAAAAAATATGGTAGATCCTTTGGCGGATGTGAAATATTTAAAAATTAAAGTCAATGCCTTTTTGGGTCCGCAACAAAGTTATAAACTGTGACAAAAAGAGTGGACACAAAGTCTCAATAAATTAATATAGATAGAAGACTTATCGGGTCCACGATAACAAAAATAAACATGTGTAAAAAACTATAACAAGACTAAAAACAATGAAAAAACAAATACACGTGTCATTTTTCAATGAGCTTGCATTTCGCAATGCAGCTAATAAGTCATAAGACAATTAATTAAAGAAAGAACTGTATACACGTGTCGTTAATTAATTAGATCACTTTTTTTAGCACTATGACACAATGTGAAATCAAGGTCTTAGTCAAATAGAGCCACTTGTCAAAAATTTAACGGCTAAAGAATAGAAACTAGGCGGCTTTCTGCAAAAATTTAAATAGATTGCATTGAGTGGACTTAAAGTCCCCAAAATAAACCAAACTTAAAATAAAGTTCGGGTCCAAAAAATAAAGATAGGTGTCAAAATCTTAGTGGCTAAGTCAAAGAAAAGACTAAAACCTTGAAAGACAGAGCCTGACACTTGCAAAGACTGACACAATCAAGAATATTAATATACGTGTCCAAATGCAATTGGTTCACACTTCACAAGCCTAAGAAAATGACTAAAGCAATTTGAACACACGTGGAGCCTTTTAAATGGCTCACTTTTTGCAAAACTGACAAAAACTGAAAAATGCGAAAAGGTGGCTAATTCTAATTGGATAACCACTGCCACAAATGAAAAAACTGACAAATGTGAAATATGGAGATATTATATTGGCTCAGATTTCACAAATCTAAAAATGTAAAATACAAAGATACTTGGAGCAATCCTATTGGCTCAACCTTCGCATATGTCAGAAGAAAGCTAAAAGAAGACTGACAATAAAAAATACAGAGCTACTTGGAGCTTTCTTATTGGTTCTAATTTCGTAAATTTCAGAAGAAGAAAATAATGGAATGACAAATGTGAAATACTTGAAGTAATTCTATTAGACCAGATTTCACAATTGTTAGATCAAACTAATAGAATACTGACAAAGAAAAATATGGAGCAATTCTATTAGCTCAAATTTCACAGTCAAAAGAACTTCGCAGAAATGAAAAAATTCAAATAAGACTTATAGAGTGAAGCCAGATGGCACTAGAAGATTGGATTTTGCTTCGCAAAGACAAAAAATCACATAAAATTAAATATCTAATCAAAAAGATGATAGATTGAAGCCACTTGGCACTCTAAGAGTGGATATAGCTTCACAAACATGAAAAAATAATAATGAAGCTATTTGGAGCAATTTTATTGGTCCAAGCTTCGCAAAACCGATAGGATCTAAATAAAAAATGACAAAGCGAAGCCAGATGGCGTAAAATGATTGGATCGGGCTTCGCAATAGATAGATCTAGTGAAAAATAAAGATTTATAAAGTCAGGGAATGGATTTAATCACTATGAACTAACTAGATCTAAGGAAAATCCTTTCGGATCCATAGACAAAAATAACCCTAATGGCTACAAATGACGAAAACTTAAAATAAACTCACAGACGATGGATTTAAACTATAAATGACTGAAACAAGATGCAGAAGAAAAGATATAAGCATACAAAATCTCAAACATGATCTAAACAACCATTTAGCCAAAGATTCACCTATATTTTAAAAAATATTTAGGTGGGAATTGGAAATTTAAACTGGTTAGCTTGAAGATGACTGCAAAATTTTAGGGTTTTGTAGATCCGTAAATAAACTTAAAGTTTCTTCACCTCTTCAAATTAAAAGCTACCAGATCGATCCTACACATGCATAACCACCAACTCTGATACCATGTTAGAATTTGGATGGAATGTATAATTAACAAATTATAGATTCACAGATAAATGCCGAAGATTATAGATTATGTTGTGCAGTTAAATAAGACACAAAATTAGCTTATTAATGATAGCAGATTACAGATCTTCATGAGAAAGATCTGAAAGTAAATAACAGGAAAGTAAAGACAAATAACACCATATTTAAGTGGAGAAACCTGAAGGAAAAAAATCCACTGATAAAGCATTGTCTATATTAAGAATTCAATAGTTTTAACCCAACACTTCCACTTCACTACTTGGTCTCACAGTAAACAATAACAGACTTCTGTCTCGCAGTATAACAACTGGCATAAGTAGCTTAAGCTTAGATCAAATGGTCTATTAGCTCATTAGCCCAGTAAAAATTAAAATAGTGAACAATCCCATGAGGGATCATCCTACTTATATAGGATGGGTGGTCGGTCATTCCATTCCACTCTTTAGCTGTGAAGAATGACTAAGATTATTAAAAATAATATTTAAGAAAAGGGGTTGTTTAAGTGGTGGTCCACCAAATGGTATCCCCACTTGACATTAACACCCCAACAATGTGTTAATGTGAGGTAGAACTAATTATATTAGATAGGAAAATGATGTGATGGATTTAGATTAGATATGATTAGATGGATTTAGATGTTAGATATGATTAGATATAGGTGATGTGTTAATTGCATTAAATATGAGAGAAGATTTAGTCATTTTTATCCATCTACTAACTTCTAACCCCATGCATGCCAGCCTATCACCCATCGGCCATTAGGCACTCACTCGAGGCATACACGAGCACCAAGCCCCTACTTTATGTGACAATTGTGAGAATATCATGCCATTGTTAGAGGATTAGTTGCAGAGAAGTGAATATTCATGTAAAAGCACAACATGAGCTATCATATCCTCATACTCAAGAACTTAATAACAAGGGAAACATCATGACATGAAATAAAAAAATAGATCTACCATAAAATATAAGGAAATAACACTAGGGTTTCCACCCCTCAACCAGATATTCAGAACAAAGCCATATATTTATATTGATCATAGTCTCAACAACCACATTAAATTCAAAAGGGTCATATCAGACCAAATGTATCAAGACAGGGATCTAACCCATATATCAAAGGTCCTAGCTATGCTTTCCTTGTCACAAAATGTTTACAGACCCATCCCTTAGACATGATAACATTCCTAGTATTTTCTGTAGAGCTTTGCTCTCTTCATACTATATATCCTCCATCTATGTCTCCCTTGGTGTGTATCTCTTAGTCTCTTCCTCGGTCTCTCTTCTTTGCTTCCAAGCATCTATCTTTATAGCACCAACACCCACTGCAATGTCTTTTCTCAGGAGTATATCAGATGCCAAGTGTCCATGTGGTCCTTCAATGGTGCATGTTTATTTTGTTCCGAGATCTCCACTTTCTGTAATGATGTCTTCCTAGGAAAATTCCATGCATGGAATATTCTTTTCTTGACCACCAAGTCTCCAGGTTGACACCTTATCCAATCAGCATGCCTAATTGGGTCACGTTTTTCCTCAAGTGCCTTCAGAATGCTGAATATGGCTAAGTCTTTAGACCCTGTGTATTGCCTTACGCGCACACACTGGTTTCTCCTAAACCCTTCTTAAACCCTTATCCTATGCGATTTTCCCTGCACACCTTTCTTCCTATTGGTCCCGCGTGCTCACACGCCCTTTGATACTTAGATAATATTTCGAGGACCAAAATCACCCCACTTTAAGCTTGTTCTCCATCCTTAGAAACATATTGCTCCTTCAAAGAATAGTGAAAGGTGGGATCTGGAAAATTTGAATGAAGATCTAAAGAATGGAAGAATGAAGAATAGAAGAAATGAAAGAATCAAATATCTTACTACTATTGCAATAGGAGTGGGAACTCCTTCCTTACTGTCACCTCGATATTTTCCCAGATGTCCACTTCACCCTGCGCTTAGTGAATTAGGTCACCCACTAGATAACTTACCTCCTCAAAACTTAGTTCACTGCCATTAGAATTCAATGTATCTACAATCCCTTCGAGATGCTTACTAAGGTCATCCAACACATCCATTCTACGGGTGATCTGGGGTTACATCTCCTTAAGTCGATTCTTGTTCATACCTCACAAGGTTTCGATTGCCTCCATCTTCTTTTAACCTCAACTAGGATCTTATCCTGCTCTACCATGTTCCCCTTATTCTTCTCTTGGTATTCCTTCAGACCTGCCTCATGTGTATCAACTAGTATGCTTGCTACCTTGTCTCTGTCAGTGCAGTTATCATACATGTGCTCAGCCATCTGTGCGGTGGTCTATACAATGGCAAGGAACTCAGAATATTGTGTCACTATCTCCCTGATCTTCTGCTTCTCTTCCTCCTTTTGGTGCACCAATGCATCTTCTACTGATTCTAGAGAGAGTGACCACCTCTCCATGGTAAGGATGTGGGTTAAGTCTTCCAAGCATTGCAAGGTTGACTCGTATTTCTACTCAGGAGGTGCTAGGTCTGGGTGTTTCAAAGTAATGGCATTCGTGATCATTTAAATCTTCTTGTACACCTCATACACCTTCACCTTATCCTCCCTTAGTTCACACCTTAACTGTGCACTAATCAAATCTTCCTGCTTCATATATTTTCTCTTTTCAATGTGTTCCTCCCCCTTCTTCTCCAGTTCTTCCTCTTGGAACCATACCCTATCATTCCTTCCAAAGAGTCTCACCTCAACCTCAATCGATACCTTGTTGAGGGAGTTGTAAAATTTATCATCAGATAATTGTTGAGCATTTATCAGGGGGTTCACTCCCTTTGTCTCTGGTACCTTCATCACTGCCCCCTTGTTGAATTTGAACTCAGGCTCATCAACATGGGACTCAAACACCCAAGATAACATCTTCCTTATTCGTGGGTAAGCACCTTCTTCTTCAAATGAAGACCATGCAAGGAGTTGGTTTGTGGGCACAATACTCTAGAAGCATGCATACAATACCTTAATTCGATCATTGATATAACTCATTCCTTGCTCCTGCACTGCTACCACACTATTTCCTCCTATGCAAGCTTCCTTTGGAAAGCTTGCCGCTAAGCTGAGATCTCCGCCCATGCTCCCATACTCTTTTCCTACACTTTCCTCTATCTCCTTGAGCACCTCGTAAACACTACACTCCACTTCCTACTCCAAAAAATCATTTATTATGCCTGCTACTTCTCTTTTTGTGGCCTCTTCTATCTGCTCCTTGGTGAGGCTTGGGGTCCTTTGATCCTTTGTATTCACTTCCTCACTCTCCCCTTTGCCTTAAGCACCTCCCCTTCTCCATCCTTTTCTTCATTTCTCTCATCCTTGGAGTCATGCACATCATACATAGGATGGTCCTAAGCCTCTTCATGCTCATCATCATCTCTCTTGCCCCTGTAGGCCTCCAGGTTTTGTGTTCCTTCTGAGTCTGCCCTCTCCGATACCTTCTGCATCTTCCTAACTTGTGGTTCTAGTATAGGAGACTCTTCCTTCTCTTCTTCTTCAGCAGGCAACTCCTTCCTTGGTGATTTTTCTTGTGTAGGAGGCTCTTCTTGCTCTAGTGCCTCTTCCTTAGGTGATTTATCCTTTTCCTTAATGGGGGACTTCTTCCTTTGTGCATATGTGCTCAGCTTCATGCCTGACTCTTGCGTGCCCACAAATTATGTTGTTTACACACTTGGTGCCTTCTTCTCTGGCACCACTTCTCTTTCTCTCTTCCTTGGCTTGACCTTTTTCTTTCTGGTGGGGTCTTTTGGGATTGAGACATCATTCTCTAAGTAGGTTCCCTTCTCATACTTGGGCCTGATGTGCAGGTATACCCTTGTTGTAGTCCTTCCAGCAATTGGCAGCGTCACATGTTTTGTCATGCGCACCTCATGGGAGACATACTTCTCTAGATAAGTGCACTTTTTAGGGTATACTAGCTTCCTTTGTAGGTCGTGGTGGTCCTGATCCACCTCATTGAGGTCGAACCTTAGTCTTTTGGAATCATTGAAGTGATTGAACCCTGCTTGGAAATATTGTGTGGTGAAAGAAAAATGTAGTTTACACCATGGGCTCTTGGTCCCATCTATCAATGTGAATCTGCCAATGTAGAAATGTTGGTATATAATAAACTCGACTTCTCCCTGCACTAGCACTAATCATTTTTTGGGTATCATCCATTTAGCCCCAAATGCGTCGTGCATCCTCTTGTACCATTTCTCCAGACGTGCCTTGTGGGCGGCTGTCATGGTATCACAATTGTATTTTTGAAATCTCTTTACGGGGGAAGGATATTCATCTAGATATTCCCATACAAACTTCTTTATCCCATTGAACACTCCAATTTATGAGAAAATGATGGTGAGGAGGACATTCCCAAACATGATCTTCTCTCCTTCATGTGCGATACTAATGATTTCTTCTACAGTGAAGGTAGACAAGTTATAAATGGTTCCTTCTGCAATTTTTTGACACACTTTCAACCAAGCCTTGTTTATTTGTGTCCACCTTTCTTTTCCATTCAACTTGGATACCAAGTGCATGGCCATCCTTATCACTAGGTCAAAGATATTTGAGATATCGAAATAGCGTGAGCCCTTTTTATAATCATAAGCTTGGAATGTCTCGTTAATGGATTCCTTTTCCTCTAAGTCATCATCTAATGGATCCCCTTTGTAGAGACGGTCAGTAAACTTAGAGATTAGTTGAGGGGTTATGTGTATCCTACAGCCCATGAAGTAGAAGTGGTCCTCATGCATGCACGACATCAGCCATTGGTATAGTCACTCAGGTTTGCCAAACTAGGGAAACTCATAAAGTTGCGGTAACCTAGCCTTCTCTAATTTTACCTTCACTTCATCATTAGAGATTGACATCCCTTCTAGTGTCCTTTTGTTTGTTGGGTGAACCGGTTCTAATGCCATCTCTTTCTCAGTGGTACTTGTGTGATGGTTGTAATTGCTCACTTCCATCTTCCTTACATGGGATACCCATTCCTTCGAGCAACACACCATCTAGGTATTACATCTCTGCATACCACTCCTCATTGAAATAGGTGGAAACCAATTGTTTTCCTTTGCCCTTGCCCTTCTTCAGTGAAACAGTTACCTTCTTTGGTGTCATCTCCTTGTCAGGTTACTAAAAACTCCTCCTTGATCCTCTTCCTTGCTCTACTCAAATCTGTGGCTTATCTTCATGAAAAAATCCCTTTACTCCCGTGCCTTAGCTGCAAAACTCTAACCCTAGAAAATTCCTTCCTTCCATAAGACAACATACTTTCTTACGAGTTCCAAAAATTCCAACCCTCTCCTCTACAACCATGTACCTATTTTTCCACCCTGGTTCACAAATCACACTAGTCATGCACTCAAATCTTCACAATCTCCTTTCGCACAACTTCTCAAGGATGCCCTAGTTCACAAGAGCTCTTCTTTATCACAAATGCAAGGTAATAATAATGTATCTCAACCTTCTACTTATAGTTTTTTTCTCATCTCCCGTAATAAATTTTATGCTACCTACCAATGTACTTTTATAATAAAGGTAAATTTTTCCACTAAATCCCACCCTTAAGCACTCTTACCCCCGTGCCCAATTCTGTACAAAAAAATCTCTACAACCTTTTGGCAAATAAAAAATCCTTACTGACTGAAGATCCTCACGCATGCGCTTGCAACACCGAAGGCAATTATTTTGTCCTTAACCTAATTTTTTCCCTCACCTACCTCATGTTGTTCATGTGTTTCTCATCCTTTATACATGGTCTTTGTAAAGCTATCCTGACACCAAAATTCCTTTGTCCACTTTTTCTATGTGTGATCTTCCACACTACATGATTTTCATCCTTCAATCCGGGCTATATCCTTCAATCCGAGCCATCGAAACACAACTTCCACTACCAACTTCCATTTTACTTCGCATTACTCCACCCCACATAAAAATAGATGCGTGGTCCTCTCTACATACACAACCTTTTAAAAATAATAAGTGGCTACCGGCACACAAGGCGTGTAAAATAATAACCCAACAAGAAAAGAACAAGCAATGAGAAAGGGAAACACAAGGAAAAGAAACGCATAAAAGGAAATCCTAGGCTAAATGGCAATACTTCTTTATTTACAACACAAGGAATACTTATTTATAGTAGGGATTCAACCTACTCCCATTGAAATGGCCTGGTAAACATGTTCCATAAAGTGCTTGTAACTAACAAGTGCCTGAATCAAGGATGCACGAGATGATATATGGCCCTAACCAATGGAATTTCAATTTCCTAGGATGGTGTAGAAGCTTGGAATCATATAACAAAACAATCTGCCCAACCTTGAATTATTTTTTTTTGATATGGAGATCATGCCATGCTTTCTGTCATGCCTTTTCAATCTTTTGACTCCATCTAGAAAGTGATCACCTTTCATCCAACTGCATTAATCTCTCCATGTGCTCTTAAATTGCTTGTTCATCAACTAACCCTCCTGTGCACGCAATACACATCAATATTAGCATAAATTGAACCGGTAAGATAACCTCCACACCAAACACCAACTAAAACAGTGTGGCCTATGTTAGGAAATAAGAGATAAAATATGCGGAATAATCCCTTACAGAATTACAACAGTAGAAACTAATATGCAAAAAATATTACAGATCTCAAATAAAAGTGCAGAATAAATAACACAACACAGAGAGACAAGATTTAACATGGTTCACCCAATTTGGGCTACGTTCACCAAGAATCACTTGCTCAAATTTTATTACAAGCCTCCACTCTCTCAATACAATACCCAGATCCGTTTGGAGCTATGCTCAACAAACTCTACAGAATTCACACCCGAATTCAAAACACATTTACAATACATTTTTTTTGTATCTATCATATGCATAAGACCATATAAATAGACAACTGCTTAAGTAGTTTTACAAAACCATGGGTATCAAATGATGGGAAAAAACAAAACTGTCCCATAAACCTATGGGTAGCCGAAGAGGCGGTTTTACAAAACAATGGGTACCGAAAAACCATGGGCCCAAAAACAGCCTATAACGGTTACCCATTACCCATGGGTTAATAAACCACCCATGAAAATATGCTTCGGGGGCTTTGCCCCCAAACCCCCTTCAATTAGGGGGGCTTCAACCCCCTGAACCCCACTGACCCGCTCACCGGTGAGCGGGACTGCCGTAAAAATACTTGAGTGTAACACATGGAAGGTGTACCACACTCTAACATGAAAATAGTCTCCACAAACATAACAATCTCCCACTTGGAGACTGCTTTCCACTAAGCAAGCTTCTCAACCCTTCACTGTCATCCACGAAGGCCAACCAAAGCTGAACATAGCTTTAGTTTATCCCTTGTGACCACCTTGGTCATCATGTCTGCAAGATTCTAACTGGTATGAATCTTCTCCATCTTCAACTTATTTTCCTCCAAAGTTGTCCTGATGAAGTGATATCTCAACTGTATATGCTTCATCCTAGAGTGGAAAGTAGAGTTCTTAGCTAGGTGTATAACACTCTGACTATCACTATGCAGCTTACATTGCTCCTGCTTATGCCCCAACTCCTCAAGTAATTATTGTAACCAAATCATCTCTTTTCTTGCCTCTGTGGCAACAACATACTCAGCCTCCATGGTTGACAAAGCCACTAGCTTCTGTAGTCGTGAAATCCAGCTCACTGCTATCCCACCTACGGTGTAAATATAACCTATTGTACTTCTCCTGCTGTCTACATCTCTAGCCATGTCTGAATCTACATAACCATGTAAAGTGGTGTTTGATCCACTGTAGCACAAAACTGTCCCCATGGTCCCTCTCAAATACCGAAGGATCCACTTTATTGCTTGCCAATGCTCTTTACCTGGATCACTCATAAATCTACTCACAGCTCCCACTTCATGGGCAATATCAGGCCTAGTGCACACCATAGCATACATCAAACTTCCAACTACTGATGAGTAAGGTACTTTGGACATCTAGTTTCTTTCCTACTCTGTCATGGGACACTGCTCCTTTGATAACTTGAAATGGCCTGCCAAAGGAGTCCCAACCGATTTAGCATCCTGCATGTTAAACCTATCTAATACCTTCTTAATGTACTCTTCCTAAGATAAATTCAACTTCTGTTCCTTCCTATCTTGAGTTATCCTCATACCAAGGATTTGTCTGGCTGCGCCCAAATCCTTCATATCAAAGGATTCACTTAGCTGTTTCTTGAGTACTTTTATTTCTTGCATGTTTTTACCTGCAACCAACATGTCATCAACATATAAACACAGGATAATATAACTTCCATCCTCAAATTTCTCTGTATACACGCAATGGTCAAAATGACATCTAATATAACCTTGCTCCATCACGAAGCTATCAAACTTCTTATACCATTGACGTGGAGCTTGTTTCAAGCCATACAAGCTCTTCTTCAGTTTACACACCATCTCCTCTTTACCTTTGACCTCATAGCCCTCTGGTTGCTGCATATATAGTTCTTCCTCCAAATCACCATGGAGAAATGCAGTCTTTACATCTAACTGTTCTAAGTGTAATTCTTCTGCTGCCACTATTCCAAGAATAGTTCTAATAGAAGTCACTTTTACTATAGGAGAAAAAATCTCATCAAAATCTATACCTTGTTTCTGTGCAAACCCCTTGACCACCAACCGGGCCTTATATCTTTTCTTTCCTCCTTATTCATCTTTAACTCTATACACCCACTTGTTCTGCAATGCTCTTTTTCCTTCCGGTAGCTTCACCAAATCCCAAGTCTGGTTCTCCATGAGAGACTTATGCTCCTCATCCATGGCTTGCTCCCACTTCTTACTGGCATCTACCTGCATTGCTTCATCAAATCTCTCTGGATCTCCACAATCAGTGAGTAATAAATAATAAATAGAAGGAGAAAACCGTTCAGGTTCTTTTCTTACCCTAGAAGACCTCCTCACTGTAGGAGTTTGGGGTTCCTATTGAGTAGGTTCCTGAACTGATTCATGGGTCACTTTGCCATCCGGAAGATCCTCTACCGTTGTATATTCTTTCTTGGATTCTTCCCTATTTTCCTGTAACTATTTCTTATACATGACTTTCTCATTAAAGACCACATCCTTAGACCGAATGATTTTCTTGTCCTTAATACTCCAACATTTAAACCCAAAGTCATCACCACCATAACCAATGAAAGTACATTTTTTTGATTTAGCCTCTAGCTTGGTCCTATCATCCTTGTCTATATGAACAAACACTTCACATCCAAAGACTCTAAGAAATGGAAATCAAATTTCTTACCATACCATGCCTCCTCAGGTATGCCTCCATCCAAGGCACTTGAGGGTCCTCTATTTATTAAGCACATAGCTGTGCTCACCACTTCTATCCAAAAATAAAGAGGCAGTCCTTCATGTAACCTCGAGCTCCTAGCACATTCCATTATTGTTCTAATTGTTTCCTTTCCAAATTTTTTATTCCTTTTGGTGCCACATTTGTTTTGAGAATTGACGCATATAGCTAATTGTTTCCTTTCCAAAGTTTTCATTCCTTTTGGTGCCACATTTGTTTTGAGAAACAAAATAATATCTTCTAAGTTAGAGGGTGCACGTCGTAACTTAAATAGTTGCGCGTTTGACATAAAATCCTTAATGCTCTACACATCTTCCCTTGAGTCAATTCTTAAAAAATGGTCAGGCTTTGAGTTAATGTTTCTTGGTTTCACAACAAATGTAAACTCAAATTCTTGAAACAACAGGTTCCATCGACATATGCTTCCTTACAAAACAAGATTATTCATCAAGTACTTCAAGGCCATGTGATCTGTGTAAAATAGGAAGGGTGTTTCCAGTAGATGTTGCCTGAACTTATGTAGCACCTAGATCATCGAAAGTTCTTTGTGCGTAGTAGTGGTGTAGTTCTTTTCTGGTGGTGTCAACTTCCTACTTGTAAAGCAAAGGGGGTGATCAACAATCCCTTCTCCAAGTTTTGCTAGGATTGCTCCAAAGGCTGTCCATGAAGCATCAACATGCACGTGGAAAGGTTTATCTTAAGAAGGAAATTATAATATGGGAGTCGTAACAAGTCTATCAGTCAAAGTGTCAAATGACATCTATTGTGCCTCTCCCTAGTGAAAGGCACTCTTATGTTTTAGTAACTTCTCTAATGGTGTGGAGATCTTGGCATACCCCTTGATAAACTTCCGGTAGTACCCCGTATGCCCAAGGAATCCACGCACTGTGGGTTGACTGGTAGGCCCCCCAACCGCACAATAACAAAAACTTTACCGGGATCCACCAATAAACCTTCCTTACATATGATATGCCCTAATAGGGTCCCAAATAGAGTAACAAAAACACACTTCTTAATGTTGAGGGATATCCTCAACTACCAACATCTTCAAACATCAACCTCAAATTGTCACAATGGTCTTTCACTAGTCCATACACTGTCTAGTCATCAAGGTAGAATTGAAGGAACTTATGGATAAAATCCTGAAATGCTTGGACGACTATTCAAAAAAACACAACGGGCATGTTCTTCAGTCCAAAAGACATGACCGTATAGGAAAAAATTCCTCATTTAGTGGTGAAATTTTTCTTCTCTTGGTGTTCTTTAGCAATTCTAACTTGATGGTATCCTGAGAATCCATCTGTGAAGGAATAAATTTCAAGTCCAACCACTCCTTCCAGGATCTCCTCGGTAAAAGGGGTTAGAAAAGGATCAATTACATATACCACATTTAAGTCCCTGTACTCAACACAAATCCTTATCCTTCCATCCTTTTTAATACTGATGACCATGGGGCTTACCCATTATGATTCCTCCACAACCTTAATGATGCCTGAAGCAATAATTTTTTCTATCTCCTCCTTAACCTTGACGCGAAGATTCAGATTCATTCCATAAGGCCTCTTCCGAATCGGGCACACACCCTCCTTTAACTTGATTTTCATTTCTCCCAAGGATTGGTGGATGCCTTTAAGCTCATGGTACCCATGCAAAAATAAATCTTGAAACTCACACAATAGATCAATTATCTTTGAGACCCCCTTCTCTGACTAATAGTCTTCAATAATGGACTCCTTAGGTCCAACCTCTGAACCAATGTTAACCTTCTTTATTTTTAAGGGTTCATGGTATGCACATGCTTTCTCATCAGCTCTATCAATAACTTCACGCGTACCTTCAGTCTGGTTAACATCTAAACTCTCCATCTCTTCATCATCTATCACATAGACCATCTTTACCTTTTCTTTCTCCATGCATGCGCACTCAAGCTATACCTCTTCTTCATCAAGGCACGGTTCCAAACCAAGTTCACCCAATAACTCTAGTATTCGATTTTCTACTATGGAACTATCTCCCATCGTTAGGCACTTAAAAACCTGTAGTACCATATCCATCGATGGTTTAGTACTTCGATATTCAAAATCTTAAAGGAGGTCAGTTGTCAATTCCTGCCAGTTTCCTGTCTCACGATGCATCTCAGAGTGAATATACCATGTGTGTGTATAACCTTGTAAGGTGAAATACAACTTATGCACCCATAAAGAAGGTGGCAAGGCCTCTGCGCCTTCCATCCATGCTTTCTCACATGCTTGGACATGAGATGAGGCGGGTTCCTTCCCGTGGTAGTCTTGTATTGCAGTGTGTGCATTGCTTCAGGAGAACCTAACGGAGAACACAATTCTTACCTTGCACCACTCTAGAAGGCTATCATGGTGTGTCACCCACCAACGCCCTGCGGTCCTAAGAAGGTTATAGCTAAGCATCCCTCTTCTTACGATCTCATTTTTCCACTGAGCCTCCATTTCCCATAAGAAATAATTAGGGTTGGCCCCTCAAGAGTAACTCAGTAAATTCTTCCCTCCCAGGAACTTGACTGAGCATGCCTTTGTTACCCTTGTCACAGAGCCCCTTAACTGGAGCCCAATTAACTCATATGTCTCGTGCACCCAATTTTCACATGCCACACTATTTGTATTACTCATGGACTAAGCATTTTCAAACTGAATAACTCCCTCTGTAGGGTGAATCACCTCAGGGTCCCTGATAGAGTGCACATAGATCCTACCGAGAATGTATTCTCCCAAGGGCTTAGTATATGGTGCTTATTTTCCATCGGTTAAGGGGATGATGACCCGCTCCTCCTTGTTTTCAAAACTTATGTATCCCTTATTGAACCTTAGGTTAGCATTATTCTTATAACACCAGGGAGGCCCAAGTAATGCTAGAAATTTGTCTTCCTCGGCTAGCACTAAGAATTTGAAATTCCCAGTGAACTTTTCCCCTTGGATAGTGATAACAATGTCCTTCAAGACACTAATGGGAATTGCCTTTGTCTTGTTGGCCATATATAAAACATTTGAAGATGACTATAATGGGGGCCTTCCCATTTGATGCCATGCATATAGAGCGAGAACATCACTATTCTAAATAAAGCATTATTTAGAACAAACATTCCATGCCAATCGAATTCAAATAGATAACCATATGCAACTGTAATGACTCGGTGATCCACCGATCTATTCATTCCATAACTTGGTAAGCTACTGATCTATTTATGTTATCTTATGTATTGAATACATATCGTATACTTTGTATACTTGGTCTTCCTACCCTACACTGGGTACTGAGTGATCTGTTTAAAGAACATATCTGAATATCTGTTACCAATATTCATCTGATATCATGTTGTTTTAAACTTGGTGACATAGGACAATGCAACCAGCAGCTTGCGATACTTTGGCCAAAGATTTACAACATACTGTGTATGTCACTATTCCTAGATGGCATACTCATCATATTGGAATACATCCTTCACCTCACTCCTCTATTATCATGATTGGTCTTTACTGACTACCGTCAGTCCACTTGTCCCAGGTTTAACCCTAGCCCTAGATAGAAACATAACTTATTATAGGAAGATGCTCACAATGGCTTAGGGTAAATGGGCATACTCGGTTGACCTAAGTCAACCGGATGTGCCAATGTACCCTGAGCCATTGGAAGCTAATTCCTATCCTAAATATGCTCCTATCCTGACCTAGAGAGAAACTAAGTTCAAGTCTGAGTTCCTATTGTGTGTAGATCTGGATGATCAATGCGGAAGGGTGATGCCACATGTCAACTACAATGTTGTATTCTTGAGAAGACCCAAGTCTTCTCAAAAGTACAACCCTGCAGTTGGCGTGTGCCAACATCCTATAGAAACTACCTCATCGAGATGTACATACCCCAAGGAGATTGTTAATACATTGTTAGTTTGGATTATTTCCTGATTACAACAACCCTACTAAACCCTAATCCAACACTCAATAAGTTCCTTCCAAAATTTGTTTCATTTAGTCCATGAATAACTTCATTAAACTTATGGTTGTCTTTAATGTTTGATTTCTCAGTTAAACTGGCAATTAACTAAATCAGGACAACGTTATCATAAGTTTCTTTTAAGTGTTCATTAACTTTCAGGAAGGTTTATCATCTGCATGTAACTAATTAAAGTAGACTTCATACTAAATGAAGTCTAATAAATAGTAATCAAACATCCGAACCTTTTAGGTTTATATTCAATTGAGAGAGAGAAAGAATCTTTCTCTACATGTTTAAGTATTAGGATATATCATTCCCAATGTCCATATTTCTTAATGCATGTTCATTATGCATCACCTTATTATGTTAAATTGTTTTAAAAAACACAACATATTATGCAACTCAATAAGTTGTTTCATTATAGGGGAAATTGAACTAATTCCCATTATCCATATTTAACAAGATAACAAAGTAAACATAACATACTATAAAGAATAACAACAAGATGGAATTTTCATCTTCTTTAAAATAGTACGAGATAATATTCACAACCCATGCAAATAAAACACAACTCACAATTCATCATTACAACTTATAAAATTTACATGACTATGCTCTTTAGGCAACTGCATAACAACAACCTTATACAATAAAGTATACAACTTTCTTTCACAATTTCAACAAAAGAATGAATCAGAATTCTTTACTAAGAATTACACATATATCAGCCAATGCATCATATAAGTTTTTTCCTTCTTTTACCACTTAAGTCATCCATCTGCAAAAATAGCTAGCACGGGTCAGTTTGATGAACTGAGCATGATAAGCACTAATCATTAAAATGAAGTGCATTCCACTAATTGTTTCATTAAAGCAACACTGCTTTAATGAGGTAATTAAGTCATCATAAAATCAGCATAAATGATAACAAAAGAAAGGAAGTACATTAATAAACTTAGATCAACTTTAAAAAGAAGAGAATAATATAATAAACAATATCTGCCTAAGATCTTAAGTTCTATTAATTCTATCAATGGCTTGTAAACAACAATCAATCCTGCCATCCCATTATTTCTTAATTCTATCCTAATAGAATACCACATTTACCTATTCTAAGAGACAAAATAAATGTAAATGGTTCCTTCAACATGGTTCCTTCAAGGATGATTCTATAACTGTTCCTTTCCTTTGGGATAACAATATTACACATTCATCCTTAGAATATACCTCAAACATAATTCCATAACCAAACATGAAGGTACAGAAAATCAGAACAGGCCATCTACACTTCCAATTCCAACTATTCATGTTAGAAGCTTCAATCAAATCAAACAACAATGTTCACAAACAAGCAGCTCCAAGGAGGAGTTATTCTCTACTCATAATCTTCACAAAAGATAAAGAGTACAAGAGGAAAACCTACACTTTTCCATATAAACCAGACAAGACTAGTCAACAACAGTCAAACTATAAGTATCAATGAACTTAATAGCAAAACCTTACTGGCTACTAGCTCTCAACACTATTTCCATCAATGATTCGAACAAGATAGACCAACAGGTCAAGAGAAATCACAATTTTGAAATGGATTCGAGTAAAGAAAAGTTCGAACATTGAGCCTATCCAAGGGAAGAAAAGAAGTAACATAATAAGGAAAGAACCAATGATAGATCATTTTGTTCAACTGAACAAGAAGTTCCAAATTCAGAACGATTCAGGATGACAACATACTGCAGACCCTGAACGATATAAAAAGATCTCAAAGAGTAAGAATATAAAATTTCATTCTCAAAAGAAGCCCAAGACTCAATCACTGAGTCAGTCGAGAGTGACATTCCAAACAATAAATGATAAGTTTAAAAATTACCCACAAACCAAAACTGAAGACTCACAAGAATTCACTAATAAATACCAAAAAGGGTAAACGGTTCATGATTCAAAGAATCAACTTAATACAACTGAACAGAGAAGGAATCCTTCCTATTATTTCAGTGTCCAAGGTAATATCACACTCTTTCAAAAAGACATATTTGATTAAAAGGGACAGAAGAGTGGGAGAGCTAGAACCAAAAATGTCTGATACAGAAGTTGTCTCGGTCTTAAATTCCAAGCAATAGGAAATGAGTAATATCAAAACAGAACTTCACAAACATGAAAGTACAATAGTGGTTTCTTAGTACAACTTTAAACAGTCAACCCAAAATGCAGGTTTTTTCCAAATAGCAGGGAGAGAACACTTCCTCCAATTCCCATGCTCATACTATCTCAAGAAGTCAAAACAGTCAAAAACATGACAGAAGTTCAACATTCCTCTAAGACGTTTCCATTTCCAAAGCTCGAAAGAGAGAATTAAACTACTCAACAAGTTCCCACACAGTTCCCTGGTGAGTATTCCCTCTAGTAATGAGCTATAACTTAATCATTTCTAAAAGAATAACCCAATATGAATTACCAGGACAGATTCAAATGAATCGACCCGAATGCAAGCTCTTAACACTAAAGTGTTAAATAAAAGTACAGCGTTGAAACCCGAGCTTCACACACAAGCGTTCAGGACTTCACAAATAAATTAATGTGAATACAGTGGTAAATATGAACTCTATGAAATAGTTCAGTAATGCATAAGTTTCCAAAATAGTGGTTCCATTCAAACAAAGCTACAACACAAGCTTAATCAGAACACTAAGTTCCAACCGAGTTTGCATCCAAAGAACGCAACCCAGAAGCAATATAAAATAGAACTAAAGTTTTCCTTAAATTCCAATCCATATATTTTCACGACAATCAGATCAAGCTTCATAACCTCGAATTCAAGATCAAGATTGCAAAGCAAAGATACAGAACACATTCCGCATACCAATTTCACTTGCATGAAGTCATAAAACTCACATAGAGAGACAATTTCCAAACAATAACTATTTTGCCATGGATTTAAATCAAATACACAAGGATCTATAAACCCAATAAGTAAAATAACCAGATAGACAAGAAAATAAGAATCTCATGAGAGCAAAGTTGTTTTAATGAATCATTTAGAAGAACATAAGGAGTTTTAATAGTTAGAGCCTATCATGCCTGATAGCACTTCCACCAACTCAAAAGAGACTTCCAGCCGAGCTTCCAACTCTTTTTCTCCTCCATGAAAGATCAACAATGAAACATCTTCTCCTTCTAAGCTTCATATACTTTCCTTCGATTAAAAATAGATTGTAAAAACCAAAAATAGTTTTGAATTGAAGGTCGAACTACTGGTTCGAAGAACTAGTTAGCTCCATGCAGAGAAAAATCCACCATGCAAGAAAAACCAAATGAACTCCTACAAACCCACCTCTTATGTTTCCAAGACAGTTTACACACGAAGACTGAGGCTCATAAAACTCATAAATGCCAATTAATCCAAAATTCCCGCTTATTTTTCCTTGCCACCACCACTTAAATTTGGTGAATGCCATTTCAACACAAAAACACAATTCCATCTGTTAGTGGAGTTTCCACGTAAGCCTCCACTAAGTTCACTGGCCCCCTACCAAATCTGGTAGTACCTTTCATTTAAAACCTCCTTTCAAATCATTTAAATTCCATTGGAACCATCGGCCATATGTCATGCGACCCCTTTAGGTTCCCTTTAGTTTAGGTTAGATTCAAATAGAACTTAGGTTAATTTAAAAATTACTAACATAGGTCTTAGAACATTAGCCATTAGAATTCCCACCTTAGGTTAGGTTCAAATCACAACCCTTTAGTAATAGGTAGTAGCTAAAATAGCTTAGTTTCCCCTATAGTAACTCTTCCCTTACTCTCTTAGCATAACACTTAGGTTAGGATGCCAACCCCATAATAGAATAAGAGACTTAGGCTAGAACAATATTCATATAAGTAAACATAGCTAGAACTTAGATGTTCTCACCTAGCTTAGGTTATCGTTAGGATAGTCCTTAGATTTTAGGACTCCGAACTTCTCTGAAGAGAATTGAATTTTTCTCAAGTCCATAATGTCCCACCAAGATCAATCACCAAAGACCTGGGCACAAACATACAACTGAATGAAAACACATTGCAACAAGGCCAAGAATTAGTATCATGCAAAATTCAGTCTTCTATGTTCCTTAAGCTACTGAATGTCAATTTTACCATTCAGTTTATGAAGAAGACTTGAAACATTCCTTGGATCACTGAAATTGATCCAAGGATGAGTCAGAAGAAGAAATAAGTCTGCAACTCTTAATACCAGATTGCAGCTCATCTTTCCGAAGTGAAAATGGATTCTTGACAACCATATAATTTCAGTCTAATAATTTTTAAGAACAGAAAAGATTTATCCCAATCAAGCATGATCTTCAACAGTCAAAAGAACACATCTTTATCCAGAAAATCACATGTCAACACTTGAATGCAAAGAGGAATATATCAGTTGTCGAGGGTGTTACATGCTTCCCTCCTAAAAAGAATCATCGTCCTGATGATTATCTCATTTTTTTAACAGATTGCATCAAGGAAAAATCATCCACTTTTCTTACCATATGTCAAAAACATATTAGCATTAATTAAGTTCCAGAAATCAGCATTATATAGTTGTTTATTCAAAATAATAAATATCTACCCAAAACTGGCATACTTATTGTATTACAAAGATAAAATCACACGTTTTTATCAGTCAACAGAATCAATCCTATTCAAATAGATATGGAAATGCAGTTTTCATATCCTCAAGGTTTTCCCAAGTTGCACTTTCTTCATTAAACTGGTCCCATTGGACCTTGCATTGACTTATCTCACGATTTCTCAAATGCAACTGGTGAGTTTCAAGTACTCGTATGGGTTTAACCATGATTATTCCTGGGTCCTGGACCTACAAGGAATTCCAATTTAACACGTGTGATAAATCTAAAATGTATTTCTTAAGCAAAGAAATATGGAAAACATCATGCATTCATGACAAAGTAGGAGGTAATGCTAAACGATAAGCTACAGGGTTGATTACTTCAACTATCTCAAAAGGTCCCACATAATGAGGTGATAACTTGGCAGCCTTGCCAAAAGTTATAGAACTCTTTTTCAGTTTAACCCAAAGAAAGACTTTCTCACCAAGTTCAAATTTCCTATCAACCCTCTTTAAGTCAGCATAACTCTTTTTCCTATCTACTACTTCTTTCAAGCGTTCACGAATCAATTTAACTTGTTGTTCCATTTCAGTAAGAATTTCAGGTCCAATTACCTCTCTATCCTCTATGTTATCCCAACTAACAGGGGTTCTACATTTTCTTCCGTATAATGCCTCGAAAGGTGCCATCTTAAGAGAAGCATGATATGTATTATTGTATGCAAATTCAACTAATGGAAGGTACTCTTCCCACTTATACTGTTGATCCATGCAATACATCCGTAACATATCTTCCAAAACTTGATTTACTCTTTCAGTCTACCCATCTGTTTCTGGATGATATGCAGAACTGAAATTTAGCTTAGTTCCTAGAGCTGCATTAAGTGTTTGCCAAAATCTTGACGTCATTCTAGGATCTCTATCCGAAATGATTAACTCAGGTACTCCATGTAATCTGAAAATTTCATGTACAAATCTTCTTGCCAAAATAGGAGAATCATCCTTCAGATTCCCAGCAATAAAATGTGCTACCTTTGTTAGTTTATCCACAACTACTAAAATAACATCATGCTTATTTCTCGACATAGGTAACCCTTGTACAAAATCCATGCTTATTACTTTCCATTTGTACTGCGGTATGCTATGAGGATACAACAAACCAGCTGGGTGCATATGTTCTACCTTAACACGTTGACATTCAAGGCAATGTGTCACAAAGTCTAGAACATCCTTTTTCATTCCTTTCCAGAAATATTGTTGTTTTATATCAGCAAGCATTTTTGTAATACCAGGGTGTCCAGAAAAAGGTGAATTATGAAATTCTGCTAACAATTTCTTTCTCAAATCATTTAGCGAAGGTACATAGACTCTGTTTTCAAATCATAAGATTCCTTCTTTATCAAAGTGAAAACCTTTATACCTCAAATCATTCGAATCTGTAGCAAGTGCTACTTTTACTTGCTGAAAGTAAGAGTCAGATTCCATAACACTTTTTACTTCATCCTTAAACTGAGTTCTTAACGTTATAAGAGCAGAAATGTGCTTCCTACGACTTAGAGCATCAGCCACTCTATTTTCTTTACCCTTTATATAACTGATGTCAAAATCATATTGAGACAAAAACTCTAACCACCTTCGTTGTCTTGCATTAAGATTTGGCTGAGTGAAGATATACTTCAGTCCAAGGTGATCAGTTTTCAATTCAAAAGGCTTACCAAGCAGGTAATGTCTCCAAACTTGTAGTGCATGAACAATGGCAGCAAGCTCTAAATCATGTGGAGCATAATTCAACTCATGTAACTTTAGTTTTCTACTTTCATATGCTATGACATGACCATTTTGTAACAAAATACCTCCTAGACCTTCACCTGATGCATCAGTTACCACCATAAAATCTCCATTAGGATCTGGTACTGCAAGAATAGGTGCTGAAGTTAACTGTTCCTTCAAGGTTTTAAATGCAATTTCACATTTCTCACTCCAAACAAACTTTTTATCTTTCTTCTGTAAGGAAGTTATTGGTGCAGCTATCTTAGAAAAATCTTTTACAAATTTCCTATAGTAGCCAGCAAGTCCCATGAAGCTTCTAACTTCATGTACATTCTTAGGCACAGGCCACTCTGTTATAGCTACAATTTTTGAAGGATCTACAACAATTCCATCTTTACTTATTACATGTCCCAAATAGTGTACTTCTGTGTCATAGAAAGAACATTTAGACAACTTACCAAATAACCGTCTCTTTCTTAATATTCCCAAAACTATCTTCAAATGCTCATGGTGTTCCTCAATACTTTTTGAATATATGAGAATGTCATCCAAGAATATGAGCACAAATTTGTCCAAGTATTCTTGAAAGATATTATTCATTAAATTCATAAATGTTACAGGTGCATTAGTTAATCCAAAAGGTAAAACCGTAAACTCATAATGTCCATACCTTGTTCTGAAAGTTGTTTTATGAATATCCTCATCCTTAATTCACAATTGATGATATCCAGATCAAAGATCTATCTTGGAATATACCGATGCTCCACGCATCTGATCAAATAAATCATCAATCCTAGGGAGTGGGTATCTATTCTTGATTGTTTCCTTGTTTAACATTCTGTAATCAATGCACAATCTAAGTGTTCCATCTTTCTTTTTCACAAAAATTATGGGTGCTCCCCAAGGTGAAACACTTGGTCTAATCAAACCTTGATGTCCATAAAATGAAACACTTTTTCTAATCAAACCTTGAGCAAAATTTCATTCAATCCTTAAGCTCTACTAATTCTGTAGTAGTCATTTGATACGGTGCTTTAGAAATAGGTTCAGTTCCAGGCTTGATCTCAATTGTGAAATCAAATTCCCTTTTGGGTGGAAGACCTGGCAATTCTTCCAGAAATACGTCACTGAAGTCTCGTAACAGTGGATATCATTCCATAATATCACTACTCTCTTCAGTTGATTCAGTAATTTTTACTGCATATAAGGTATATCCTTTATTTTTGGCCTTTTAAAGTTGCATAGCTGACAATTTTCTAACAGAAATCTCACGTTTCACACCCTGAATCTCTGTTGTTTTCTACAGGTTGTCTAAAAAACTAATGTGTTTTTCAAAATAGTCCACTTTAGCCTTATGTTCTGCTAACCAATTAACACCTATGATTACATCATAAGACCCCAAAGGTGCAACATAAAGATCAACCTCAGTGGAAAAGTTGGGTAAATCAAGGACTGCTCCAAAAAGACACATACTAACCGTATGAACAACATTATTCCCATACTGTACAGTCCATGTTTTATCCATGTTTCCAGCTTTTATTTTTAATTTTGATGCTAATTTACTAGAAATAAAACATTCAGTAGCTCTGGTATCAAAAATAATAGTTATAGGTAAGCCAAATAACTTACCCAGAACTTCTATGGGTGTGGCCTGTTTCTCAGCTTGCTTGTCAGCTACTGCAGCGTGTATCTTGTGCTACTGATTACGATCATCCTTTTTCAAAGGACATTGATTCACGTAATGATCTTTGCCACAGTTATAACAGCCTCCTACAGGTCCCTTCCTAGGCTCAGGTTTATTTCCAGCCTTGGAGTTATCATTCTGACCCCCATAGGACTTCTATCCATTATTATTGTTCTTGGAAAAGTTGTTCCGTGCATTACCAACAAACTTGTTTGTTGCTGCTTTCTTGTTTGTATCAGATGAAAACTTACTTTTCATTCCAAATTTCTTCCATGGTCCTTTCTTGGGTGTAAGAGATGATGAAGAGGAGTTGGGATTTTTCTTCCTTACTTCCTCCTTGTGAGCAGAAATTGCCTTTAATTTCTGTTCCTACCTTATGGATTTTTCAACAACCCCTTCCATTGTGGTTGGGTTATGAACATCCACCTCTCCCCCTATAATGGGATTCAATCCCATGATGAATTTTCATATCCTGAACTTCTCATCAGTTTGGTACTGAGGCACATACTTAAGGAGTTTTGTAAATCACTCCCAATACTCAGTTACAGTTAGCTTTCCTTGAGCTAAGTTCTGAAATTCAGTCATTTTCTGATCATAGTAGAGTTGTGGCAGCCATCGTTGCCTAAAGTAACCTTTAAATTGGTCCCATGTGATATTAGATTCATCAATGTTCAACTCAGCCTTGTGGCTGTCCCACCATGAAGATGCTTCATGAGAAAGCTAATATGCTCCCCATATCACCTTTGTTTCTTTTGAGAAGTTTTTTATTGCAAAGTATTTTTCCATTTCACTGAGCTAGTTCTTAGCTCCATCTCCTAATGTGGTGCCATAAAACTTGGGTGGACTTATCCTTTTTATGTCATTAGTGAGTTCTACTGCTAGCCTAGCCTTTTTGTTCTCAGGATGAACAGGTATGTTAACATTGTTATTATCAACACCCACATTGGCATTGTCCCCTAGAGGTGGCTGATTATTGTTATCAGCTTCTTCTTCCTCCTCATTACCCATTACTTGTTTTTCAAGCACAACCAAATGATCTCTTGTGTCCAACAGGGCAGCAAGGATCTCATCAAGTTTCTGGGCAGTTGCTGCTCCTTCCTCAGGTGGAGGGTTATTTGCAACATTTCCTCTTGTTCTCACCATTTTCTGTTACAAGAAAATTTAAGTTTCATCAGATTATGGACACAATAGGTCCAAGAGCTGTAACCTTCAGCTATGATACCAAGATGTAACATTCCCATTTTAAGACTTTAGAAACAAGGGATTTTTTTTTTAATATAATGTTCACTATTCTAAATAAAGCATTATTTAGAACAAACATTTCATGCCAATCAAATTCAATTAGATAACCATATGCAACTGTGATGACTCAGTGATTCACCGATCTATTCATTCCATAACTCGGTAAGCTACCGATCTATTTATGTTATCTTATGTATTGAATACATATCGTATACTTCATATACTTGGTCTTCCTACCCTACACCGGGTACTGAGTGATCTGTTTAAAGAACATATCTGAATATATGTTACCAATATTCATCTGATATCACGTTGTTTTAAACTTGGTGACATAGGACAACACAACCAGCAGCTTGCGATACTTTGGCCAAAGATTTACAACATATTGTGTATGTCACTATTCCTAGATGACATACTTGTCATATTGGAATACGTCCTTCACCTCACTCTTCTATTATCATGATTGGTCTTTACTGACTACCGTCAGTCCACTTGTCCCAGGTTTAACCCTAGCCCTAGATAGAAACATAACTTATTATAGGAAGATGCTCACAATGGCTTAGGGTAAATGGGCATACTCAGTTGACCTAAGTCAACCGGATGTGCCAACGTACCCTGAGCCATTGGAAGCTAATTCCTATCCTAAATATGCTCCTATCCTGACCTAGAGAGAAACTAAGTTCAAGTGAGTTCCTATTGTGTGTAGATCTAGATGATCAATGCAGAAGGGTGATGCCACATGTCAACTACAACGTTTGTATTCTTGAGAAGACCCAAGTCTTCTTGAAAGTACAGCCCTGCAGTTGGCGTGTGCCAACATCCTACATAAACTACCTCATCGAGATGTACATACCCCAAGGAGATTGTTAATATGTTGTTAGTTTGGATTATTTCCTGATTACAACAACCCTGCTAAACCCTAATCCAACACTCAATAAGTTCCTTCCAAAATTTGTTTCATTTAGTCCATGAAGAACTTTGTTAAACTTATGGTTTCCTTTAATGTTTGATTTCTCAGTTAAATCGGTAATTAACTAAATCAGGACAATGTTATCATAAGTTTCTTTTATGTGTTCATTAACTTTTAGGAAGGTTTATCAATCATATGTAACTAATTAAAGTAGACTTCATACTAAATGAAGTCTAATAAATAGTAATCAAACATCCAAACCTTTTAGGTTTATATTCAATTGAGAGAGAGAAAGAATCTTTCTCTACATGTTTAAGTATTAGGATATATCATTCCCAATGTCCATATTTCTTAATGCATGTTCATTATGCATCACCTTATTATGTTAAATTGTTTTAGAAAACACAACATATTATGCAACTCAACAAGTTGCTTCATTGTAGGGGAAATTGAACTAATTCCCATTATCCATATTTAACAAGATAACAAATAAGCATAACATATTATAAAGAATAACAACAAGATGGAATTTTCATCTTCTTTAAAATAGTATGAGATAATATTCACAACCCATGCAAATAAAACACAACTCGCAATTCATCATTACAACTTATAAAATTTACATGACTATGCTCTTTAGGCAACTGCATAACAACAACCTTATACAATAAAGTATACAACTTTCTTTCACAATTTCAACAAAAGAATGAATCAAAATTCTTTACTAAGAATTACATATATATCAGCCAATGCATCATATAAGTTTTTGCCTTCTTTTACCACTTAAGTCATCCATCTGCAAAAATAGCTAGCACGGGTCAGTTCGATGAACTGAGCATGATAAGCACTAATCATTAAAATGAAGTGCATTCCACTAATTGTTTCATTAAAACAACACTATTTTAATGAGGTAATTAAGTAATCATAAAATCAGCATAAATGATAACAAAAGAAAGGAAGTACATTAATAAACTTAGATCAACTTTAAAAGAAGAGAATAATATAATAAACAATATCTGCCTAAGATATTAAGTTCTATTAATTCTATCAATGGCTTGTAAACAACAATCAATCCTGCCATCCCATTATTTCTTAATTCTATCCTAATAGAATACCACATTTACCTATTCTAAGAGACAAAATAAATGTAAACAACATGGTTCCTTCAAGGAATAAAAAGGATGATTCACCTGTTCCTTTCTTTGGGATAACAATATTACACATTCATCCTTAGAATATACCTCAAATAGAATTCCATAACCAAACATGAAGGTACAAAAAATCAGAATAGGCCATCTAGACTTCCAATTCCAACTATTCATGTTAGAAGCTTCAATCAAATCAAACAACAATATTCACAAACAAGTAGCTCTAAGGAGGAGTTATTCTCTTCTCATAATCTTCACAAAAGATAAAGATTACAAGAAACAAACCTACACTTTTCCATATAAACCAAACAAGACTAGTCAAAAACAGTCAAACTATAAGTATCAATGAACTTAATAGCAAAACCTTACTGGCTACTAGCTCTCAACACTAATTCCATCAATGATTTAAACAAGGTAGACCAACAGGTCAAGAGAAATCACAATTTCAAATTGGATTCAAGTAAAGAAAAGTTTGAACATTGAGCCTATCCAAGGGCGGAACAAGAAGCAATCATAATAAGGAAATAAAAAATGATAGATCATTTTGTTTAACTGAACAAGAAGTTCCAAATTAGACTGATTCAGGATGACAACATACTGCAGACCCAAAATGATATAAAAAGATCTCAAAGAGTAATAATATAAAATTTCATTCTCGAAAGAATCCCAAGAATCAATCACTGAGTCAGTTGAGAGTGACATTCCAAACAATAAACAATAAGTTCAGAATTACCCATGTAACGAAAAATGAAGACTCTCAAAGACTTCACTATTAAATACCAAAAAGGGTAAATGGTTTGTGATTCGAAAAATCAACTTAATACAACTGAACAGAGAAGGAATCCTTCCTATTATTTCAGTGTCCAAGGTAATATCACTCTCTTTCAAAATGACCCAGATTTGATTAAAAGGGATAGAAGAGTGGGAGAGCTAGAACCCAAAACATCCAATACAGAAGTTATCTCGGTCTTAAATTCCAAGCAACAGGAACATAATATCAAAACAGAACTTCACAACCATGAAATTACAATAGTGGTTCCTTAATACAACTTTAAACAGTCAACCCAAAACATGGGTTTCTTCCAAACAGTGGAGAGAGATCACTTCCTCCAATTCCCACGCTCATACTATCTCAAGAAGTTGAAACAGTAAAAAACATAAAAGAAGTTCAACATTCTCTAAGACGTTTCCATTTCCAAAGCTCGAAAGAGAGAATTAAACTACTCAACAAGTTCCCACATAGTTCCCTGGTGAGTATTCCCTCCAGTAATGAGCTATAACTTAATCATTTCTACAAGAATAACCCAATATTAATTACCAGGATAGATTCAGCTGAATCAACCCGAATGCAAGCTCTTAACACTAAAGTGTTAAATAAAAGTACAACGTCAAAACCTGAGCTTCACACACAAGCATTCAAGACTTCACAAATAAAATAATGTGAATACAATGGTAAATATGAACTCTATGAAACAGTTCAGTAATACCTAAGTTTCCAAAACAGTGGTTCCATTCAAGCGAAGCTACAACACAAGCTTAATCAAAACACTAAGTTCCAACCCGAGTTTGCATCCAAAGAACGCAACCCAGAAGCAATATAAAATAGAACTAAAGTTTTCCTTAAATTCCAATCCATATATTTTCACGACAATCAGATCAAGCTTCATAACCTCGAATATAAGATCAAGGTTTCAAAGTAGGGATACAGAACACATTCCGCATACCAATTTCACTTGCATGAAGTTATAAAACTCATGTAGAGAGACAATTCCCAAACAATAACATTTTCCATGGATTTAAATCAAACAAACAAGGATCTATAAACCTAGCAAAAAAATAACCAGATAGACAAGAAAACTAGAATCTCATGAGAGCAGAGTTGTTTTAACGAATCATTTAGAAGAATGCAAGGAGTTTTAACAGTTAGAGCCTATCATGCCTGATAGCACTTCCAACAACTCAAAAGAGACTTATAGCCGAGATTCTAGCTCTTTTTCTCTTCCACAAAAGATCAACAACGAAACATCTTCTCCTTCCAAGCTTCATATACTTTCCTTCAATCAAAAATAGATTGTAAAAACAAAAAATAGTTTTGAACTGAAGGTCAAACTACTAGTTCATCAAGCATGATTTTCAACAGTCAAAATTACACATCTTTATCTAGAAAATCACATGTCAACACTTGAATGCAAAGAGGAATATATCAATTGTCGAGGGTGTTACACTTTCAGACATTAGATATCTCCTTGTAGGATTTGAATCACATCCATGGTTTCTTGATACACTTCTTTCTGATGAGTAGGATCCAGATACTTTCCATCACCACATCTTCTCTAATAACCAATGCTCTTTTCCTTGGTATATCCTTTGCGTGCACAACCTTAACTCATGTCATACCTAGTACATGCTCTAGTTCCAACTCGCACACCACTCTTGGCATCCATTGTGAATCGGCCTTCCTCACACTTACCATCCCGATGCCTTTTTCCTTTCGGTGTTGCTGGCTCATATGTTAAAATATCTCTGGGCACTCCTCATACTTATTCTTCTTTCCACACCAAGAGCATTGTAGTAGATTAGGGCATTCACGCTTATAGTGTTCGTAGATCCAAAATTGTAACAGGTTCCATGTGGGAACTCACTTCTTCCTCCTCCATGGTTGCCATGACCACGAAATACTCCTCAGAAGCCTCTTCCACGTGCCCCTCCATCCGCACGCCCTTCAAAGTAATGGCCATTATCCATGGAATTATTTGTAAGGCTGGTCTGGCACACACCAATATTAATGGCGTCATGTATCTGGTCAATAAATCTACAATCCTTGGTGTCATGGGTAGTAGAGGTGTAAATATTGTAATAGAAAGAAACATTGTTACGGATCGCGTGCTGTAGTAGTGGGCATCTACTTGCATCATGATCTTCATGGAAAATTTCATAGTCCATTGTCATGGAACATACTGATCTCCTAGGGAAACTATCCTTTGTATGCCCCTCTACCTCACAATCCGTGGACCATAGACCACTGCGAGTCTCATGCACTGAGTTCATTGATAACTTCTCGAGCTGCTTTGCCATTGCAATTATTTGAGCCTCAAGGAAGTGGCTAACACCAGTATCCATGCTTCTAATAGCCTCAACATGCAAGGAAACCTCCAAGGCCTCGCATGGATCTATGAAAGTCTTGAGCGAAAGCACTCTCCTAAACAATGTTATCAATCCTAAAAAAAAACCATTGAGCATGCTGAGAGGGGTGAATATCATAGGATAACTTTGATAAGAGAGGTTTAAAACATGTATCATATTCCCATAGACTCTTTTCCATTCCTTATTGGATCACCTTCAGAACGTTGATGATCTTTTATTTAAACTCAGGGATATGAAATTTAGCCAAGAAGGCATTCTACATCGCGGTGTAATCTACCACTATTTGATGGGGGTCATACTTCCGGTACCAACTATGGACACACCCTTGCAACATTGTTGTAAAATGACTTGCCTTCCACTCTAGGGTAGTGATCCCCTTTGCATGCTATAAAAATTCACACTTGTGTACATGCTGTGTAGTATCCTCAACACCTTTGTAGTCTGGTAGGTATAAAGACATCTCAAAAAATACTTGCTAAGGTGGTTGAGGCCCTTTTCCTCCTATCTTAGAACCTTGATTTCATCTAGTGTTACCTCCACCACTAGATCCACTCAATCTACTAGGTCATGTCCCTCTTGACCCACCAGATCCTCGAGATCAACTAGCTCCACTAGGTCCTCCAGCTTCAGATCCACTTCTTATAGCCGGTAAAGGGCCTGAAGTGGTCATGCATAGTGTTCCAAATGTCCCACTGAACTACGCGCCAACAATTTGTGATATTACACCACTACTAAATTTGTGTCCCATTCTACTCTTAGATGTGATACCAAAGTGTTGTGTACTCAAAATTTTCCCCAAAGTCATTCCAGATAATATACCTCCAAACAAAGGAAATGATTGTGTAGCCATAGATGTACCAAATGAGAAATTATATCTCTTAGGTGTAGATCGGTCACTCCCGCCAATACCAACTGTGTTAGTAATATACTTATCTCTTGATTTGAAAGGTTAAGTGCTAGGGGTTGGTAACCAGGTGTATTCAGATGCATTCTGATGACTCTATTTTCTCCAAGTGACGAACTCTCATCAAAATATGAAGGGGTCTCTCTACACCACTTCCTAAGATGGGGTAACATAGACTGCTCAAGCTCCACGTCCTCCATGTGAACCTCAATTCCTTCCCTCAATGTCTGCCTCTATAAATCCATCACTCCTGTAACCTCACATTGTTTAGCCAAATCTCTTTCACGTGCTTTGCTATACCTGAGTCGTCTCTCCTCTCTCTCTTTTTCAGTCGCAATGTCTTCTATCTTTCTCCACCATTGCTTCCTCACACAATGCTCAAAGAAGCTTAGCTAGCCATAGGGAATGCTTCCAAACTTAGTGTAATGAGGAGGATCTTTATGGATAAAGGGATAACATGCAAAAATTATCCTCTAGGTTCCTTTAAGAACTCAAACTCATCAACCTCAGGATAAGGATACATAGAAATAGCGTATTCCCAGGTATAACCGGTCAGCAATCTCTTCCACTAATGATCAACAACACACATCCAAGTCATATCAACATCCTACAACCTCTGATAATCATCTTGGGTCCACATGCGAGATCTATAATACTAGTTTGATCTATATGCATACTTAGAAAGCCATTCATACAATTCCATTAAAAAGCAACAAAAGAAGGTCTCATATAACTCATGATACATATGTTTTTATACCCATTTGTGTGCATCAAACTCAAGTCTAGTACTAAATCTCTTATAAAAATCATCCTATGTGCTCTTAAACCATGCTTTGACACTGTCCAAGTTCAAGCACTCTATCATCATTGATCATTCTCACAAAAACTTAAAAAAGAGGTCCTGACAATGAAACCAAGGTGCAGTCATTTTTATCCATTAGCTAACTTCTAACCCCATACGCACTGACCTATCACCCAATGGCCGTTGGGCACTCATTTGAGGCATGCATGGGTGCCAAGCCCCTGCTTTATGTGAGCATTGTGAGAAGATCTTGCCATTGTTAGAGGATTAGTTGTAGAGAAGTGAATATTCATATAAAAACACAACATGAGCTATCATATCCTCATACCCAAACACTTGATAATAAGAGAAAGATCATGACATGAAATACAAAGAACATATCTGCCATAAAATATAAGGAAAGAACACTAAGGTTTGCAACCCTGAACTAGATATTGAGAACAAATCCATATATTTATATTGATCATAGTCTTAACAACCACATTACATTCAAAAGAGCCGTATCAGACCAAATATATCAAGACATGGATCTAACCCATATATCAGAGGTCCTAGCTATGCTTTCCTTGTCACAAAAATTTTATATACCCATCCCTTAGAAATGATAACATTCCTACAGTCCTCTAATAATAACTCCAACTCCTAGGGCCTCCCAGTATTTTATGCAGAGCTTCACTCTCTTCATACTATATGTCCTCCATCTATGTCTCCTTCGGTGTGTATCTCTTAGTGTGTATCTCTCGGTCTCTCTTATTTGATTCCAAGTATCTCTCTTTATAGTACTAACACCCACTGCCATGCCTTTTCTCAGGAGTAGATTAGATGCCAAGTGTCCATATGGTCCTTCAATGGTGCATGCTTATTCTGTTCCGAGCTCTCCACTCTCTGCAATGATGTCTTCCTAGGAATATTCCATGCATGGAATATTCTTTCCTTGACCACCAAGTCTCCAGGATGGTACCTTATCTGATCGTCATGCCTAGTTAGGTCACATTTTTCCTCAAGTGCCTTCAAAATGTTGAATATGGTTATGCCTTTAAACCTTGTGTATTTCCTTGCATGCGCACCCTATGTTCTCCTAAACCCTTCTTAAACCCTTGTCCTGCATGCTTTTCCCCACATTCCTTTCTTCCTATTGGTCCCGCATGCTCACACGCCATTTAGTACTTAGAAAATATTTTGAGGCCCAACAGAATATGATGTAATTGGACTAGATTGAATGTGACAAATTAGAACGTAGATCAAATGGAAATCCATGTTCAATGTGAATGAGTGCGATAAGATTGAATAACGAAAATGGTTATATTGATTAAAACATGACTTGTGAGGGTGACCCAAATATAAGAAGAACATTTCCTCATAGGAAGGAGTACATGTAAGATTGATGCTTTGAGACTAGATTGGAGGTAAAACATGAGAAGGAACACGAACAAGTAATGCACTTACGATCATATGGCTGGTGTTAACACATAACTAATGATAATTAGTCACATTTGAGATCATGAGGGGGAAAATGGAGGGTGTGATTATATACGTGTTGTAGACATGACAAGGGATTTAGATGTAGCTTGTATGGGGGAAATAACTTCTCCTTAGGTGGTTTCCTAGGTCTATGCCCAAGCTCTGAGCAATATTGTGCAAACTTATCAATGTGGGAAATTTTATTTTGATGGGAAAGTTTATTGATGTGGGAAGATTTATTAGGATTCTTGATTTTGGATAGATGTATTTTGATATTTTAAAAGGTTAATCAATGCATACAGACACCTTGATATAAGAAAGTAGCCATCCTTCAAGGGAGTGGTCTACATATTAATTTTTACTTTGGGTTTTTGAATTTTGATTCAGATGACAAGATAAAATATATAATAGTTGTCCTTCGAGGGATCCATTTATACTTTTGATTTTTTTTATTTATTTAAAAAACTATCCTTCGAGGGAGAAGTCTGTATTTTGGAATAACATAACTTTGATATAAACATCCATGATTTTTTTGACTTCTATGATAGAGCTGAGGACATATTAGTAGATCATTTGGGGAGGGGACATAGTGTGTACAAGATACACCTGTGGACCCTCATCAGGGTTCCAAGAGGTAGATAAGAGGGAGATGAATGTAATGATTGTGGATTTCCCACTTGAAAGGATGAAATTTTCCATAAGGAATATGTTATGCATAGATCCGTGCTGCCCATATTCAAGGTCATAGACAGGATAGTGATGGAAGACCACATGATTCCAAATCATTAAAATGGAAGATGGAGAAGGATAATGATGGAAATGAGATCACTAATGTGGCTAAGGTCACATTGGTAGGTGTGTTAATAATAGAAAGGTCAAAAGTGCAAGGAATTGAGAGGTTTTGTTTTTGGTTTACAATCAAGGGAGGATAAATGGTAGGACCTAGACCCATACTTATGTGTGATAATATATGGTCCAATCTGGTTTGGCTAAAAATTTCCACATTGGTTCCTTTCCAGAGTAGTGACGTTTATATTTTCTTGTACTACAAGATCAATGATATTAAAGTCACACTCTTTAAGATGTTTATTTTAGGCACATGATCTATTCTTGATAGATGTGATGATGTTAGAGAGTGATTAAGTGACATTCATCTAAAATTTTAAGTTGTGATAGATGCTCTTAGTGATAGTCCTCGTTAGAGCTGAAGTTACGAAGAGAAACACACACATATGTGATTTAAACTTTGAGAGGAAGGAGGGATTCAGATCCGTAGACAAGAGAGAAAGGATTACCACCCATAGAGGTGCAAATGCTATTCTGATAAGCCCAAAGAGCAAATGTGATATGAAGGTTCCAATACTAACATACTTTATAAAGAGTTTTGGTAAGAATGTTAAGGAGAGTTTTGTTAGTGGATTCAAATTGGCCATTAAATTGTGGATAATACAGAGAAGAGAATTTAAGTTTGATGTTGAAGGTGTTGCAAATATTCTTAATGTCTTTATTTTTGAAGGAATTTCCATTGTCCGTGATGATTTTTTAAGAAACACCGAAGAAACAAATGATTTTTTGATAGACAAAGTCGATAATTTTGTTACCTTTGGTGGATGCAAGTGGGATGGCTTCCACCCATCTAGTGAAGTATTCGGTAACAGTGAGGATGGAATGATGACGTTGAAAAGAATGTGGATTAATGAGACCAATGAGGTTGAGCCCCCATTGCGAGAAAGGCCATAGGTATTGAGATGGTTGTAAGGCTTGACTAAGGATACAAATGATATTGGAATAATGTTGGTACTTGACGCACTTTTTAACATATTCATAGTAATCTTGATTAAGGGTGGGCCAATATTATCCCATATGAAGAATGCATTTGGTGACAACTAAACAACTAAAGTTTCCACCATAGATTTCATCGTGAAATTCTTGTATGGATCAGATAAATTCATGGGATTTAAGACATCGTAGTAAAATACCATGAAACCCACGTTCATAGAGGATGTTGCCAAGGATAACATAGTGATTAGCGCATTGAAGGAATGAGATCCTACTATTTTTGGATAGGTTGGAGGGTATTTTAGATTGAGAAAGATAGTTAAATAAATGAGTATACCAGAGATCAGATTGGTTGGTGTCGATGAGATTGATATGAGGAAGCTCATTATTATAAGATGGTTGATCAATGTGATGGTAAACAATGAATATCTTGGATTCTTCCATTTTCCAATGGATGAGGGATGCAAGGGATGTCATCATGTCTATGAAGAAATTAGATGAATGAGGGATGGTTTGGATAGTATATTGATCGAAGGATTCAAGGAGAAAGTCAATGATGTCCTTGTATTTTTGAAGGACTTCACTTTTACATTGATAGACTCCCTTGATTTGATTGATGATGAGTCGATAATCACCATAGATGTCGAGGATTTGGTTTTTGAGCATGATAGCATTTTAGAGGCCTAAGATGAGGGTTTAAAACTCATCCATGTTATAAGTACACTCAAAGTTAAGCTTGTCGGCGATGAGGATAGGAGATTCCCAAGTAGGAATGATAATAATGTTGGAACCTCAACCTTTATAACACTTAGATCCATCAAATAACAATGTCATTTTGAGGGAAGAATACTCATGATCTATGGTATTGATGGATTCGTCAAGAAATTTCTCATGGGGGAGTTGATCGGGAAGAGGGGCTTCAACGTGTTGATCAACGATAGCCTGACCCTTGATTAATTTTTGAGAGATGAATTCTAGGTAAAAATTGGTCATGAACATGAGCCATCGGGTGATGCAATCATTATGGTAGGGATTATAGTGCATGGTTTTAAGATGGTTGAAGTTAGTGACGACACATGTCTTTTGATTGAGAAGGTAGTGGTGAAGCTTGGAAGTGACGAAGTAAAGAGCACAACACAATTGATTAACTAAAATGTAATATCTTAGTGTAATCTAATGCTATGAAAAACAATAAATAACAACTAAATAAATAATGGAAATGACCCAAGAAACTAAGTACATATAAATGTGAAACCCTAATGTGTAAGAGAGGGTTAAGAAGGCCTTAGCTGATTTGATGAAGGTGTGGGACTATGTTGCAATTTTAACTAGGTGAACAGGAGGAGGAAACAACCATATAGAAGCCTAAGAAAGTACATATCCAATCTCTCTGAATGGACTGGGGAACCTAGAAAGGGATAGGTGCACCCGTGGGCACCCTTGTCTAAGATTTGGGTGCCCTAGTCTACGCAAGTGGCCTAAAACCATCCTCTAAGGTGTTGTTAAGTGACTGATTACCTTCACTTTGTGTAGTGTGAATGTCGTTGAACTATGCTAGACATTGCTATAAATCATATATGAAGAAAGTAGCTGTAAAACCCCAGACAAAGTATCAAAACCATAAAAAATAAAGATGCATATGAAGGGGTCAGACTATCCTCAGTGGTCACAATGGTGGAATTACTAACTGAGTGATACACTACATCTTAGACCCAATGTAGTTCTAGGTGTGTGTGTGTGTGTGTGTGTGTGTGCAAATCATGCCCTAGGGTTCTCTTATGCCAGTCGCACTTTGTGAAGTAGAGAGAAAATAAATAGATGTAGAATGTAGTAAATGTGTGCATGGAAACAATAGAATCCCCTCCTATGAAGTGTGATGTAGATGAACCAGCCTTGTGTGCCTTGTGATGGATCTAGATGAATGCAAATGTATCTTTAGGTGCCTTTGATGGATGTAACTCTAGATGGTGATAATAGATGCTTAGTGCTTGGTCTGTCATTATGGTCTCAAAACTTTGTATTTATATGATTGTTTTGTTGTAATTTAATAATTAACCCTAGAAAGGCCGACCACTAAAAATATGGAAATATCAAATGGCTAGAAAGTGCCCAAAGATGGAAGCAAAGAATAAAGAGGATCAGGGTGCCCATATGGGACTAGGGTTCCTGGGGCATCCCAGTCCTGGCTAGGAGCCCTTATAAGGAATAGGAATAACACAAAATGAAAAAATAGACTGGGCAAGTATGGTTAGAGGATTAGTAGTGACGACATAAAGAAAAGTAAAAAGGCCAAAGGACATGGGTTAATTAGTACTTTCTTCACTCAAAAACCATATGAATAGTAGTGTGATACTGGGAATAAATACTGACTCAAAGTCTATGATTTAGTGATTACATTTGCCCCAACTTTATGTTGGTTAGAAGAAGGCTCAGTAACATAAAGTAGATAGACATGCGTACCTGATATCCATATAGAGTGATGTATAAAACATGCTGAAGGACTAGAAAAAGTGTGGAGTGCCAAGAAGATGAAGTGCAAAGACTAAAGATGTGAAAATGTAAAAGGTGATGAGAGTGAACCTAGGGAAGAAGCATGTGCATAGATGCTAATGTGTTTAATGTACCTGCATGGTTAGTACCATGCGTGTGATGTACTCATCATGTGTGTGTTGTTGTTGACTTCTTTCTTCCCATACATACAAACTTGTAAAAGAGAATATGATCAAGTAGTCAAATACACATGTAAATGTGTAAAAATGCATGTGTATATGTAGAAAGCATGTAAGAATAGTACGAAAATGACAATGAAAAAGGAACATGTGCACCTGATCCATGATGAGACAAAATGGCGGAGAAAAGGATATCTAGTAAATGTTAGTGAAGTGTGAGTATTTTAGGAGATCTCACACCACTATGGCTCAAAGAAGTGTAGGTAGAAAGCTGTGTTATTCTCCAACTTGTAACTTCTTCCTTGAGAATGGTGAAGATATATTTGTACTCTCTATCTTTTGGGCGATTTGACGCCACTGGCCGAAGTAGTGTAGGGAGGAAAGTTGTGTTATATGCTTTGATCTGTAATTACTCCCCAGAATGCTAAGGACATTTTTTACATATAAAATTCGTTGTGTGTGGGGTTTGTAGACTGGTCTGAACCCACTCATTGTAAACTAAACTATGTCATGGATGACAATTGTAGGTTGTATTGTAGACTAAATTGTATCTGGTACCCATGTGTAAACCCCAAATGATGCCCCCCTCTTTAGGGGTACATGTGACGTTGCACAGATAAGAGAATACGATCCCCAAAAGAGGACTGAACTGTGTATAGTGAAAACTTTTCCCTGCATAAGGAAGGGAATGAGCTTGGTAGAGACCAAGGCACACACAAACAAGTGGATTGAAAAAAAAGTGTTAGTATGAACAAATGCATGTATTTAAAGAACAAGTATAAGCCAAACAAACAATGCATGAGCTATAGCATAAGCATGATAATGTAAAAACCCAAGAAGACAATCATATACCATGAAAAGCAAGTTGAAAACATGGGACAAAACTCATGGTGTCGCAAGAGACTCAGAGGCCATCATCGACATAAACAAACAAGTGTGTTTACACAAAAAAGGGAAAGACCTGACAAACAATAACAAACAATAGAAAACAAAAAACAAGTATGGAAGAAAGTATCCTTGCATAACAAATGCTGCACATGAAGCATCTGTTAACATGTTAGAAAATTAGTAAGTATGTCAAAGCATGTATAACCTGATAATGGAGTAGTGCTATGAGTACAAAATGCAACAATAGCACCTATAGTACGTACGAATGTGGATGCCCCCAGTAGGTAGTGTGTGAAGCATCGGTTATGTGTGTAGAATCTCTATATCTATAGATCACAACTAGAAGAGGACATGAATGCGCATGTGTGTATGGTAAAGGTAATGACATACAAGATATTTATCTAACATGTGTAGTGAACTGATACATGTAAAAGAAAAGTGAAAACAAGAGTAAAAACAACAATAAAATGTAGTGTATTATGGATGGGTGGAATGGAATGCAGTAGTGGATGATAGGAGCCAGCGTGCCCCTTGAGTGAATGGAATTGTATGTAGTGAGGCTCACTTAGTATGTCCCATTAGCAGTCAAGAATGAATGAAAAAGGAGAGTGCGTTATCAGGAAATGGTCAAACTATGTGGTGTGTGTAGCACGCTGTAATTAATGTGTGGTGATGAGATGTGACATAGATATGAACTTTGCGTGACTCTATAGCCTTAGCGTATATAATGACTAAATGAATATAAGGGAGGTGGTGATTTAGCCTAAAGTGCATACCACTAAACAATGTAAGTGAAGGTGATGGTGTAGCCTATCACGAGATGATGCTAGAAGAAGTGAACCTATAAACTATGGAGTATATCATTAATCCTAGGAATGTCACATGAGAAGAGAATATTTAATGATGAATGTATGATTGTGAATGTGTTTCAAATTGTGGTGTATACCCTTCAACAGTTCAATATGGACCACGAGACTAGAGTGTGAATCATCGAGGTATTGAGTGCGCCTAGTGTATAATTGAATATGTACAAAATGCGTAATATGTATAGGTATAATAGGATGTAAATGCAAGATATGTCCAATGCCCTAAGATGTAAAAAAAAGTGAGATGTAAAATGAAATGCAAGATGTAACTTGTATGATGTGTGACAAACGAGAAACATGTGATAATATAAGGTGTAGTGTGTGACAACATGTGTAGTATGTGTATGATCGTATGTAATGACATGATGTAAGATGTAAAGTGTATGATGTATGAAGACTCGCAATGCCTATATCCTATGATGGAGTGTGTAATAGGTAGATAATGTAGGATCATGTGATGATATGTGGTGCCTAATGTGTAGTGACTATTGTGTTGTGTGTGGGGTTCATGTGTATAGAATTCCCTCAATAGTTAAATGTGAACCAAAAGCACAAGAGCGTGTCATAGGGTAATGGCAATGCATGTGGTGTAGAGGACTATGTGAATGCTAGGATGTGGATATATGTAAATGCAAGTATGAGACATGTGCTGATGCTAGGATGGTGGGGGGGGGAGAATGTGTGAATGATATGCCCTCCAAGTGTATGTGAGTAAATAAATATAACAAATGAAAGTGAAGGATGAAGGTCCCTCATCCAATGCTAGTGGAGGTGAAAGCATTTTACCATGCTCTAGTAGTGGTGGAATAGTAGATAGTTGTTGTGCAGGTGAGTGAAGTATATGTGAATGTGATGGGTGAATATATGATGAGTGCATAGGTGTAACAAAATTCATGGGTGATGGAGGAGAATGCGGAGGTGATGAATACCCATGTGGAATAAAACAAGGTGCTGACTTACGTTGAGATGTAGTAACTCTGTGAGGAAGGGGACTATGCCTATGTGTAGGACTAGTAGAGTGGTGCGGCCACATAAATGGTGTGTGAGGAAGGGAAATATGCCTAATGTGTAGTAACTATTGTGCACTGTGTGGGGTTCATGTGTATAGAAGTCCCTCAACAATCAAATGTGAACCAAAAACACAAGAGCATGTCTTAGGGTAATGGAAATGCATGTGGTGTAGAGGACTATGCATATGCTAGGATGTGGATATATGTAAATGAAAGTATGAGACATATGCTGATTCTAGGATGGTAGGGGGGGGGGGAGAATGTGTGAATGCTATTCCCTCCAAGTGTGTGTGAGTAAATGAATCTAACCAATGAAAGTGAAGGACGAAGGTCCCTCATCCGATCCTAGTGGAGGTGAAAACATTTTACCATGCTCTAGTAGTGGTGGAATAGTAGATAGTTATTGCTTAGGTGAGTGAAGTCTATGCGCATGCCATGGGTGAATATATGATGAATGTATAGGTGTAACAAAATGCATAGGTGATGGATACTCATGTGGAATAAAACAAGGTGGTGACCTATGTCAAGATGTAGTAGCTGTGTGAGGAAGGGGACTATTCCCATGTGTAGGACTAGTAGAGTGGCACGTCCACATAGATGGTGTGTGAGTAGGTGATCTAGGATTATATTGTGATTTGATCAACATAGGTTATGATGTAGTAGGGGATGCATGAATTGGTGCTCGAGGAGATGATGACCATGGGGTAGATGGAGGTACACTGTCGATAGAAATAACTTGATTTTTATGAATGAATTTGAATTGCAAATGATTAATAGAGATGATAGAATTATACCTACAAATCGAGTTGAGACCTTGAATCATGTCACACCCATCGATTTCTTATCTAACAAAGAAGGGCACCAACATAGTAAAAGGCCCTACCGTAACTTAGAGTTTGAAAAAATGATATGAATTTTTCATCGTATATGAGATGTGTGAACACAGATAACCAATAGCATCAATAAGTGGAAGAGAACATGCACTAATAGGCCATAGTGGGTCAACCTTAGTATTATTTATAGAGACAAATCCAAGAGAGGCACAAATATAAATGTGATTAGAAGAGAAAGCGACATGATAATCATGATCATAAAAGGAGATGACAGAGTGATGTTAGTGTTAGCCACTAAAACATCAACGGACCTCGATTCAGGTGGAGGAACTACATGATAATTATGATTAACTGATGGATAAACAATTTTATTATCATGTTGTAGAGGTAGGTTACCAAATAATTTGAGATTATGATTTTTCATTAACTGGTGGAGAATCTGTAGTCTTAGGAAATTCTAGTGTAGTGTTATCAATAAGATCTTGGATGATAGTGCAAAGTTTGAAGCACCTATTGGTAGAATTCCCTGTTATCACCGAATCTCAGCACCCCTGGATGTTGATCAGATTTCTAGTTTGATCACTCTAAGCATCCAGTGTGATTGGATAACATGGGTACTATCTCCAAGTTGTGGGACTTGCTACTTGAGATAGACCTCCAGAGAAAGCTGGTTCTTGCTCCTAAACTACCTGCCACAATCTACTCTAATGCAGGAAGAAACTAGCTATTCTAACCTAAAATTCCAAGGGACAAGAGAGAGAGAATGCATACAATGAAATCCTACACTAAAGCGTGATACACCAGAAAAAGAGGGATGTGAGAGTAATCTCCAAATGTGGTGAAATACAGAAGCAAAGTGCACACTAGAAGAGGTGATGACAGTTACCATCATCCCAGCAAAAGCATTTACAGCAATATTCCAAGCACACACAATGATAATGAATTCCTGCAAGAACATAATAAATAGACACAATATACTCGTAGAAAGATTAAAGGGGCAAGAAGAATGCAAGGAAACACAGCAAGGGAAGATATATCCACAACTGATATTTATTACTTCATGATATGCCACAATTCAATCTATTACAAGATAAGGGCCTGGATCACCATGCAAGGAGTCCACTACAAGGGCCTTGCAACACACTGGCTTCACAAAGCAATTTGACAGAGCTTTGTTACCCAAAACTCTCCCCCTTACCATGAGCCAACACTTCATTTTATAGAAAAAATGAGAAGGAAAAGAGAAGGGGAAAATGGAAATCCCGAAATCTGGTCCTTCAACCACCTTTAATAGGCATTAAATTGAGTGGAATGGGTATACATTACTTGCAAAAGGCTCCCCATCTGTCCCATGTGCTGCAGCAGAGAAAAGAATGATGACCATGCCTCTTAATGCATACTCCCAGCTACCAAATAAAACACTGTTCTGAACCCGGCCACGTTTTCTTAAAAATATCAATCAATTTTGCTCAAATCTGGAATTCTTGATTTCTGTGCATCGGGATCAGAACAGGATTCAATGGTACCAATTTTGTGTGATTTCGTTGAGAAATGCAAAAGTTATGGCCTTTGAGTGCAGGCAGCTATTTTGGGCACTGGCAGGCGTTTTCTGTCATTTGCGGGGAAAGAGGCATCTACTGACTGGAGCCGAACACATTTCCCTTTGTTTAAACATACTACCCTCATAAAAATAAGAAATCCAGTTTTTGTGGCATAGAGGACATCGTTCTCATTCCAGAAAGTCCAATTTTATCAAAATCAGAGCTCGGAGTCAAAAGTTATGGCCGTTTGAAGTTCCACGGGTCAAATGTTGACTTTTCTCCTCTGCCTTCGGCCATTTCGGCTTTTCGCATCCCGCGCGTCCCTTTGTCCCATTTGGTTTTGGTGCTGGAAATTCCCATTTCGGCCGATCCAGCTGGTTCGCGTACTTTTGGCCCGCGCGTCCCATTTGCTTTTGGACTGTCCGGGACAAATTCGCCCGGTTCGGCCGGTTCGCACCTTTTTGTCCCAACTGTCCCGGGACAAAAGTTCTTATTTCGGCCGGTCCGGCCGGTTCGCGTACTTTTGGCCCGTGCGTCCCAGACTGTTTCAGGCTGCCTTGACTCATTTCACCCGGTTCAGCCGGTTCGCGCTTTTCTGTCCCAAACGTCCCAGAGGCGACCTTGAGCGGGACTTAGCCAATTTTCACGATTTTTCCTGGATCAACCTATTTGCCTTTTGCAACCCTTTTTTTTGCATTTTCTTAGAACTTACTCTCTTCCTCTTGGACAGGGGAGTTAGACAAATATGAGGGGACCCTAGAAACATGACTTTTCGCCCTGAATCAATATAATTGCTTGCATGTTATCAAAGTTACCTTGGGGGTGAATTTTGGATAACATTCCCCACATAGTAGTGATAATCACATCAGAACTACTCATTGTAATTCCTTCCTTTTGGGTGTGATGGACCCAATTTAAGTGGTGAGGAAGTATGATAATATTGCTTTCAAGAAGTTGTCGTAAGATAAGTTGTGGTGCAATAGGAAATTTGGAGAATGCTCATTGAGGTGGTTGTGATTGAACTTATTTAGTAGTAGCTACCACATTTACAGTGACTTTTGTGTTAGTAGGTTTAGTTACAGATGGTTTAAATGTTGTCTTACTTGGAAAACATGTAGAGGATAATGCTTTCTCTTGGTATTTAAGCTTTCTGATAGCTAAGAGCTTGGTTTCATGAAGTTTAAGAGTATGAAAAAGATAATTGAAAGAAGGAGAGGTCTCAAAGAGGACACTCTCCTAAAGAGGTGGTACTAGAATTTGGATGAATAAATTCTAAAGCTTAGAGTCGACAAGAAAATTTAACATCTTGGATAAGTTGTTTTTATATCTTAAAACATAATTTGTTAAGCATTCTTTAAATCCTTTTTTAAGCTATGTGAGTTGGGCATATGAGATCCTAGAGCCGATATTGATAGAGAAGTGAGTGAGAAAAACATCAGATAGATGTGTGAAGGAGGCTACCAAATGGACAAGTAGGTCATAAAACCATCGCATCACATAATCTTGCAAGATACAAGGAAAAAGCTTAAGTAAGAGGAGATGATCATCCAAAAAATCTAGACAAGCCACATGGAAAGATCAAAGATGCTCTTGAGGGTCACTATGGCCATTGAAAATAGGTAGTTTAGGGGTGACAAAGTTTGGTAGAATTGAAATGGTTGATATAGCGGGTGCAAATGGAGTATGTAGTAGAAAAGTAGAATCCAAAGATGGAGATGCACGATAAGTAGCCTATTGTAATCAATGAATTTTTTCTTGAAGGTCTTGATAAAGAGAGGATAGATCCTAATTACCAATGAGAGGAGGCTATTGCGTATGTGATACAAGGGGTGGGGTATAATTATTAGTAGGAGTAGGGATAAAAACATGAATAATGGAGATGGGTGGAAGAGTAGAAGTAATTGGTTGGGTAACAACTATGGTGGGAATAGTGGAAGAAGCATTAAGTTCCACTAGGTTTGTAGCTTCCTCATGTGCAACATCTAGAAGAAAATCTAGAACTTGGGGATGTTTAGCAATATGATCACTGATGGCCTTAAGATGGGCTTAAATAAATTCTTTAGAGAATTGAGGCATAGTGAATAAGATAAATAAATCCTTAAGTGAAAGGTGACGTCGTGCGTGGGGTTCAAAAAAATTATTAACTAAAATGTAATATCTTAGTATAATCTAATGCTATATAAAGCAGTAAATAACAACTAAATAAATAAAGGAAATGACCCAAATAACTAAATACATAGAAATGTGAAACCCTAATGTGCAAGATAGGGTTAATAAGGACTTAGCTGATTTGAAGAAGGTGTGGGACTGTGTTGTAATATAAACTAGGTGAAAAGGAGAAGGAAAAAACCACATATAAGCATGAGAAAGTATATATATGATCTCTCTGACTAGACTGGGGAAGCTATAAAGGGACTTAGGTGCCTATGGGCACCTTGGTCTAAGATATGGTTTCTCTGGTTTGTGGAAGTGGCCTAAAATCCTCCTTTGAGGTGTCACTAAGTGACTTTCTTCCTTCATTACCTGTCGCGTGAATGTCACTATACTGCACTTAATGTCGCTGTAAATCAGAGATGGAGAAATCACTTGAAAAACCCCCAGACAAAACATCAAAACCCTAAAAAATAAATATGTATATGAAGGGGTCTAACTTTTCTCAGTGGCCACAATGCTGGACTTACTAACTTGGTGTTGCACTACATCTCAGACCTAATGTAGTTCTAGGTGTACATGTGCAAATTATGCCATATGTTTCTCTTGTGCCAGTCTCACTTTGTGAAGTAGCGAGAAAATAACTAGATGCAAAATTTAGTAAATGTGTGCATGGAAACAATAGACTCCCCTCCTATGAAGTGTGATGCAGATGAACTAGCCTTGTGTTCCTTGTGATGGAGTTAGATGGATGAAAATGTAGCTTTATGTGCCTTTGATGGATGCAACTCTAGATCGTGATAGTAGATACTTAGTTTCATTATGGTCTCATAACTTTATATTTATATGGTTATCCTATTCTAATTTCATAATTAACCTAAAAAAGGAAAACCACTAAAAATATGGAAATATCAAATGGCTAGAAAGTTCCCAAAATATGGAAGCAAAGTACAAAGAGGATCAAGGCACCTAGAGGGGACCAAGGTGCCTATGGTGCCACAATCCTGAATGGCCACCCTAGTCAGGAATAGGAATACTACACAATGGTAAAATAAACTGGGCAAGTATGGTCATAAGATCAATAGTGATGATAAAAAGGAAATTAAAAAGGACAAAGGATGTGGGTTAATTAGTAATTTCTTCACTCAAAAACCATATGAATAGTAGTATGAAACTGAGACTAAATATTGACTCAAAGTGCATGATTTAGTGACAAAAATAACTTTTCAGCTTTGGTATAATAGGTTTCATAGTCATGAAGATTGCGATTGATATAATATATGGCTTGCTCCCTACCATTCTCATTGCAGTGTGCCAACATGACACCTATATCATGGTTGGTGGTAAAGATGTAGAGATAGAATAGATCCCCCTCATGTGGAGGAGTGAACACAGGTGGCGATAGAAGATAATGATTGATTTCATTGAAATCCTTTTGGAAATTACTATCCTATTTGAAGTAATTGTCTTTTTGGAGAAGGTGATGAAAAGTTTTAGAAATGGTCAAAAAGTTGAGAGATGAAGTGGTAGACTAATTAAATTCAGCCTTGGAGACTACACAGTTTCTTTAGATTGATAAGAGGAGGCATCTCAAGGATAACCTTGATCTAGGTGGTTTTAAATTCAATGCTTCTGATGGAAATGATGAAGCCAAGGAGTTCTCCAGTTAGAACCCCAAACTCACACTTGGCAAGATTGAGACAAAGTAACGAATAAGGTGCATAAAGAGGATTTCAAGGACATAAATATGGTCATGTTGATGCTTGAATTTAGCCAAGAGGTCATTGACATAATCCTCTATGGTTTTTTGGATGAGATCATGGAAGATGTAGGTCATAGCGTAATTATAGGTGGCCCCTTCATTTTCAAACTAAAGGGCATGACACGATAACAAAAGGTTCCCTAAGGGGTGATGAAGGATGTCTTATGTTGGTCATCTGGTATGACAATGATTTAATTATAACTAGAAAAACTAACCATAAGATAAATCATTTCATTTCTGGTGGTTAGGTCAAAAATATGATGAATGTTAGGAAGGGGGAAATCATATTTAGGACAAGCAGGATTTAAGTCTCAAAAATTGATGCGCTAGAATTAGTAGGAACTTGACAAGGTCACAACTTGAGCTCTGGGTGTCCGTTTGAGTCTGTTTTTTTTGAAACCACATTTTTCAATGAGACAAATGTAGTAGCAACCCACCCTACCAAATGGGGAAAGTTTCGGCACATTTTCGGGCCCGGATTCCACCATCCGAGGGCTAAAAAATTAGGATTTAATTTGTAATTCGGTTTTTTCCTATTTTAGGGAATTAATTAATGTTAGTCTCTTAGATGCATTGTGAGTTGGAAAGTTTTTAATTCCTCTAATTTAGGCATATAGAAGATGCATGGAATTTTTTGTGCTCGTACGAATAAGCATGCAAAATTACTAAGAATAGCAGGTTCTAGTAAACTGCTAAAAATAGTAATTTCCGTCACTTAGAGTAGTTTGAGTCAAAGTTAGTTAGATTTTTCTTGGAAAATCAGGTTGGGAGTTGTTTCCCTATTTAGGAAACATTGTAATTAATGATTCAATAAATAAGAAGGAGATCTATTTTCTTTTGTGTTCAATTTATTTGCAGTATATTGAGTGTGTTCAGATTTTGGCTACATTATCTGGTATCAGAGCGAGGTTCGAATCTTGAAAAAAAATGGTAGGAAGAGGAAGATGAAGAGGAGGTAGTATTTCCTAGATGAATAGAAACATGCAGGATCTACAGAGGCAATTTGTTGCGCTTGCTGCAATGATAACCCAAAGAGTAAATCAAGGTGGAAATGACACAGATGAAGAAGAAGTTTGTGAAGAGGAGGAAACGTAAGTGCCACCCTTAGCTTTTGAAGAAAGGATGCTTCGAGCATTAGAAGAAAAGAATGATAGGATAAAAGTTGATGTTTCAAAATATAGAGGTAGTCTAAAACCAGAGGAGCTGATAGGCTGGTTGAATAACATGGGAAAATGTTTTGAGTGGAAGGCTATGTCAGAAGAAAAGAAGGTAAAATTTGCATGGAAGAAATTAAAAGGTCATGCTATGTTATGACGAGATCACCTACAAAAAGAGTGGCCAAGAAAGGGGAAACAAAGGATTAGGACTTGGAGTAAGATGGAGAAGAAGCTAAAAGACAAATTTCTCCCTGTGGATTATGCACAAACCCTTTTCAAGAGGTTTCAAAATCCCAGATAGAACTTACAAACCATGCAAGAATACACAGATGAGTTCTACAAATTGTCCATTCATGTAGAGCATGAAGAAAATGAGGAATAAATGGTTGCAAGGTATGTAAATGGATTAAAATTTTCTATTCAAGATGAAATAAGCATGCATAGGATTAAGAGCATAGAGGATGCCTATCATCTAGCCTTAAAGGCCGAAGAAAAAAAAGTCGTCAAAGTTTTAGGAGATCACCTAGGATGAATAGGGGAGCCTCATCCTCCTTTCGGGGATGAGGTGGTTTCAGTTAAGGTAGGGGAGAACCACCTCGTGGAGTGGAAAAGCAAGAAGAGACAATACAAGACTCCCCAAATCAACAAAGAGGTAGAGGATTTCCTAGGGGTAGAGGATATGTTGGCGGTAGAGGATGGGAGGCTCCAAAAAGACCATTTGTTTATTACAAATGTGGTGAAGAGGGGCATAGGGATTTTGAATTCCCGCATTATTATACACATGACAAGAGACAAGCAGATTCTCCAAGGGTAAATCTTGTTGAAGCTAAAAAGGAAGAAGATGAACATGACCTAGAAATTCCATCAGATGTGGGAGAAAATATGATGATTAAAGGGATGATGATTTCTCCAAGAAATTATATCAAAGGGGATGCATGGCTACGTACAAATATATTTAGAACAAGATGCACTTCAGGAGGAAAGGTATGTAATGTTATTAGTGATGGTGGTAGTTGTGAGAACATGGTTTCAAATGAGATCGTTGAGAAACCAGGTCTGCATTGTGAGAAGAATCCTAACCCTTATCGTATTGCATGGTTTAAGAAGGGTAATGAAGTTACTATTGATAAGATATGTTTAATAAGTTTTACTATTGGGAAAATCTATAAGGATGAGATTTGGTGTGATGTTATTCTTATGGATGCATGTCATATGTTGCTAGGAAGACCATAAAAATTTGATAGGAATGTGATTAACTACGGGGGAAAGAATACTTATACTTTTTGGAAGGATGGTACAAAAATAGTATTGCTATCTCTTAAGGAAGAGGGGAAGGCTGAAAATATGCTTTCCACAAAATAATTTGTAAAGGAGGCAAAGGCAACCAGGTTTTGTTATGCACTGGTCGCAAATAAAGATGAACTTGTAAGTGCACGAGTACTAGTAGAGGCAACAAAATTAATAGAATAATTTTATGATGTTATTCTTGATGAGCTACCAGATGGATTACCACCCAAAAGAGATATTCAACACAATATTGATTTGATCCCAGGGTATTCACTCCCAAATCAAGCAGCTTATAGGATGAGCCCTACATTGCATGCAAAATTGACTAAGAAAGTGCCAGAACTCATGAGAAAGGGGGTAATAAGGGAGAGCATGAGTCCATGTGCAACCCCAAATTTATTAAATCCAAAGAAGGATGGAACATGGAGAATGTGCACGGATAGCAAAGCAATCAATAAAATTACAATCAAGTATAGGTTCCCAATACCTCGCCTTGATGATATAATGGATGTGCTTGCTGGATCTAGGTATTTCACCAAGATTGATCTTCGAAGTGGTTACCATCAGATTTGGATCAGAGAAGGAGATGAGTGGAAAAAAACATTCAAGATAGGGAATGGATTATATGAGTGGATGGTGATGCCATCCAGGTTATCTAATGTACCTAGCACTTTTATGAGGTTGATGAACACTGTGTTGTGGGAGTACAATGGTAAGTTTGTTGTGGTTTATTTTGATGATATCTTGATTTTTAGTAAAACTAAAGTAGAGCATTTGAGGGTGACATTTGAAGTGTTAAGGAAAGAGAATCTCTATGTAAATATGAAGAAGTGCACGTTTATGCAAGAGAGTTTGGTATTTTTGGGTTTTATTATTTCAGCAGATGGGGTACAAATGGACTTCGAGAAGATAAAGGAAATTATTGAATGGCATACTCCACAGAGTATAACAGAGTTAAGAAGCTTTCATGGTTTAGCAACATTGTAGCACCTATAACGAATTGCACAAAAGGAAGGGAGTTTTTGTGGACAAAGGAAGCTGTGGATATCTTTCAGTTTTTGAAGAAGAAGGTGACAGAGGCACCTATTTTGGCACTACTAGATTTTGGTAAAGTGTTTGAGGTTGATTATGACGCCTCACATGTGGGTATTGGTGCTATCCTAAGTCAAGGTGGAAAACAGATAGCTTTATTTAGTGAGTAACTGAATGAGATAAGAAAGAACTACTCTACTTATGATGTGGAATTTTATGCAATTGTACAAGCATTGAAGCATTGGAGGCATTACTTAGTGCCTAAGGAGTTTGTGTTATTTATAGACCACATAACCCTAAAGTATGTGAATACACAAAATAAGTTGAATAGTAGGCATGCAAAGTGGGTATCATTTTTGCAGGGTTATACTTTTTTTCTAAAGAATAAATCAGGAAAACAAAATCAAGTTGCTGATGTATTGAGTAGCTGTGTGACTCTATTTACAACTATGGAAAATGCGGTGGTTAGTTTTGAATTAATAAAGGATTTGTATTCTTTAGATCCTGATTTCAATAATATTGTTGAAAGGTTAAGTTGTACATCGTTAGACAATGTAGGTGATGTCCAAGATGAGTACCTTTTATAGGATGGTTGTCTATTCAAGGGACGCCAACTATGTATTCCAGTTAGGTTTATGAGAGAGAATATAGTGAAAGAGCTGCATAGCAGAGGATTGGATGGGCATTTTGGTAATGATAAGATGATAGCCTTGGTAGCAGAGAAATAATATTGGCCAAAGTTGAAAAGAGATGTGGTAATATATATGAAGAGGTGTCAAATTTTCCAAGTCTCGAAAGGCCATGCACAAAATACAAGGTTGTATATGCTGTTTCCTATTCCCAAAGGGCCATGGACAGCTTTGAGTATGGATTTTGTTTTGGGATTACCAAAAACACAACGAGGTAATGAATCAGTTTTTGTGGTTGTTGATAGGTTTTTTAAGATGGTTCATTTTATTACCTGCAAGAAAACTAGTGAGGTGAAAAGAGTAACAAATCTGTTTTTCAGAGAAGTTGTTTGTTTGCATGGTGTTCCAAAAACCATTACTTCAAATAGAGACACAAGGTTCTTAGGTCACTTTTGGAGAACTTTATGGAAGAATTTTGGAACTAAACTATAGTTCAATAGTGCCTATCATCCTCGGACCGATGGGAAAACATAGGTGGTCAATAGGAGTTTGGGAAACCTGTTAAGGTGCATAGTTGGGGAAAAGCCAAAACAATGGGACTTAACATTACCACAAGATGAGTTTGCTTATAACACACTTATAAAATCTTTGTAAATAGATTCACATGAAAGTCTCCATTTTATATTGTGTATGTGAGTAATCCAAATGGGGTGTTAGATTTGGTACAACTACCAGTTGATGGAGAGTCAATGATAATGTAGAAGCATTTTCCGAACATATACAACAATTACAGGAAGAAGTGCAGAAGAAGTTGTAGAACAGTAATGAGAAGTATAAAGAAATAACAGATGCGTAAAAACGGAGAAAGATATTTATAGTGGGTGAGTTGTTTATGGTATACCTGTGGAAGGAAAGGTTTCCAAAAGGAACCTATAACAAGCTAAAGTACAAGAAGATTGGTCTGTGCCAAATTGTGAAAAAGATAAATGATAATGCTTATGATGTAGAATTGCCAGGGAATTTTGATATTTCTCTAGTGTTTAATGTTTCAGAATTATATGCTTTTCATGGGGATGGTGTAGAAGGGGATGTTATTGACGAAGTAGTAAATTGGAGGTAGCAAGTTACAGTGAAGAAGAAAGAAGAAGTGGATCAGATTCTAGACAAGAAAACAGTGCACACACGACATGGGAAATACAACAAATATTTGGTACATTGGAAAGGACTGGAATAGGAGGACGATAATTGGGTCACAAAGTGGGAGATTAAAAATTTGGATGTAAATATATGGAATTAGTTTGACGAAGACAACTTGTAGGAGCTACATTTTTTTCAAGTAGGGGAGAATGATGTGCCATAATTAGCAGGAACTTGACAAGGTCATAACTTGAGCTCCAGGTGTCCGTTTGAGTCTATTTTTTTTAAACCACATGTTTCGATGATTTGAATGCAGAAAAATCCTACCCTACTAGTTGGGGCAAGATTCGACACATTTTTAGAACCTAAATCTGCCATCTGGAGGCCGAAAATAGGATTTAAGTTGTAGTTCGATTTTTTTTTATTTTTAGGCATTAGTTAATTTTAGTCTATTAGTTGCATTATGAGTTAGAAAGTTGGAAATTACTCTAATCTAGGAATGTATGAGATGTATGGAAATTTCTATGCCCATACGAATAAGCATGCGAACTTACTAAGAATATGCTACGCCCTTAATCATATATCTTATATTAGATGTATATAGCTGACTTGTGGCTATCATAACTTCTTATCATTATGTATCTCTTTCATATTTGTTATATTTTCATTAGTGGGTTGGCCTTGGTGTTAGCCATAGCATATAAATAGTATATATAGAGGTTAGTAGGTAGTAGTTCACGTATCATCATTGGAGCATTTGAGTATTATTGTATGGTTTGGAGGTTGCCCCCTCAAAGTGGCGTAAGCTATTCTATTGCATATTGAGATCATTATTATGGAATATTGTGTTATTTGGTGTTATATTTCTGCTCATGATCTAATTATCCAAGTAATTTCCATTACAAGTGGTATCAGAGCTTGAACTCGGCTAACACTGCGTCAAACCCTAATTTTTAAGATTCATCCATATCTCAACATCAGGTAGCTAAATTTTTCTGTAATTATTTTTTGTGGTGTGATGAAATCAGTCAAGTAAGCTTCCCTCAAAATTTTAATATTTTTGACTTGTTTTACAAAAGTTATACCGGTTTTATGTTTTTTCATAATTTAGCTACATAGGGTGCAATTTGTAGATTTTTTCAAAGTTCTTTACATTTCCAGAAATAACATTAAAAATTAGTTTGAGTTCATTCTTTGAGTTTTATAAGATTTGTCCGAATTCCTATTGAAATCTGAAACCCTAAGTTTCGACCTTGATCCTTAAATCTTACCATTTTGGGGCATCATGGCTGGGCCTTCGACAAGAGGCAAAAAGAATCCCATCACTCCGGGTAAAACCCCTGATAAGGATGAGATAATAGTTGAGGAGTTAGAGTCAGAAGGGGGTATCTACAGAATCCTCAGGGTTAGGGTTTACTTCAACTGACCATAAGGTCAAGCTATCTTGAGTTAGAGTTGCGAAACCTCGAAGTAGAGTGGCCAGCAAAGAAGATGTAGAAAAAATTGGACAATGATTAGAGGATTTCATTCAACAATTTAGCTACAATATCATGGGTCATCATAGGCATTCCTAATGAGCCACAACTCAATCATACTCATCAATCAAACCATGGTGGATCTAGCTAGGGGTGGATCTGTTGAGCATGCCCAATCAAAATACAAACACTCTGTAATGCCCGTACACATAATTCCAAAAGTGGAAATGCGTAAGTTTGATGGAACAGGATCCACTTGTTTTAGATTAACCAAATGGAGAATTTCTTTGATATTCATCAGATTCCATCTGGGACAAAAGGTTACCATGGCATCCTTGTATCTGCAGAACCTGACCAATTCATTTGGTATCGATGGTTATGTGCTCAAAGTTCAAAAGAGTGGTCTCAATGTTACATCGGACCGCTATTCACTGAAGAGTTGCAATTGCACTATAGTTCTAGTGTGTCAGAAAATTATTTCAGCCAATTAGCACAAGTTTCAGACAAATCAGATGTAGTCAAGGATTACATCCATCAATTCCAAAACCTTTCCTTGTCGGGTGGAAAATATTCCTGAAGAGAATTTGAATGACTTATTTCTTGGGGGTCTTAAGGAACAAATCGAGACTTTGAGTCCTGCGTATGTTTAATCGAATCATAAGGTTTCAGACTCTAAATTATCATGGCACATAAGTCAAAGGAAAAATTTGCTTTTCAAGTTGGAGACACACTGTCATTTAATATCAGAGATTGTAGTACCCTTCCACCATCAATCCCTCAACCAGTTAGATTGACACCTTCCTACAAATTGAAGAAAAGAGAGCCAACCCTCGCAATTATGTTTTAATTGTGACAACAATTTTTTTTTGGACCAATTCGACATAATTTGTGCTGAAAAGAAGTTGTTCTACATTGAGGGGCCTAATGAAGAAGAAGAAAATGAAGAATATGAAGAGGTAGAGCCAGAAGAGGAATTAGGAGATTCCCTAGCCAACGATATCATGCCATGCAATTTCGGGGTATTAACACTCCCCAAACTCTCAAAGTGGTTGGATTCTTAAAAAAATAGAGGGGTAACAGTGTTGATTGATTCAGGAAGTATTCACAATTTCATAAATGAATAAGTTGGTGGTATGGCTTTAACTGCTTGGTTTATCCAGCTCCAGAATGTCAAGTAATGATCGCTGATACGGGGAAATGTTATTTGTTCAAGAAAATGCCATAACATTAATCTCACCATGGGAGATTACTTGCTAACTAGCTCTATGTATGCCATTGCCATGGGAGGATTCCAGACATTGTGTTAGGAGTTCAATGGCTTACCACCTTGGGAACCATTGAAATGAATTTCGACAAGAGTTGTTCATGAGAATTTCAAGTTAGAAGGGAGGAATTTTGAACTAAAAGGACTAAGAGCAAAGGGGGCATCCCGTAGCTGGTCCAAGTTCTCATCAGATGCACAGAAATTTCTTAGAAAGGGTGTAGAGGGGTTTGTAATGCACAACTATTTTCATTGGAAGCTTACATCATTCCAATACATTTATACTCTCAGATATGCAAACAATTATAGATGAGCACTCAGGGGTGTTTGGAGAATATGCCAAAGGGTTTACCTCATCAGTATGAACCTAGCAGAGCATGCTATCCAAGCTAGTACAAACAAGGGAGTTCAACCACCTCAACATCATACCTTATAGGTACCCCTATATGCATCAAAATGAGTGAGATTGAGAAGATATGCTCACAAGATGATGTTAGAAGCCTAGGACTTATTCACCCTCATAGTCAAAGTGCTTACTCTTCTCTTGTAGTGATGGTATGGACCAAAAATATGAAAATTGGTGCATGTGTCCAGATTACAGATGAACTCAATAAGTACATAGTCAAAGATAAGTTTCCTATTCCTGTAATTGATGATTTCCTAGATGAGGCTTACATGGTGTTTGTTTACTTTACAAAACTTGATCTTCGTTCTGGATATCATCATATTAAAATCAAGGGATGAAGATATTCAGGCAAAACAACCTTGCACAGAACACATGAAGGTCACTATGAGTTCTTGGTAATGCCTTTTGGAAACTAACAAATGCACCCTCTACATTTCAAAACTTGAAGAATTCTATCCCATTTAAAGTCCATTTCTTCAAGAAAGTTTGTTTTAGTGTTCTTTGATGATATATTAATCTATAGTAAAATATGGGAGACACAGAACACCTGCATGATGTAAAATAAGGTGTTTGAAACTCTAGGAACAACATCAAATTTATGTAAACTGCCTTCTAAGAGTTATTTTGGTGTCAAGGAGGGGCTTCAGGATGATAATTTTGATTTGAATATTAAATGGGTCACATTGTCTCTTATGAAGGTGATCTTGCTGAAAAGTGGATATCCTAATAAGATAAAAGCCATGCTTTGAATGGAAGGTTCCCAAAACCCTAAAAAATCATTCAGAGGAATTTTTGGGGCTTACAGGATATTATCGTAGATTTGTCAAGGAATTATGGCAGCATGTAGCAGACCACCACTCACAACTTTATTGAACTAAAGCTCCTCTTTCCATTGGAATCGTCCACCCCAAGCTACTATATGGCCTTTGAGAAGTTAAAGGAGACCATGTGTACCAGTCTAGTTCTAGCCACCCCAGATTCTCAAAAACATTCAGAATTTTGAATGTCATGCTTCATGAGGTGTTATGGGATGGGGGCAGTCACTCAGTGAAAGCTTCGAAGGAGTGACCAAGATGCGTTCGAGAGTCGTCCATTCAAACGCTATAAGAAGTATAAACATGCAAAACCCTCATAATGAGAAAGAAATGTTAAAAGCATTAATGCTAGTCCGAAATCGAGGGGTCCAGACTAGAATCTAAATGCCCCACTGTCATATCTCAATGGTAAAGCAACAGATCAGTGATACACTTGAGTGCTAGGACTTCTCAGACTCAACGCTTAGGTCAATCAGAAGTGCATGTAGAAATTCTTCTTCCTAGGTTGCTTTTGCATGGGTGTATGTCTTTCGTTGATAATAGAGAAGAGAAAGTCTAAATCTAGAATGTACCCAACTGTTGATGCTTATGGTGGCTCGAAATAGGTATGAACTCCCCTCCTACTGAAGTGTGATGCAAAAAGGCCATCCCTTGCGTCACCTTACAGGATGATTGCTATAGAGGATGCAAGGCTCTAGCAATGCCTTGAAATATGCCAACCCAAGGTGGTGACAAGCTAATGCTTCAAAATGTCCAACAAGATCCCTTGTATGTCAGATAACTTTATATTCTCAAGGAGATTCCCTATGGTATAAAGATTTTTTAATTATATCCCCGTAAAAGGTTGACGATCCTTAAAAATAGGATTCTAGAAATAGTCTCCAAGGACTCCAAAAGGGAGTCAAAGTGGACTTAAAGGGGACATGAGCACCCAGAGGGGGACAAGCATAGATGCAGTCTTGGGAAGGAGTTGGTGTCAGGATGTAAAAAATTTCATCAAGTCAGCTAATCCAAGGTTAGACTGAGCAAAGTTTAAGGGTGAAACACTTAAGTCCCCAGGTCTTCCACAACCTGTGATCTCAAGCTAAGCCAGAGGTGGCCAAAGACATGGGTCAATCTATGGATATTCATTACTTAGGAATTGCATCTATGAATCAGTAGGTATGTAATCATGGTGGATGATGGATAGACTCATTCGCAAAGTTATGCCCATTTTTGTGCTTTATCACTCCATGAGTTGCGAGTACAGTAGCAACGGCCTATCATTGGATAAAATTTAGAATCCTCCACATGGGAACCAAAGATTATAGATAAAGAGATCGAGTTACCTCTATAGCTTGTACTAGTAATTTTTCGCCTTATGGGACATAACTGACATGAATGATTTTAATGGCAACTAGCTAATGAGTTCCCTCTTATGCATCCCCAGTCTGAACTTGGTTCAAATCATTGGGTATATAGTGTGACCGCAAATGGTAAAAGCTTCACTACACAGGGATGTTTTCTTCCTTTTGTTTTGCTAAGCTTTGCATGAAGGGTTGAGATGGGTCCAATGGTTGCCGCTGGCAGAATGGTGGTATAAGTGATCCTTTCATAGGTCATCTCAAATGTCTCCTCTTGGCATTATATGGGTACATCCAACGATATATCAATTACCACCTTGATGAGTGAAGCACACAGGTTTGAGCAGTTGAACATATTCAACACCTACAAGAGGTGCTTTTAGTCTCAGAGAATCAAATGAAGTAGCAGGCAGTTCATTTTGAAGTCGGTGATTGGGTTTTTTTGCGTTTACAACCATATAGCAAACTTAAAACAACACAAAAAGGATCAAAGACCTAAATATTATGGTCCTTATCAAGTGTTTCTGCATACAAACAAGGACTTCCTCCAACTACTCGAATTCAAAAGTATCTTGCCTATAGAAGGTAATCAGACTATCCCCAGTACCAGAGCTTGAAGAAGAGGGCAGAATCATCCTAGAAAGAAGTTCAAACACGCACTAAGAGGTTACAAGGGTCATCACTGATATTTGTCAAGTGGAAAAATCAAATAACTTGGGAGGATGCAAATTATCCTGTAGCACATCCAGATCTTCTCAACATTGGGGACAATGTTGATTTGAAAGGGGCATGCTACGCCCTTAATCATATATCTTATTTGGATGTATATAGCCGACTTGTCTATTATAACTTCTCATTATGTATTTCAACAATTTTCATTAGTGGGTCGGCCTCTGGTGTGGCCATAGACATAGGAAGTAGCGTTATCATATAGAGGTTAGATAGGTGGATCTTCTCAAGTATCATGTGGGGCCCATTTTTGATTATGTATGAATTGTTGTTTTGAATGTTGCCCTCTCGAAGTAGTCTAGCTGGTTCTTATTGCATATTGACATCCTTGGATTTAGAATTGTTGTAATTATTGGATGTCTAAATTTCTAATGCAGGCCCTGAATTACTCCTAGCTGAAATCTTTGAAAAGGTAGTTATGAACAAAACCCACAACTGTCCCCCCTCTTGAGGTAAAACTATATAGTGGCCTCTGTGTATCATCCATTGCTCAAAAAAGGAGTGAATGGATTTTGTGTTGAATTATTTCTATAGAGGTGTACTGAAATTAGTTGGACAAGTAATCTTCCATACAAAATTAAATATAATCATTTCCTTGTCCATAGGGTGTTCTTATCTAACGTTCATAAGCTATCTGTTGAATATTGTTCATAAGTTCATTTAACCTAATCAGTTATGCAATGAGAAGCTTGAAATTCTTGTAGAAGGTTATTGCAACATGACACAGAACAGAAGTGATCCTTAATCAAATTAGATTTGAGACTTCGTTATTTCGACAGTTTTATAAAATCTTATCCCAATTTGCTAGATGAAAATATAATAGAAATAATAACTTGACCAACATTGATCATTAGTAATCCTACATAAGAAGTATTGCTGGCATAATGGCTGGGGTTCTGATAAGCATAAATTTAATAGAAACCAAAAATCCCATCACTCTGGGTAAAACCATTGTGATCAAGCTGATCTATATAATAAAACAGGAGTTAGAGTCAAGCAAGGAATATGACAGAGTCCAAAATAGAGGTACTTCAACTGATCCATAAGTGTCATACAATATATGTACCAGTTAGAGTCTTTCTTTGAAATCATTCAAGAAGGGTCAACCTAAACCACACAAAGAGGATGTAGAAAATATTGTAAAACGATTAGAGCACTTTGTATTCAACTAATCTAGTTACAATAGTAAGCATGGGTTATCATAGGAATTCCTAAAATATGAGCCACAACTCAATCATAGGTCATTATTAACCAGGGTGAAATCACAGTAATAGACAAACTAGCCAGGGTGGATCTGCAAACATGACCAATCCAAATACAAACACTCTATAAGCCCGTAACATGCTTCCAAAAGTAAGAAATGCATAAGTTTGATGGAAATTATCCACTCAATTGGATTAACCAGATGGAGAATTTCTTTCCAAGAATCTTCATTAGGATTCCATAATGGGACAAAATGTGACCATGGCATCGTTGTATCTTGAACCTGACCAATTCATTTGGTATCAATGGTTATGTGCTCAAAGGAAAAAGAGTGGTCTCAATGTTACATGGACAATATTCACCAAAGAGTTACAATTGCACTATAGTTCTAGTTTGTCAGAGAACTATTTCAACCAATTAGCGAAGTTAAGACAAACAGGAATAGTTAAAGATTACATCCATCAATTCCAAAACCTTTCCTTACGGGTGGAAAATATTCCTAAAGATAATTTGAATGACTTATTTCTTAGGGATCTTAAAGAACAAATTGAGACTGAGGTGTTTATGTTTAATCCTCATAAGGTTTCAGACTCTATGATCATGGCATTGTAGGGCAAAGGAAAAATTTATTTCAAGTCAAAAAAAAACTGTCAGTAATATTAGATATCATTTAGCACCCTTCCACCATCATTCCGATCGGCCAGTGAGACTGACACCTCAACAAATTGAAGAAAAGAGATCCAAAGAGTTATGTTTTAATTGTGACAACAAATTTAGACTAGGACATAAGTGTGTTGAAAAGAAGTTGTTCTACATTGAGGGACCTACTGAAGAAGAAGAAAATGAAGAAGATGAAGAGGTAGAGCCATAGGAGGAATTAGGAGATCCCCAGCCAACAATATCATGCCATGCAATTTCTGATATTGGTACTCCCCAAACTCTCAAATTAGTCAGATTCTAAAAAACAATATAGGGTAATAGTGTTGATTGATTCGAGGAAGTACTCACAATTTTATCAATCATAAGTTGGTGGTACGCTTGAACTACTTTTTTTATCCAACTCCAGAATGTCAAGTTATGATCGCTGATGGGAAAACTGTTAGTTATTCAAGAAAATTCCATAACATTAATCTCGCTATGGGAGATTACTTGCTAACTAGCAATATGTATGCCATTTGCTATGGGAGGAGCAGACATTGTGTTAGAAGTTCAGTGGCTTACCACCTTAGGAACCATTGAAATGAATTTCCAAGAGTTGTTCATGTAATTTTAGTAAAAAGGGAGGACTTTTAAACTAAAAGGACTAAGAGCAAAGTCCCCACAAATGGTAAGTTCTCATCAAATGCAAAAATTGCTTAGAAAGGGTGCAGAAGGGTTTGTAGCACAACTATTTTTATTAGAAGCATATCATTCCAATACATTTATACCCACAGATATGCAAGCGGTTATAGATGAGCACTCAGGTGCTTTTTAGAGAAATGCCCAAGGGTCTTCCTCTAAAAAGAGACCATGACCATGCCATCCACCTAGTACCCAGGGAGTCAATCACCCAACATCAGACCTTTTAGGTACCCCTATATGTAAAAGAGTGAGATTGAGAAGATAGTTCAAGAGATGTTATAAGCAGGTCTTATTCATCATAGTCAAAGTGCTTACTTTTCTCCTGTAATGATGGTATGGAAAAAAGATGACAATTGGCACATGTGTCCAGATTACAGGGAACTCAATAAGTACACAGTTAAAGATAAGTTTCATATTCCTTTAATTGAATGATTTTTTAGATGAGTTACATGGTGTTGTTTAATTTACAAAACTTGATCTTCATTCTGGATATCATTAGTATTAGAATCAGGGATGAAGATATTCATAAAATAGCCTTCAAGACACATGAAGGACACTATGAGTTCTTGGTAATGCCTTTTAGACTAACAAATGCACCCCCTACATTTCAAAGCTTGATGAATTCCATCTTTATGCCATTTCCTCAAAAGTTTGTTTTAGTGTTCTTTGATGATAAATTAATATATAGTAAAACATGGGAGGAACACCTGCATCATGTAAATAAGGTGTTGGAAAATCTTAAACAACATCAAACGTTATGCAAAGCCTTCTAAGTTTTCTTTTGGTGTCAAGAAGGTTGAATATTTGGGTCATATTGTCTCTTATAAAGGTGTTAAAGTGGATCCTAACAAGATAAAAGCCATGCTTGAATGGAAGGTTCCCAAAACCCTAAAAAATATCTGAGGATTTTTGGGGCTTACATGTTATTATCATAGATTTGTGAGGAATTATGGCAACATTGCAGAACCACTCACAGCTTTATTAAAGAAGGATTCTTTCCATTGGAACAAGCAAGCTACTGTGGCCTTTGAGAAGTTGAAGGAGGCCATGTTCACCACTCCAGTTCTAGCCAACCCAGATTTTTCAAAAACATTCATTATTAAATGTGATGCTTTAGGGTATGGTGTGAGGCCAGTAATCATGTAAGGAGGGCAATCCATTTACCTTTCGAGATCTGCCAATTCAAAGGTAAGAATATCTCTAAACCTAGTTTATGAGAAAGAAATGTTAGTAATACTTCATGCAGTGAAAGTAATGGAGACCCTATCTAATAAGACGACATTTCAAAGTAAAGACAAATCATGATAGTTTGAAATACTTCTTAGAGCAATGTTTATCATTAGAAGAACAACAGAAATGGGTCTAAAAAATGTTGGGTTGTGATTTTGAGATAATATACAAGAAAGGGAAATAAAATGTAGTTGTTAATGCTTTATCTCAGAAGGATGAATCTACCCAGGCATTGTTGTGTGCAATATCTGTATTGCAGGAGGATTAGATAGAGGATGTAAGGTCTAAATGGAAAAATGACCTAGGTACACAAAATCCCATTCAGAATCTCCAAAAATATCCAAAGCATGTCAGAAAACATTGTATGGAAAGGAGATGATTTATGGTATAAAGATAGATTATATCTATAAAAGAATTTAATCCTTAAAAATAGGGGTTCTATTTAAGCTCCATGCTTCTCCAGTAGGGGTTTATTCTGGCTTCTTAAGTCTGGCTTCTTAAAGACTTATCATCGAAACAAGCATGATTTTTTCTAGGAAGGGATAAAAGGAGATGTCCAAAAGTTTTTGGTAGAATGCATGGTTTGTCAGCAAAATAAGGGAGAAAACAATTAAGTCCCTAGGTCTTTTACAACCTCTATATATTCCTAGCTAGAGGTGGGAAGAGGTGTCCATGAACTTTATCACAGGATTGTCTAAATAAGAAGGTAAAAATGTAATCATCGTGGTGGTGGACAGAATCATCAAATATGCCCATTTTTGTGCTTTATCACATCCATTTATTGCAAGTACAGTAGCAACAACCTTTAGGAATACAATTCAGAAGCTACATGGGACACCAAAGATTATAGTAAGTGATCGAGACCCTATCTTTACTAGTAATTTTTGGACTGACTTGTTCTCATGCTTGGGCACACAACTAGCTCGTAGTTCGTCTTATCATCCCCAGTCTGATGGGCAAGACAAAGGTGGTAAACAAGTGTTTAGAGGGATATATTCATTGTTTTATATCAGATAAGCAAGCGAGATGGGTCCAATGGTTACCACCTGGCAGAATGGTGGTATAACACCTCCTTTCATACTTAATCTAAAATGTCTCCTTTCTTGGCATTATATGGGTACCATCCACCATCTATCACTTCATGTTTGAGAGTCCAACCAAAGGTTCGAGTAGTTGAAGAACATATTCAACACCAAGAAGAGGTGCTTTCTATTCTTCAGGGAGAATTTGGCTAGGTCACAAAACTGCATGAAGCAGTAGGTAGACCAACATCACATTGAAAGACATTTTGAAGTCAGTGATTGGGTTTTTTGTGTGTTTACAACCATATAAGTAAATTTCCTTAAAACAATAGAAAAAGGATAATAATCTATTCACCTAAGTATTATCGTCCTTATCAAGTGTTACAAAAGATTGTCAATGTAGCATACAAACTGGAACTTCTTCCAGCCACTCTAATTCATCCAATCTTCCATATATCTTTCCTAAAGAAGGTAATTAGATAGACAAGTATCAACCCATACAGTGTTACCTAAGCTTGATGAAGAGGGCAAAATCATCTTGGAACCAAAATGCATCCTTCAAACATGCACTAAGCGATGAAGGAAAAGGGTCATCACTGAGTATTTGATCAAGTGGAAAAATCTAGGACAATAAGGACGCAACTTCGGAGGATGCAAATTTCCTACAACAACATCCATATCTTCTCAACATTGGGGACAACGTTGCTTCGAAGGGGAGGGGCATACTACGCCCTTAATCATATATCTTATATTAGATGTATATATCTGACTTGTGGCTATCATAAATTCTTATCATTGTGTATCTCTTTCATATATGTTATATTTTCATTAGTGGGCCAGCCTTTGTGTTTGCCATAGCATAGGAATAATATATATAGGGGTTAGTAGGTAGTAGTTTATCATCATATTTAGCATTTGAGTCTTATTGTCTGGATTGGAGGTTTCCCCCTTGAAGTGGCGAAGCAATATTCTTCTTGAACATTGAGAACATTTATTCTGAAATATTGTGTTCATTTGGTGTTATATTTCTGCTCAGTGATCAGATTTATACAAGTAATTACATTACACGTTCTTTACAGCAGATTAAAGATTTTAGAATTTACAAAGTGCCATAAGACTTTCCAGATGATGATGAAGACTTGTATTCTCTTGAATACAATAAAACTATTCGGCATACACCCCTTCTCACCATCAATTGGTTTCAAAAGGAAAAGGATGATCTTCTGGAGTTCATATTATTTGCAGTATATCAAGTTTATTCATAATTTGGCTACATTAAAAATCCATACAAATGTGAAGCTTTCTAGAGGCTTTAAAAATAGGTATAATTTTAGAAACCCATTGAGAATAATTGATGGGCTAGATGAAATTGTATGAATGAAGACATTGCAATTATTATTTAATGATGAGAGCTATGTTTAGATGCATGTGACCTAGCTTCTTCTTAATTGGTTTGGCGTTAGGGATGGTGAAAATGTTATGGACAATGATGTTGGGATCGAAGCCTTACATGTTGGAATATGACCATGGGAAGTATTGACTATGTTGGGAGAGGAAGGTGGTGAAGGATTCTAGCTCTCAGGGATCAAGAGATTGGATAAATTTGAGGATACTGGGCTCTTGCGAAGTCCATATTTTGATGTCGATAGTAGATTCGTTAAGAAGGGCGGATGTGTCAGAAGGTAAGTTCTTATGAATATGATTTCATCCCCATGTTGGAAAGGCCCTCTTGTTACTCCACCTTCTAGTGACTCCTTCACATGGGTCCAACCGTTACCATTGATAGGGAATTGAAAAGGAAGGGTATCAATCCCAAATCCATTTCTCACTAAATTAAAAATGTTGTAGCTGCCCTCCTGGGTACAATAGTCCCACTCCTCCCGCTAAAAAATCACAAGACTGCTTCAAGGATTAGTATGATGGATTCTAAAAGCTAGCAATACTTGGAGATAACAGAAGCCAAGAGTGTGAGAAAGATGAAAAGGATCTAACTATTGCTAAATCCTGGAGCTAACAATAATTCTCGATTGGGTTTACAGAATCTACCCTTGAAGGACAAGGTCATGCATAACTTATTTAAAGAGATAGTCATTCCAAGGTCCCATCCATGCACAATGGTGGAGAAAGGTGCAGGAACAAACATTAGTAATAACTTGAAGAGTAGGCACAAGTCATTGGTATAGAGATTAGTCATCAGGAATGACTGTCCTTGTAAGTGATAAAGTGTTTGATTCCTGCCACCTCTGACTTCGATTGCCCCCTCCCACTAGTCATGTCTGAATTAATGAAGTGACATCCCTGATGTAAGGTTGATTCATGGGAGCATTTTGTCATGTCTATGGAAAGACAATTGAAGCAATGGTTGAAGGAAATGTTGATGTCTAGCTTGAGGATTTCATTGACGACTCCACACAAAGTGTAGAGACAACATGCATCATGGTATCAAGAGATTTCTCAGTTGGGTACCTAGTAGATCATTGGCTCTAAAAAGGAACTAGTGAAAGATTTGGACAGACGATGTCTTTCTTGGATATGAGCACGTTCATGAATCCTATAGGTCATATGAGCAAATCCTCCTTGTAGGGAGGAAGTTCTTTGATGATTGAAAGAGCAATGGATTTTTAGAAAATGCGGTGTTCAGTATCAGAGTGGAAGATGAAAGTGCTAAAAGAGGCAATGGGATGTAGCACATGGTGTGGATCCATGGATGTCTAAAAGGAAGAAACATGTTAAACTCGCAATACTTGTTCAACAATTTCCAAGATCTTCATGGTGTCAGTTCTATAAAGAAAATGGATAGGATAGGAGGCACACATTCCCACTATGGGGGAAATGGTTTCATTAAAGGCCCGAAGGATCTCAGGTGATTGGGTGACAATGGTTTCAAGCCTAAACTTAATGTTGACTGAAAGAGAAAATGGGAAGAGATCGATAAATGATGCTAGTACCATTGTCGGTCATAGATCAGCAGACCAAAGGTATCATTGTAAAATACAAATTATGATGAAGAGGAGATGGTCAGGATTCCTTTGGCAGCTAGATGAATGCTCATGGCAAACGCCACCATCCCCAAAGGTATGGATGATTGTTGGAAGCTCTAATTAAGATTCAACGAGGGCTGAAAATAATCAAAGTTGATTGGACTCCATTGGGACACCATCTACAAGTATTCCTTCCTTGAGATCCAACTGATGGTTAGGGGATCTTTGGATAAGCTCATAGAGAGAAATTTTTATGGGGGTCTGATTCAATTATTTCACAATGAGTTTTTCTATGGAAACAAGTGTTTGGGCTCATGGAGTGGCTAGAATGGACACCTTAGCCTTGGATGATGAGGGAGATGAAATATGATCGTTAGAAGGAGAAGTGATGAATTTTTTTTTTTTTTTGGGTAGATGGTTGAGATTCATAGGGATGAGAGAGAGTGGTCAGATGAATGGAATTTATAAAAAGAGGAGGACCTTATTTATAATGGGTAGAGTTTGGTGGTGGATTTTGATGAAGGATGGAAATGGAGGACCAAATTTAATGTCCTTGGAAGTGGTAGATTTGATTTGAGGGTTTCACTTAGATGTGGATGAGCTAGTAGATGCAAGAGGGTGGCCTTCTTTGACGAGAAGATCATATTATTCTATGAGATTGTTGATGAGGTTTTTGAGAGTCCTACAGTGCTCTATGTTTTGTCTAGGGACACGATGATAACTGTAAAAGATGTTATAATCAAACCATGTGGGATTCCACTGATGTGAATTGAAATACTATATAGGGGGAAGGGTGATCACAGATGATTGGGTAAGGCAATGAAGTAACTCAGTGTAAGACCCAATGGGGGTTTTAGGAGAGGGAGTTTCATGGATTGTGGATTTATTTGGTTTAGGAGAGGAGGATGTAGGAAAAAGAGGTGCTTTACTCTTATTGGGATTTATAGGGGCCTTGTATTTAGATTTAGATTTAGATTTAGATTTTAAAGGGGGAGTGGATGATTTTGATTCAGATTTAATGGTGATGGGAGATTTGGATGAAGGGAACAGTCCTAAAATGAATGGATGATGTCATAATATAAACGATTGAACATTGGATTGTTTGGATTGATGGGGATTCAAAGGGGAAATCACTAATATCTTATTCAGATGAGTAAGATATTTTTGGATGGGGGTGCCAAGGTTCTTATATTTTTACTTCAAATTTCTACCCTTGGTAGGGATTAAAATGATCTCAATAGTGGGGTTATCTTTGGAAGTGGGATTAGATGATTTGGATTCAAGTTGTCTCATAGATGAGATGATTGGGGATGGTGATAATTTTTTGGATAACATGATTGTTAGGGTCATAAGAGGTTATGGATTGTTTTGGAATTTGGGGGTGTTGATATAGAAGTGGTTATACTTGGTGAAATTGAGGATGATATTAAGACATCACTCATGAAATAATTAGGAGGATATATTCATTTGGTTGAGGTTTCAAAAGATGATATAGATGTGTCCATGGATTCAGATGTGGATGCAGATACAGATGTGGGTATAAAAGTAGATGTAGATATAGATGTAGATGTGGATGTGGAGGTAGATGAAAGTGTAGGTATAAAATCATATGTGGGTATGGATATGGTTGTAGATGAAGGTGTAGGTGAGGGAATAGATGCAAATGTAGATATAGGTGTGGGTTTAGATATTGAACTAGAAGATGGTATAGACGTAGGTATAGAGGTAGATGTGGGTAGCGATGTTGAAGCATGACTTAAAATATTGATTGCATGGGCATCAAGCACTTTAGATGTGGTAATGTTGGCTTGATTACTTGGTGTATGATTCATGAATGGTTTTTTGAAGACATCTAATGGTTAACTAGGGGGAGCATCGATATCCCTACCGTCGAGAAGGCACTGCACGAAGTCGTTAAAGGTATGCCATTTCTTGATATCATTGCCACGAAATTGATGATGTTTGTAATAATGGTACTAACTATACCATGTGGGGTCGGGACATAAATCATCAATGCAGAGAATGGTAGGAAGTTATATAAGGTGTGAAATCATGAGATTTTCAAATATGGAGCTGTATGATTCTCTAAGAGGGGTATATTTGGGGGTTGATCAAGGAGATCTTTGTGGATGATCAACATGAGTTGTGGATGCAAGGGAAGTTTTGAAGATAATGGAATTTTCAGCATTATTGAATTTTTCATTATGGGTGAATGATTTGTTGAATTCACTCTTAGGCTTGTTGGAGCAAAGCTTAACATGGCCTTTCTCAAGGGTGCAAAGTTATAATTTGCAAGCCATGGTGAAAGCTTCCTCAAATATTTGGAAGGACTTAATTTGGAGGGTAGATGAGATATGTTTAGCACATGATCTAGAGAAGAATTTGATTAACTTATTTTGGGGTAACAAGAAGGATAGTTGATTAATAATGTCATGTGACATAGTGAATGTAGACAAAAAATCATGCACTTGGGTACATTTATAGGTACTACAATCATACTGGCATTTACATGATTCCTAAGCAAGAAAACTAGTAATTGAAAACTATTTTTGGCCTCTTTTATTTGTCTCTTGTTTTCTATTTGGTTTTACACACCCTACATTCTAGTTAGAATTTTACTTATTTATCTTGCATAGATTCAGATACTACTACTCAACAAGGACAATAGCGCTTAGACACTCCAGTCCCCTTTGGGTGCTCCAGACTCTTTTTCACCTTACTCCTTTTGGCTCTCTTTTATATTTTGGGCATATTTTTAACTTATGGGTCATCCTTCCAGTTTTCAATTAAGAAATTCAAATAAGGGAATCGTAGAAATACATAGTTACGTGTTTAGAATGAAGGACCAAACACTAAGAATTACTATCATCACCTAATATTGCATTCAAAAGGAACCTAACGCACTCTAAGGAATCCATCTAACATCCATTCAAGGGATAAGGTATGTAATAAATATGCATACACACCATAGGAAGGGGAAGTTCATTCTATTCCATCCAAACATTCTACTACATTACTACATTCTATCTACAACCCGATATCAAGTGCAACTTGCACAAGGGAATCCTAGGGCACCATTTATACACACAATCAAAAGAAATACATGGAGTCTGAGATGTAGTGTAACAATTAGTCATAAGTTCACTCTCGGGGTGACCATTGGGGTCAGTCTGAATTCCCATTCTGCATTTTACTTTTTAGGTTTGATGTGGTTTATGGGTTTATGTAGGTGAACATATCATTTTTAGGTTAGAAGTATCTTCGGTGATCTAGGAGTGACTACCAAGCAATCAACATGGAATATCTGTAACACCCTTACGACACAATGGAAAGCATATTCTGAGCCCTTGTGTAGTCACCCATGCCTAATAGTAATCATCAATGCCCATGCACCTTTGTGCTGTTATGGGTGCTCTTGTTTGGCATTATTCTCAAGTCCTTAGTTTTACAGTGACTAGTAACGACCCTGTTTACAACCTGTTCATCACTTCTCCCTACCTAGATCAATTTAAGATTATGTGGACATCAGCTAATTCTTCTTATCTCATCTTCTTGCTTATAGTTTCATACTTTACATGATTTTTTTTCATTACTGTATTATTACATTTGTACATCATTCATACACTAAGTGACTCTGTAATACCTAAATTTAATTAATTTAGAATTTATTAAATTATTTTTTGAACCCAATCGCTCAAAGCCAGCTCCTAGGAAGTCTTGTGATCTTTCTACCATGGCTAAAACCTATAAACCATTTACTGATGAGGACCTTCATGATCTCCAAACCCATATTGTTGAACATCCTTAAGACTTATAAATTCTCTTATTCACTTCTCGTGAGAGGCCACCAATCTAGTTGAGATCAACGCTCATACATCTAATTTTTCTTCTATTCCTATTACTACCTAACCTCTTAATTCCACTATTCCACCTACTTCCACTATTTGTGTTTCTATGCCTACTCCTATGAACCATTTCAATCCACCTATTACTTCTCATACACAACAATTCTCCTCTTCCAAAACCTAATACCTAGCTTCTATATATCAGGATTTGTAAATTCAAATCCATCAATTACAACAAACTACTTCACACTCCTCTCCATCTCTTGATTTCTCATTGCTCTTGCATACTCCTTTCACACCCACTATTTCTTCTTATCCTCTTCCTCCTAAAAATTTCACCCCTAAGTTTCCCACCTTCAATGTCCATGGTGACCCTCAAGATCATCTAAGATCTTTTCATGTGGTGTGTATAGACTATGCAGATGATCATAGATTGCTAACTAAGCTCTTCCCTAGAAGTCTTCAACATTACGCCATGCGTTGGTTTTATGATCTACCTATGCATTCAGTAAATTTTTTTATACATCTAGCCGATGCTATCCTGGCTCACTTTTCCATCAATATCAACACTAAAATATCTTATGCACAACTTTCTTAAATAAAAAAATGATCTAATGATCCTCTTGTTGATTCAGAATCGTAAGATCTTTTTGTTCAAATCCTCTTACCACCACTTCAAGAGAGTGTCATATTTGAGACCTCTCCTTCATTTGACCAATCATGTCATATCCTCAAAATGTGTGAGGTCATACTCCTATCTATGGGAAAAATAAAGTTTCATGATTATCCTTCATCCTCTTCTACTTGGTTTTAAGCTAAATCAACATTCAAGATATCAACTAAGCCCACTAAAGCAAAGGAAACTTTTAATGCCATCTCTCCACCTAAAAATATTCAATGGAATCCTCTAAAGCATACTTTCACCAAATTACCCTATGAACCTCAGTTTCTATTTCCTCAACTCGTAGAAAGCAATCTAATCACCCTTCCACTGCCACTTAATTTGGATACATCTCCCCCTCGTGGGTGTAATTATGATGAAAATGCTAAGTGTGACTATCAAAAATGAATTGGGCATTCAACTGATCATTTCTTCAAACTCAAGCATTTCATTCAAGATCTTATTGAAAATAATTCACTCAAGACCCCTAAGCTATCTACTTCTAAACTAGTCAACGATAATAAAAATATAAAAATATTTAATAAACCTTTTCCCAAGCATGACACAAAATCTCCTGATTCTTTTGTTAATCATACAATCAAGTTGTGCCTCCTCCTTCATCAAGGACACTTGAATTCCTTATCAATTCTTCTAATGCATCACCACTAGTGATTTCATTTTTAGATCATGATTATCATGCTACATTCACTTCCGATTCATTACATATAAAGGATTCTATTGGTTCATATATTTTCAATAACACCACGATCTATCTAGTGGCTCATATCAGTGTGTGATCCATCACATTTTTCATGGATGTCAAATTTACTCTATCTAATATCACATATCCAGTTCCCAATTATTTTGGCTACATCAAGATTCTTGTTATAGTTGGATCTCTTACCATAATTGTGTCATTTGATATGAAATACTCTTAGGTATTTCTTTGCTCCATTTCGCTTAAGCCATTCCCTCCATGAATCATTAGTTTATCAAGTTTTTTCATAATATGTAAGTTATCACTCTTAAAGGTGTTCCACCATTCACACCATTGTTTAAGCCTAGTCTTGATAATATATTTACACAAGTTACAACATCTAAGTCTCATGGGCCTCTCAAATCCAAGGCACACTCTGTACCTAGTTCTCCTATTCTCACATGACCTACTTCATGACCTTATCATCCACATTAATTGACTAGACCATCTCATCAGAATAAGTCCCCTACTTAGGAAACCCCTTCACATAGGTGTTCACCACCTCCTTCACCACATAGGTATTGTTCACATATATGTCATTACTCTCATACTCCATTCTTAGAGCATTGTCACATTCCTTTATCTCCTCGGATATCGAGTGGAGGTCCCTTTCCATTCACTATCATTGGATAGCCTTCTATCCCTCTCACATTTAGGGGGAATCATGTTTTATCCCTCTTAGCATCATCAGTTGTTCATATTATATATGATCACGCTCTATGCTTTATACTTACTCTTTCTTAACACTCTTACACATCTTGATACACATCTTGTATCGTCATTACCCTATGACACACTCTAGTTCCATGGTTCATACTCGACTACTGAGGGTCTAATTCTAAAATGAACCTTACTGCATTAAATTTTCATGCTCTATGTTTTTCGATCTATCTTTCTAGCACATATTCTCAAGCCATTTCTTGATGATGCACTCTTGTTCTACGGTTTGTTCTTGATTTTTGAGGGGTATTTTATAAACGAACCTCATCTCAAACACATCTGCCGGGGGCACACTGCTCCTATCAAATTTACACATTACATACCATTTCATCACACTCATACACTGCATTTACATATCTTGGGTACACTTACTATTGTTTTCTTATACTAATTATATGATGCACATTGCTTATTGTACTAGTTAGATACTCAGTATGTCATTATCTTTCTATATACAAACATACGTGTTCACTTGGTCTTTTGGAATGAATGTAGATATCTTATAGGGTCTTACATGCTAAAATGATGCTTGACATTGTACCTTTTACCAGTCCCACCGAGGCTCTTGGGGGCATGTAATTTATTTATTATTACATACTACATAGGTTCTATTGCTAAATTTTCATTACTTCTTATTATAGTTACTTTACCTTTCGTTGTTTTATACATGAATTTAAATACTATTTATCTTTCTAATGTGCCAATGGGTACTTTGTGTGTAGCATTTTCTTTGTAGGACTATGTGCCACCATGGTTGTGTGATATATTTTACTTGCTACTATTTGATATTGTTTACGGGATCTGCCCTATATCTTGTTTGCTTATTATATGCTTTTGGTCACTTCGGTCCTGATTGTGTTGTGAAATTATGAGCGAGGTCCTATATTTGAAACCCTCTTTTCAAGATCTATCCTTGTTTTCAAACTTTTATCGCATGGTTGCTACTTTTTTACTATCACATGTTATTAGCCACTTTGTTTGCATGTGCCTTGGTTTCTACCATGCACATATACGGTTCAACTTAGCATTAAGTCCTCTCATTTGGGATGCATTCTCCTACTGACATCACATGCACCCCAAAGAAGGGAGGCATAAATTGGGTGAAAAATCACCCCTACAACAACTCAGAGATATAATATAGATCACGTATTATAGAAACAAAATAGAAATACAATCACAAAATGACCTAGAATCTAACTTGGGTCATCAAAACCATATAGAAACTAGTTTCCAAATCAGACAATAATGCTTGGGTACCTGTGTCCTCCCCTAGGTGCTAATGTCCTCGGGGAACATATAATCATCTTATATATCATTACATTTCATAGAATTCTTGAAAGTAATTCTCCATTTATAAGCACAATCCTTTAGTTATAGAATACATGTAATCTCCTATAATCAATACAACTCGGAACTAATTTGGAACAATTAAGATGACATGGATGAATCAAGATACACCATATATAATGGTGCTTATTGGGAAGAGTCATGGAAGGAGAGTAACACTAGAACTCTCTCCCCAAAACTCGCTCTTTGGCTTGAGATCAGCCAAAACAACCCACACTTGGTGTGAGATTTCCCAAAAAATGGCCATTGGTGTGAGAATGCCCAAAAAAATCACTCTTCACACCATTTCAGGTAATTTTTATATCCTTTGTACTCTTTTACATTAGGTGCACACTCTCCTTTTTACACACTTTTGCATACTTTTACATACTTATACATTTTTTTTTTCTAATTTTTCATTGATTTAACAAAAATAAGCTTTTTGTTAAACCCTAATTACAGATTAACTAATTGTAGACTATGATATGTAGATTCTGGATACAATATGACACACATAATAAAAAAATAAACATGAGACCCTAAATGCAAGAGTGAGAGAGAGTGGAAAGGACTTAAATGATTCACGCTTTTCCTAGAACTGATCTGGTTTAGAATACTGATGAACAAGAAGATAAAAATGTCACAATCAATCAGGATAAATTCTAGAGCTATCAGATAGGGCTGAACTAGGGCGCCTAGACTAGGTTAAGGGTGCCTAGGTGCTAGAGTCTTATACTGGGTTCCCATGACTTCATAGGTGGTCAGAATCTAATTTTTCTTATGTCCCACAAGTATTGTTGATAACCGCTATTAGTCACATGTGTGTCACACCTTGATCATTGGATGTGCATTTAACCTATAAAATAAAGATTCACATGTAAAAGACACAATACCACATCAAATTAAAAAAAAAAATGTAAATGGGGATTCAGACTAACCCCAGTGGTCACCCAACTGAGTGAACTTATGAATGAGTGTTGCACTACATCTCAGACTCCATGTAATTATTTTACATGTCTGAAAGAAACATTCCCTAGGATTCCCTAGTGCAAGTACACTTGATAGTGATAAGTAGCTAGATGTAACAATGGAATAATGAACTTTCCCTTCCTATGTAGTGTATGTAGAAAATGCAGTCCCTTGTCCCTTGAATAGATGCTAGATGGATGCTTTTAGTGCTCATAGATTCCTTTGGATGCAAGCTTAGGTGATGATAATAAATGATTAGAGATTGGTCCTTTATTTCAGTCACATAACTTTGTTTTTATATAAATCCCTTGATTGAATTTCGTAATTGACAATCGGAAGGCCAACCCATAAGAAAATAAAATGCTCAAAAGATAAAAGATGCCAAAAAAGAGTGAGGTGGAAAGAGGTCAGGGGTGCATGGGCGCTAACATTTTGACTGGGTGCTTATGTCGAAAGTTATAAAAATTAAGAAAGTTAAGTTCTAACTAGGATGCAGGGTGTGAAAGACCAAATAGAAAATAAGAAAGACACAAAAGAGGCCAAAGATAGTTGTAAATTATGAGTTTTCTCGCTTAGGAATCATGTAAATATGAGTATGCTTTTAGGACCTAGAAATGTACCCAAGTGCATGATTTTATGTCTACATTTGCCCCCAATTTATGTTGTTAAGAGAATAATCGATAACATAAAGTAGTTAGAATATACGTACCTTTTTTTTTCCTGTAGAGTGTGATTGCAATAGCATTCCAAATAGATAGTTGAAGGCGTGAAGTGATAAAAATGAAGAATGGAAGCTACGAAGGAGGAAGTGACCCTAGGGGTGAAGTGTATTGTGTTATATCTTATTGTACTTGTTGTTTTTCTTGATGTAGGGATTCTTCTTGTTGCGTGTTAAGGATGGACCTACAAAAGAAGAGTGAAAGAGTAATCAAATTCATGTATTATGAAAAATCTGTAAAAGTATGTAAATGTGTGTAAAAGTAGTAAAAGGTAAGTGTGCACTTGATGACCATGAGTGTGAAATGATAGAAAGATGTCTTGAAATTGTTGTATAGAGTGAATTTTTAGGGTGATCTCATGCCAAGAGTGATTTTTTTGGTTGATCTCCCACAAAGTGTGAGATTTTTGGGCAATCTCACGCCATGAAAGAAGAGTGTTAGGGAGAGAGGTATAGTCTTACTCTCCTTCCATGAATCCTACCCGAATAAACACCACTACAAATGGTGTGTCCCATTTTGTTCCAAGTTGTACCAAAGTAGTTCTGAGTTGTATTAATTGTAATAGAGATAGAATACATACTACTCACTAGAGGATTGTGCCTGTACTGTAGATTAGCTCTCTAAATTGCTGTGAACTATGATGATTTGAGAAAGTAGTTGTATATTCCCCCAGGAAATAAGTAATCAAGGGAGGTCAGGAAAGCCCAATAGCTAGTGTTTGGATTTGGGCACTGGTTTTTGTGCTAAATTGAGGATCTAAGTTAGATTCTGGGTCATATATGTAACTATAGAATGTTATCTTCATGTACTATGCATATCTGAATTGTAGCTCTGAGATGTTTTATGGGGTGACTGATTCACCTAATGTATTCCCCCCTCGTTTGGGGTGCATGTGACACTGATAGGAGCATCTGGTCCAAAGGATAGAACTGAAACTGATTTTAAGTGCATACCCTACAGGGGGAAGGTGATGTGCATGGTGGAAACCCAGGAACATGCAAACAAGAAGGCTGGTAACATGTGTTAGTGCAATTGAATCTAGTAAGAAAGTAGAAGACAATGAGTAAACAAACAAGTAAGAAAACAAGATATATCGCATAAGCCAGGTTTTAGACATGGTACACCACTTATAATGTCACAAGAAAATGAGGGCCAAAGTTTCCAAAAGCATAAAATGTGCATGCAAGAAAAAGGGAATAGCCCACAAAAAATAGCATATAATGGAAAACAATCTCAAGTAAAGTGTAACAGATAACCATGGTGACAAAAAGTTCCTGCAAGGAAAATGTTGCACATGAAGCACCCACTAGCATGTTAGAAAGATAGAAATTATGTCAAAGCATGTATGTATCGATAGAATAAGTGGTGTGCTAATAAGAGTGGGAGTTAGTATAAAATGAAATAATAACACATGTAATGTGTAAGAGTAGTAAATGTAGATGCCCATAGGAGCCTCGGTAGGACTTGTAAGAGGTACAATGCCAAACATCATTGTTATGTATAAAGATCTGTAGGAAGTATGCATTCACAATTAAAGACCAAGTGAACGTGCATGTATATATAGAAAATATATTGACATACTAAGTATTCTTCTAGCATGGAAAAAAAAGTGTACATGTAAGTATAAGCAAGAAAGAATATGTGCAACCAAGATATGTAGTATGTAGTGAATGTGAATGTGATGAAATGGCATGTAATGTGAATGTGATAAGAGTAATATTCCCCTAGTGGATGTGGATGAGTATGAGATGAGGTTAATTTATAAAATACCCCTCAAAAATAAAGAATGAACCATAGAAGAAGAGTGTGTCATTGGGAAAAGGTTTGAAAATGTGCTCTAGAAAGATAGATCATGAAGCATAGAGCATAAAGAATGAATGTTGTGAGGTTATGTTGGTGGTCAAACTTGCACTCGCATCTCAGACCTGAAGAAACTAATCCTTTTGAGTCAATAATGGGAATGTATCCAAGTTGTGGGACCTTGGGCACTTGAGACAAACCTCCCGAGAATGCCAGTTCCTCTACTTACCTCTACTACTAACAGTACTCCTAATACAAAAAGAAAATCCTAGACTAAACATGCTAAGGGACCAGGGATAGAAGGATATGTAGAAAGGGGAAATCCTACACTAAATAGGGGTGGTGATAACACCAGAGAAAGGTTTAATCACTCTCTATGAGGGGTATGAAATAGAGCAAGCATGAGAGAAAGGGCGGATAAGCGCGCCATAGATCAAACTGCACAAACCTGTCTCTCTAGTGCGTGAAAACACATGAAGGTGGGGAATGTAAGTGGGACATACACACATCATGCTAGAAAATGTAGACAGAGAGGAAAGATGTAACATAAATGAGAAGAGGGAAGACAAAAGTTCCACAAAACATGATTTTATTGCTTGAAGGATGCACAATGAGTTATATTCATGGTAGGAGGAGAGAATAAATTTTAGAGAATAGTTTAAAGTTTAAAACCCATGGAAAGTTAGCCACCAATTTGGCATGGTGCTGTTACAACAAAGAGGGATCCCTTTTGATGAGAAAATATCTAAACGTTATAAAATAAGAAGGAGAGAAGAGAAGGAGATAAGAGAGGGAAACTTACATTCAAATCTACAACCACTAACAACCAACAATAACTATCTGCAAATCCACCTATAAGGACATTAGATATGCCTCCCATGTCTGTTTAGCATGTAGAAGAAGAAAGGAGAAAAAATCTAAATGAAATCTAGTGGTTGAGTCAATTGGACGTCTATATTAATGATCATAAAGACGTTTCATTATTTTCCACCTACCAAATCCCACAAAAATTTGATTTTGAAATGTCCAATGTGTAGCCCACATCAACTTCTTTCTAACAAACCTAGGTGCGCAAGAATTTGAGAAATATAACAAAAGTTATGGCTATCAGAAGATCTGTAGTGTAGGTTGGACACGTGAGACCTGTGGCCTCACTGATTGAATGAAGGATTCAATCAACTGTTCACTCATTTTTTCATTTTTGCCACATGTCATGCAATGGTTCGTCATCAGGATTCGACACCATGATGGTGTAATTTGATTGGTTATGTGTAGCACACTCAAGTATGACAAAAACCACATGGTACAATGAATAACATGGAAGAAAGTGCAAGGCACAAAAGGAAGAGGCAAAAGATTAAAGTAGGAAGGCATGCAAAGGTAACGTGTGCAAAATAAATAGATGCATACTTGTAGGAGATGAGTATGCAAGAGAGGCATAGACATTCAACTGAGGAAGGTGCAACAACAAAGAGGAAAGGGGGCATGTGAGGTAAACCAGGAAATGCGAGGTGCACAAGTATAAAGGCACACAAAGTAATTAGCTGATTGAAGGAAGGTTTGCAGCTGTGCATAAGGAGTGTGTGATATACGGGATGAAGTGGGTGTTTAGAAGAAAACATATAGGAAAAATGGAATGAGATAGAAGAATGTAGAGGGAAGGGGAAGTGCACAAAGAAAGTGTGAGAGGAAGTGAAAGAAATGGGATGCAAAGGGAGAAACAAGAAGTGCATGTGAGGGCGAGCAAAGAAAAACAACTATGCCAAGGTGTTAAGGAAACTGCCAGAGTGCACACAACCTGAAGTGTTAAACATCAGAGTTAGGATATAAAATATAAGTTATCTAAATAACTTGGGGTGTTATTTGGGATAACAGTTTAGTGATTTTTAGGGGCCATCTACCTACTAGATCAAGATACCAATATCCTTAGAATAATTCATTGGGCATGGAGTTAGGTGCTAAAATTTAAGATGTGATCTTCAACTTGAAGAACATCCCTGAAGTTACTTACAACATTGTCTGAGCTCTAAACTGAATTGATGCTCTCATGTGAGTATCTTATGATTTGAATTACTGAAAGTATAAAGTTGTGCGCAGACTTTTGGAATTTCCTCTTTCTAGAAATTGAACTACTATCCCAAGCAGCAAAAGGGCATGTGGTGTGCAATGGAAAGGAAAAAAATGCCAAAAGGAGCACACCAAAATAGAAGGACAAATCTACGTACAAAATTTGAAAGTCATAAATGTTCCAAGGGGAACATGTAGAGTATGCACGAGCACTTGTTTACTGAAATCAAACCTAAACTAACATACATTAGCCAGAGGAAAAGAGTGCTCAAGTAAAACCTACAACAAATAGGGAGAAGTAGCTACCTTTCCTCACAAACTGTGACAATGTAACTGATTTGACGCTGAACATGGTTGGTGAAAAAAGTGAAAAACTGACTTACAGAAAGTCTTTCACCCTTCTCAAAGTATCAACAAACAAAATATATACCTCTTGAAGTTGATCTGCATTTGGATTTGGGAGGCACTATTGTTGACATTTGGCATGCTAAAGTTCTACCTCATGATCTAAAATGGGCATGACCGGAATCAACTCTATCTTTGGCATTAGACTAGATAGATATCTGATTGGGCACGGTTTGATCCTTGTAGTTTGCCAACAATTTTGAAGCTCGATTCCGTAGATGGGATGCTCTTTCAAACTCTCCTCTTGATGGTGACTGCTTGTAGGTGTATCCATGTATTAGTTAGCTAAGCTAAGAGAATTGAAACTAACACCTAATAGTTCCAAAACAAAGCTAACTAAACAAGGATCATCATGATAAGAGCTTAAAGAGACTAAACATCAACAACATGCATTAGAAATTTGATGTAAAATCAAACTAACATGTTAAACATTATTCTCTACTCTTTGAAAGCTAAACTAGAAATGGATCTATGTAGATCCTTAGCAATAAAAATATGATTATTTGTTTGATCCCAAGGGTTCAAGAATGGAGTCTCATCAACATATGGCTACAAGGCCATTTTGATTCCCTCCATATGACTCAAAAGCTTAGATGGATGAAATGAAAGATGAAGATACCTAGCTCAACACTACTGGAGGATTCTCAAAGATGAAAATGCCTATAGTTTATGCTATATGCACGTAAAGGTGTAAGAAGAAAGGTAGGAGGAATGTTCCTTATATAACCAATTCATTTGAAGAAGATTTGCATCCTATTGTATGTGGGATATTAGCAAAGCTAGGTTAGTAATGGATAAACATAGTTTGCTTTAGAGGAGTTTAATATATCATTAGTGATCCATGGGAGTTAAGGGGGTGTATTAATTAGTCAAGAGTGATTAACTAATAGGTAGATGTAGGATTATACAAGATTTTTAGAATAAAGTTAGCATGCTCTAGGTTATGAGGGGATTTTAATCTAACAAATTATGATTTATTGATTAAACAGAAGGGGAAGTTAATTAATTAAGAATAATTAATCAATCTAGATAGAAAGGAACACTAATTACCGGAATGTCGTTAATCAACATCTTGTGCGATAGAAGAGTTAATTAATTAGCATAATGTAATTAATAGTGGTGATAAAAGAGATAAGGTGTGTTATTGATGATATGTCATCAATTTGTGGGAAAGGGGATGATTAGCGTAATTTAAGTATTTAAATTGTGCAAAATAAATTATAGATGTCTACATTTTCCCCTCTTTAGGGTGGTGTAAGCAATGCCACTTCAAAGATAGTAGACAAGTATAAAAATATGAATTTTGAAAGAGATAGAAGAGAAATTATTGGAGTGAAGGATGCCTCCTCAAGTTTCGATGGGGTGATGAAAGAGGTCAATCGACGATAAAAAAATGAAGGAAATGGAAAGAGGAATGGGGAGGGGAAGGATGCCCCAAGGGAATGAAAGAATAATGTTAATAGGATAATGATATAGAAGAAAAATGAAGACAAAGAGAAAAGAATGAGCTTTCATCCAGTGTATTGAAACAACTTTCATGTCATCATATTTTCAGTGATCTACGTCATCGATCCTTATGAAAAATATAAGCATACGAAAAACGTGTAGAATGGCATGAAAATCCATAATATGAAAAATCATCCATTGCTAAAAACACCAACTCAATGAAACATACAAAATACAATGCAATACGAGAAGTAAACAAGCTCATTTAACATGGAAAAAAGTACAAACACACATACTCAACCCAATAACGTTCAAAATAGTTGCAAAAATGTTTTTTATCAAGCTGAAGATCCAAAAATGTTATTGATTAACAAAAGGGGTTAAAAATGATGCCCCAAACAAGGATACATGCGAGGGAAATTGTTGAAGGACATGAGGTCTGATGATAAATATTTGTGTGCTATGAAACAGTACCAGGCAACTCGATGCACCCCAGAGTACAGACGAAGCAAGTAGTCTAGCTTTGTAATTTTTTGTAGATCCAGGTGATCCATGAGTCATTTGATTCGAGAACACATGAAAATACCAGAAAGATACATGATGAATACCATGCGTATGACACAATTTTTAGCCGCATACGAGATTTTTACCAATTTTTGTAAATTTTTGAATTTTTATAATTTTTAGGAGTTTTTGATTGGTTTTTTAATTTTTTTTGGAAAATTTGTTTTTTTTGTAATTTTTATTGATTTTTCGATTTTTTTAGAAGAAATGAGAGGATGAAGGATCACCTGAAAGTAAGAAAAATTCCCTAGAGAGAAGAAATGGGTGCAAGTCGACAAAAATATGCCCCAACGGGATGAAAAAAGTTAAAAATAATTATTTAATAAAAATAATTATGACGGAGGGTAGAAGAAAAATTTAGAATGACCACAGTGGTCAAAACATTCCCCAGGGGAAGCATGGTGGGTTAAAACAACTACATATACCCCACCAGAGGGGTAAATCATTACAAATAGTTCACTTTTTTACCACAACCCTACTAATTTTTACCCTGAGACACCATGAGCTAGGAGCAAGATGGCGAGAGTGTAGGCCCGTAGGAGGTGCACCGACACCATTCGAGAGTATGTATGGGATGAGGATGATGAAACTTTTGTGAGTACACCATCCCTCTTTGTCATTTAATGACATTTATTAGGTTAATTAGGAGGTTACAACTATGTGTGGATTCCCTATGAGCGCACATGCATCCAAAGGTGTGCACATGCATCTAAAATGTATGTGTGCACATATGCACATATCAAAAAATGTGTGCGCACACGCACAGGTAAAAAATTGGTGTGCATGCATCCGAGGTGGGAAAGTGTGTACACGTAGGAGCACATGCTAGAATGTCCATGTAGACATCCTAAAGGGTGCATAGGCATGAGTTGGGTGAGGTAGTTAGGTTGTGCGTGCACATGAAAACATGAGCGCCTAGGTGCCATAGATGACACACACATGCTAGAAAGGGTGCGTACGTGCCCAAAAAGGTGCTCAAGCACCGAAGAAGGGAAAACCCTAGATTTAGAAAAAAAATAGTAGATTTTTAGAAGAATGTTAGTTGATGAATAGGATAATGTAGATGAAAAATTAGTTACATAGAAGAAAATAGATAGAAGAAAATAAAGTCGTAACACATTTGTGTTATCTTACAAAGATGACTATCATCATTACAGACTAGAGAGCGACATGGACGACTAGTCACCTTAGATGTGAGATTTTTCTAGTGAGACAGGTGGATGATGGAAATCCTATTAGAGGTCACAGGGTTAGTTCACGTGGCACATATGGCCTTGATTACCTTAGACCATGGCCTACTCACAACCTTGGTTGAGAGGTGGTATAGTGAGAGCCGGTACTTCCGGATCCCTATTGTAGAGATGAATTTGACTTTGGAGGACGTATTTCATATACCGTGAGTTCCTATCATTGGGAAATTGATTGAGTACATCAGTGATAGAGATCAGATCACTGATTTCCTGATCGATGTTTTTGGGCATAATGATATACCTTGCTGAGGTATGATGGTGAACTTGTACCACTACATTGCAGATCCCAGTATACACCTCATGCTTGTTTAATTGATGGCTCTTGTTAGTGGCTTTGTTATTACTAACAAGACATTTACTTCTTTTAAACTCAGCCTCATTGGTGTTATACGAGGATTGATAGGAGCCGAGAGATACTAATACGGCTAGTGTATGCTAGCACATCTATATTGGGATTTGCACCTGATTACATACCAAAATTAGAAGACTGTGGGTCCTACCATACTACTGTAGATATGGGCATGGGATCACATAGCGATTGGTTTCCCCATAAGAATTCTATGAGTTTGGGTTCCAGATGAGCCATCAGTGATGGGATGGGTCCCTATTGATGATGATATCCATGGGCACATGAGGCATACTTATCATTAACAAAAAGTATTTGATGAAATTTAGTAACATATGATAGTATGGAGGCCCTACTGCCATTATCAATGGGTTGAAGACATATATAACTGAGTATAGATATGGTTGAGCACTTTTTGATTGGCAGCTGGGGCTACATTACAAAGTTTTATAGAGTAGACCAATGTGAGTGATAGTTCAGTGGAGTGCAGGATGTACCTCATCCTGATATGTGGCATGCCCACTGCGCCACCGAGAGATTTCACATGGGGGTGCCGATCTAGAAAGCTAGGGCCTGATCTAATTTTAAGTATATGGTGCCACATGATTGGATTCCATTAAGACATATTATGGATCATGGAGTTACAACAGAGTATGCACCCTAACACCTGATAATTTTACCTCATCATCTCACCATTCCGTAGGCCGTATGAGATGCATGGGTTATGACGCCTACCAAGGAGTATAGTGGCAATGAAAATGATGACGGGTTTTATGGTTAGGGTCATGATGGTGGTAGTGGATAGGGTCCTCCACCATTACAGTGACAGATCCCAGTTGTCAGACAGATACATATGCCCCGAGTGGGCATACCAGTTAGGATACAAGTACTACTAAAACACATGCCTCTTCAGAGAGTAACACCATAGGGTGTGCTGCCAAGAGGAATACCACAATAGGTCCTGGTTGGTAGCCCACCACATAGTCCACCGAGAGGTGGAGGAGATAGGGGCAGTGGTGATGGAGGTTGTGCCGCGTGGTTATAGAAGATCTAGTAGCTAGCGGCTCTGATGACACAGATTATGAGCCTATTACAACAATCTACGGCACAGGTACAGGTAGTTACCATAGAGAGGGACCATGCCCAGTTATAGGTTCAGACTATTACCACAGAGAGAGATCAGCTGATTGCAGAGCACACATAGGCTTAGGCCGATGTAGCTAGAGTTATAGGAGAGCATGACGCTCTATTATGGGAAACCTCATCAGTTGGGATGATGGATATTTTATCATATGTCATGATAGCTAGTGGTGAGGCATCTTATTACAAGGTCGCATACCACCAGGTAGTTCCTAATGGACAGAGGGTTACTCTATTTGATCAGTTGGATGTGATCAGGTCTAGATCCAGGTCTTAGAGAACCTCTTGATCAGATCGATCAATGTAGTAGTCTACAGTAAAACAAAGCTTAGCAGCCTCTGCAGGGCCATCCCATCAACAACATCCTCATCATCAGGTCCCTAGGCTGGCAGTCTAGGAGAGGGTGAGATTCGTGGTTGACTCTACCTTATTTATCATGTATTTATAGATGTATGTATCAGATGTACGCCTCTTATGATGGCTCACTTTGGTTCATGCCTATGATGGAAGATTTTGTATCTAGATGATGTATACTTTGAGACACATATGTATATGGACATTCTATTTTGACATGTATGATGATTGGAATCTATATTATTGATGTTGTTGTATATGTATCACATGTTATTGATTTATGATATATCCTTTGATGATATCATTTGTATTGTCCATGAGATGGTTTTGATTATTCCACTTGATGATATGGATGATATTGGTGCAGGGGGATATATTTTGATATTTACAATCCCTCTTGCCCCATTGATGATGAGATATGTGATGCTTAGCTTAGCATACATGTATGATGTATAATTAACATTTTATTGATATATGATGTATCTATGATGTTAGATGTGATGATATAGATGATGATGTGATAATAAAAAATGTACAAGTAACAAAGGAAACACAAGAAAAATTTAACAAATCTACCAAATATACACATTAAACAACTGAACAACACAACTATGCACAATTATAAATAAGTATGCAAAAACACATCCATATGTAAAAATAAGAATGAATCTAATCTAAGCAAGAAAATATCAATCTAAAAGGTATGTTTAAGCAACACACAATACAAATGTAAAAGTAAGAAAAACTATACAAACAATGTACACATAAAAAAACAAAGAAAGAAACAAATAAGGAAACACAACAAGTAAACTACTACTATGTTTTTGTAAGATTGTTTTCAAAGTGTTTTGTGTTGTTTTTGGGAGTTTTGTGAAATATTTTTCTAGTGTTTTTGTATTTTATCATTTTCGAATGTTTTCGGGTTTTCAATCCTATTCAATTTTTTTTGTGATTTTCAACATATTTGAATGTTTTTTTGTTTCTCAAAATATTTGAATGTTTTTGTGTTTCTCAAAATATTTGAATGTTTTTGTGATTTTCAAAATATTTGAATGTTTTTGCAATTTTCAACAGTTTTCTGAAGCTATGTACAAGAAACCAAGAAACGTGGATGCCCCCAGAGTTAGATGGGAATATACAAAGGCATATGCCACATGTTATAAAAAAGGACATGAAGCTATTAAGATTACCCCAGCGTTAGATGGGAATATACAAAGGTAATATTTTCATAGATAAACAAGGGGAGAACCAGCCAGATCAAGGCTTTGATAGGTTAGACTCACAAAGAATCTCATATGCAGGTGCAGAACTAGCTCAAGGCTAAGTAAAGGTACCCCTAGATGCAAGATTCTTGTGAAGAATGAATCCTCCCAAGGTGCTAGAAACTGGTTTTCACCAAGGGACCCATCCAAAGTGCCACAATTGCATGGTTTTCACATTTGGATGACCTATTTTCTCTTTTTCTCTTTTTTCTTTTTTTTTTAAATTTTTTTTTCTTTTTTTTCTTTTTTTAATGATTTTTTTACTTTTTTGGTTGTTTTCTAATTTTTGCACCTTGTTTAAGCATAGAACTGATTGAGGTGCATGGATTTCATGGGTTCACGCAGCTCATCCCCATCAGGATAGGCAAGATTGTATGCTCCTAACCCAAATTATGCTACAATGACATAAAGTCCTAACTAATGAGGTTTGAATTTACCTTTATTTTCTCTCTCCTTCATTGCGTTGAATTGATTTTTCTTCAACACCAAATCTCTGACATCAAAATGATGAGGTATGATTCTCTAGTTTGATCTTTGTGACACTATTTTATGATACAGTTTGAGATGGTTGAGTGTGCAGATGTGCCTTTCATCTAGTAGCTCTAGTTCTGTCAGTCTATCCAGTCTTTAATTCTCATCTTAATCTAGATAGTCCCTAAGAGATATTCTCAAGGAGGGAAGATCTATTTCTAGGGGGATGATGGATTCAGTTCAAAACACTAGGGAATAAGGTATCACACCATTAGGGGTATGAATGGAGGTCATATAAGCTCATAGAGTAGGGTGAATTTGTAAATGGCAATTACGACCTGTCTTACTAACTATATTCTCCATGATCCAAACAAGTGTTTTATTAGTGGTCACTGCTTTCCCATTACCTGAGGGTAATATGACATGGACCAATTTAATCATATCTAAAAGAGCTAACATATAGATTTCACCATCTTATTCTTGAAAGATTTTCCATTGTCAACGACAATGGCAGAAGGAATGCCATAACAGAAGATGAGGTGGTTCATGATGAACTTTGATATTTGAGCACCTATAACATATGTCAATGGAACAACCTCCACCCACTTGGTGAAGTATAATGTGGCCATTATAATGTGTGTGTGGCCATCAGATGAAGTAGGGGTAAGCTTCCCAATTAGGTCCAATACCCATTTAGAGAATGGCCATGGTGTTGTGATTGGCTATAAAGGTTGTGATGATGCATGTATGAAGTTCCTATACTTCTAACATAACACATACTTCTTCACGTAATTTTAGCAATCTATATCTATGGTAGGACAATAATAGCCTACCCTTAATAACTTCTTTGCTAAAACTATCCCATTTTTATGGGCTTTGCACACTCCTTCGTGTACCTCCTTGATTTATCGTATCGACTATTGAATTGTGGAGCTCCATTGATTCATAAATAACATGCTTTATTATCTTGCTAGAATACACAGTAACTGACGTTAGTTGGGTAACCACCGTCAGTCACCTAGGGTTCGGCATCAGTCAAAGAAAGTAGGAACCAATATTAGTTAGGGTAACTAATATCGGTTAGGGTAATCGAAATTGGTTATCTATGTGTGATTATTTTTATTCAAGTCACATGAATTAGATCTAATCTTTTACATAAAGTTGATCTAATGGTTGTAATTACATAGCTAAAGTTCCCTAAGTTTGTATATGCTAAAATAAGCTAGAAAGCTAGGGTTAGAGATATAACTCATTAATAATTGAGAGAATTGTAAGAAGGAATTCCTAGAGAGAGAAAAGAGAAGCTTGTGAGGAAGAAAGTATTGTACATCCAAGAGAGGTGTGGAAGATTATAGATCTTCATTGTATATCCTCTTTAAATATTTGGATAATATATTGGCTATTTCTTGGTGGACATAGCCCACACTGGGTGAACCACATTATATCGTGTATTGTTTCTTATGGTTTATTTCTATATTTATTGCTTATATGCTTAGATCTGATATATATCTATACAACTGGTGTGATTAAACCCAACAACTGGTATCAAATTATTTTTTGTTTGAGGGTTTTGTGTGTTAAAATATTTACTCATAGAGGGATTTTCGATTGAGTGGGAGCTACAACAATGAAAAAATAGGGAAAATACATAGTTGAGAAATTTAAAGTCCATAATTATCAATTATGGAAGATACAGGTAGAATATTATCTGTATCAAAAATATCTATACTTATCGTTGGATGAGAAGGCAAGACCTACAAAGATGACTAATGAAGAATAGAAAATTCTTGACAGAAAGAATCTGGGATCTATAATATTGAGCTTGGCAACAATTGTGGCTTCGAATATTACTGAAGCAATAACCACGATAGAGTTGATGACATATTTAGATAATTTATATGAAAAACCTAGTGCTTCAAATAAATTTTATTTGATGAAGAAGTTATTTAATTAAAAGATGCAAGAAGGTGAATCTACATGAAGTCATTTGAATAATTTCCATTCTATTGTAAATTAATTAAAATAGGTTAATATTCTATTTGATGATGAAGTGAAAGAAATTTTATTCTTATGCTCTTTACCAGATAGTTGTGATAACTTAGTAATGGCTGTTAGTATTACAATGTCTACTACTAATATTTTAAAGTTTGATGATGTGGTTAGTATAATCTTGAATGAAGAAATACACAGGAAAATTACAAGAGAATTATCATATGGTAATGCTTAGAATGTAGAAACTAGAGGAAGGTAGAAGGAGAGATCAAAGAGAAATAATAATGGGAAATCAAATTCGAAGAATGTTAGATCTAAATCTAGAGGTAAAGGAATAACCTGTTAGAATTGTGGAAAGAAAGTACATGCAAAGAAGGATTGTTGGTTCAAGGGAAAAAAGAGAATGTACGAGAGAAAGGTAAAGAGGAAAATGTTACATATTATGAGGTAATGAAAGATTCCCTTATTATCTCCTTGGATAATAAAATTGAATCACAAGTTTTAGATTCAAGAGCTTCTTTCCATGCTACCCCTAATAAGAGTTATTTCAAAAATCATGTCCAGGGTAATTTTTCAGTATGTTTATTTAGGAGATGATGAAACATGTAATATTATTAGTAAAGGATAAGTTCATCTAAAATTGTAGAATGTAAATACATGGATATTAAAATATGTTAGGCATGTGCCAAGCCTCAAGAGAAATCTAATTTCTGTAGGACAACTAGGTGAATTTGGTTGCATGGTTACATTCACATCCAAATCTTAGAAGGTTACCAAGGGATATATTGTTGTAGTAAGAGGAAAGAAGGTAGAAACATTATATTTGTCTACCTATATTACTGATTCCTTTTCAATACTATCTATTTCAGATTCAGATGTAAGCATGTGGCATAATCTGCTAGACCATATGAGTAAAAAAGGAATGCAAATCTTAAATGATAAGGGTAAGTAATTAGATTTGAAAGATGTAGATCTTGATTTCTATGAGTATTGTATATTTGGAAAGCAAAAGAGAGTGAGATTTCTCAAATTTGGGTCAACAAAGAAGGATCAAAAATTGGAGCTTGTGCACTCAGATGTGTGGGGACCAACCAAGTTAGCTTCTCATGGAGGATCCCAATATTATTTGAATTTCATTGATGATGCCACAAGAAAGGTATGTTTTTATTGTAATAAATGTGAATATGATGCTTTTGAGACTTTTAAAATATGGAAATCCCTTGTGGAAAATGAATCAAATTAATAGTTAAAATTCCTTAGATTTGAAAATGACGGTAAGTACTGCAATAAGGATTTTAATGATTATTGTTCAGTGAATGGAATATAGAGAGAAAAAATGGTTCCTAGAACAACACATGAGAATGGTGTTGCTTTAATAATGAACAATAAAATCATGGAACATGTAAGAAGTATGAGGATACATGTTAGATTACCCTTGCAGTTTTGGGTAGAAGTAGTAGACACAATAATTTATTTAATTAACTGTGGGCCTTCAAGTGCACTGGATGGTGGAATACCAGAAGAATCTTGGACTGGAAAAGAGGTAGATCTTTCTTTTCTTAGAGTATTTGGTTCAGAATCTTTTGTGCATGTTGATAAAGAAAATAGAAAGAATTTGGATGCTAAATCTAAGAGATGTACTTTTATTGGTTATGGTTCTGGTGATTTCAGATTCTATTTTTGGGATTTAGAAGATTCTAAGATTATTAGGAGTCATTACATTGAATGCAATGAAAAGAGAATGTACAAGGATCAAGGTTTTGATACCCAAAGATGAACCGGTTGGAAAGTTTTGTGGATGAAAATCTCATTCTTATATTTAGAAAAGAAATCTATGGGTACTTGTGTCGGTTAGCTTAAACTGGTATCGGTTAAACAGAACCGGCGTTGGTCACCAGGATCAATTCTGGCTACAAAAGAGCAGCACTAACATCGGTTAGTTGAACTGGTGTTGGAAAGAGGTGACCGACGCCACTCAATTTTTACAAATTTTTAGAATGAGTAGATTGATCCTCCGGTGCCCCAAATATCAAAGAGAAGGTCACAAAGGGTAAGTGGACCTCCAGAAAGATTTATAACTTCCTTATCTTATTTATTATTGACTGATAGTGGTGAACTAGAAAGTTTTGAAGAAGTAATGCATGATGAATCCCACAAGAAGTGGTAGCATGACATGGATAAGGAGATGGACTCGTTGAAACATAACCAAACATGGGATTTGGTCAAGTTTCTAGCAGGGAAAAGAACATTGTAGAATGAATGGGTTTATAGGATCAATGAAGAAGAGGGTAAAAAAAATGATACAAGGAAAGGATTTTGGTGAAAGGATTTGCATAAAAAAAAAGGTATTGACCTTGGTGAGATATTTTCTCCTGTAGTAAAAATGACTTCTATTCATATTGTATTGAGTTCAGTTATAGTAGAAGATTTACACTTAGAGAAACTTGATGTTAAGACGACATTCCTTCATGGTGATTTAGAGGAAGAGATATATATGCAGTAGTCACTTGGTTATGAAGTCAAGGGTAAGGAGAAACTTGTGTGCATGTTGAAAAAGATCTTGTATGGGCTCAAACATGCCCCAAGGCAATGTTATATGGGGTTTGATAGTTTCATGTTTGAGCATGGTTATATGAGATGTAAATATGACCATTGTGTTTATTTTAAGAAGCTTAAAAATGGAAGATATATTATTTTGTTACTGTATGTGGACGATATGCTTATTATAGGATCTAGTATGCAGGAAATTGGTGAGCTTACAGAAAATTTAGATCATACATTTACAATGAAGGATTTGGGAGCTAAAAAGAAAATCCTTGGCATGTAAATTCATAGAGATAGGAAGAATAGAAAATTGTATTTATCTCAGCAACATTATATCAACAAAGTGTTGGAAAGGTTTAATATGTAGAATTCAAAACTTGTAAGTACACCTATGGTTGAACACTTTAAATTGAGAAAAGACCAGTGTCCTACATCACATAAGGAGGTTAAGTACATGGCACAAGTTCTATATGCATCAGTAGTTAGAAGTATCATGTATGTTATGGTTTGTACCAGACTAGAAATTGCATAGGAAGTGGGAGTTATGAGTAGATTTATGGCCAATCTAGGTAAAGAGAATTAGAAAGCAGTCCAATGGATTCTCAGGTATTTGAGAGGGACATCCAACATGCAGTTATTCTATGGAGGGTCAGATATTTATTTATGTGGCTATGTTGATTCAGATATGGCTGGTGATTTGGATGGTAGGAGAAGCACCACTGGATATGTATTCACAATAGGTGGGATGAAAGTTAGCTGGATTTCGAGATTGCAGAAGGTTGTGGATTTGTCTACTATAGAGGATGAATATGTTGCAGCTACAAAGGATAACAAAGAGATGATATGGATGAGCAAGTTTATGGAATAGTTAGGAAAGGAGAAAGAGGATTGAAAATTGTACAGTGATAGTTAAAGTGTGATTCATCTAGAAAATAAATCAGTGTTTCATTCAAGAACAAAACACATTTAGTTGAGATATCACTTCATACAGAAGGTGTTGGAGGATGGGAAACTGAAACTGGAGAAAATTCATATAAATAAGAACCCTACAGATATGCTAACGAAGCCATTGGAAAAGGAGAAGTTGGAGCTACACTCCACTTCTATTGGTCTTCAAGTTTGAGACTTGAAGAGGGAGAAACAAGCCAAGGAAAGGATCCAAGAATGGAGCTAGTTGTATGGTACAATGCAAAAATTTATCTCCAAGTGGGATATTGTTGAGTTGTGGACCTTAATTGCTTCACATTAATATCATGATTTATTAACTTGTTGGAATACACAGTAACCAACATCAGTGGGTAGTCAATCGTTAGTCACCTGGGGACTGATATCGGTCAAGGCAAGGAGGAACTGACATCGGTTAGGGTAACTAACATCAGTTACCTATGCGTGATTGTTTTATTTAACTAACGAGAATTAGATCTAACCTTTGATATAAATTTGATCTAATGGTTGTAATTGTATAGCTAAAGTTCCCTAAGTTTGTATATGTCTATATAAGCTAGAAAGCTAGGGTTAGAAGATAGAACTCATTAATAATTGGGAGAATTGTAAGAAGGAATCCTTGGAGAGAGAAAAAGAGAAGCTTGTGAGGAAGAAAGTACTGTACATCCAAGAGAGGTGTGGAAGATTTCAGATCTTCATTGTATATCATTTATAAAGCTTTGGATAATATATTGGTTGTTTTTTGGTGGACATAGCCCACACTAGGTGAACTACGTTATATCTTGTGTATTGTTTCTTCTAGTTTATTTTCGTATTTATTGCTTGTATGCTTAAATTTGATATATATATGTGCACAACTGGTGTGATTAACCCCAAAAACTGGTATCAGAGATTTTTTTGTTTGAGGGTTTTGTGTGTTGAAATATTTACTCACAGAGGGATTTTTGATTGAGTGGGAGCTACAAAAATGGAAGAAGATAGAAAATATAGAGTTGAGAAATTTGACAACCGTAATTATCAATTATGGAAGATGCAAGTGGAAGATTATCTGTATCATAAAGATCTATACTTACCATTGGATGAGAAGGAAAGACCTATAAAGATGACTGATGAAGAATGGAAAATTCTTGACAGAAAGGCTCTGGGATCTATAAGATTGAGACTGACAGCATCTGTGGCTTTGAATATTACCAAAGAAACAACCATGGTAGAGTTGATGAAATCTTTAGCTAATTTATATGAAAAACCTAGTGCTTCAAATAAATTTTATTTGATGAAGAAATTATTTAATTCAAAGATGCAAGAAGGTGAATCTACATCAAGTCATTTGAATGATTTCTTATCTATTGTAAATCAATTAAAATTGGTTAATATTCCATTTGATGATGAAGTGAAAGAAATTTTATTCTTATGCCCTTTTCCATATAGTTGGGATAACTTGGTAATGGTTGTTAGTAATACAATGTTTGCTACTAATATTTTAAAGTTTGATGATGTGGTTAGTATAATCCTGAATGAAGAAATACGTAGGAAAAGTACAGGAGAATTATCATCTAGTAATGCTTTGAATGTAGAAATCAAAGAAAGTAAAAATAAGAGATCCAAGAGAAATAATAATGGGAAATCAAAGTATAAGAATGACATATCTAAATCCAGAGGTAAAGGAATAACCTACTGGAATTGTGGAAAGAAAGGACATGCAAAGAAGGATTGTTGGTTCAAGGAAAACAAAGAGAATGTAACAGAGAAAGGTAAAGAGGAAAATGTTGCATCTTCTGAGGTAATGCAAGATGCCCTTATTCTCTCCTTGGATAATAAAATTGAATCTTTGGTTTTAGATTCAGGAGCTTATTTCCATGCTACCCCTAATAAGGGTTATTTCAAGAAATTATGTCCAGGGTAATTTTGGGCATGTTTATTTAGGAGATGATGCACCTTACAATATTATTGGTAAAGGATAAGTTAATCTAAAATTATAAAATATAAATACATAGATATTGAAATATGTGAGGCATGTGCCAAGGCCTCAGGAGAAATATAATTTTTACAGGACAACTAGGTGAATCTGGTTGTATGGTTACATTCACAACCGACTCTTGGAATGTTACCAAGGGATATCTTGTTGTAGGAAGTGGAAAGAAGGTAGGAATATTGTATTTGTCTACCTTATATTACTAATTCCTTTTTTGTGTTATTTAATTTAGATTCAAATGCAAGCATGTGGCATAATCAGACTAGGCCATATGAATCCAAAAGGAATGCATATCTTAAAGGCTAAGGGTAAGTTATTAGATTTGAAAGATGTAGATCTTGATTTCTGTGAGCATTATATATTTGGAAAGAAAAATAGAGTAAGATTTCTCAAAGTTGGGGCAACAAAGAAGGATAAAAAATTGGAGCTTGTGCACTCAAATTTGTGGGGACTAGCGTAGGTATCTTCTCATGGAGGATCCCAATATTATGTGACATTCATTTATGATGCTAAAAGAAAGGTATGGGTTTATTGTATTAAACGTAAATATGATGTTTTTTATACTTTTAAAATATGGAAAGACCTTATGGAAATTGAATCAAATACAAAGTTAAAATGCCTTAGATTTGGTAATGGTGGTGAGTACTACAACAATAATTTCAATGATTATTGTTTATTGAATGGTATATAGAGAGAAAAAATGGCTCCTAAAACACCACAGGAGAATGGTGTTTTTGAAATAATGAACATAAAAATCATGGAACATGCAAGAAGCATGATGATACATGATGGATTAATGTACGCACCCAAAATTACAAGTGCCACATTATCAGAAAATGGTTACAAAAGTCCCCAATGATGATTCAAGTCCTTTCAAGAAGGTGTTCGAGCTCCAATTTCCCTTCGCAGTATATATTTGACACCTAGAATTATTTACTTACCCTTCCTACAATTTTTATATGTTCATGCCTCTTTCTGTGCTTATTTTGACCTTCAGTTCTAGGACCGCAGACCTGTGTGGGTGGCGGTTCTGAAATCACTACCCAAAACAAGGTAGCAGTCCTGAAACCACCACCCTGTATAGGGTGGTGGTCATGTCCACTTTTTCTAGATTCTTCATGCATGTTTTAACATGTGATGATTCACTTAATTTTTCTTTTTGCATGCATCCATGAGCCGAATTGTATAAAATTAGCTTTGTTTGCTTGGTTCTCCTTCCTCTTATTTTTAAATAGATTTAATTGGTTAGAACTTCTCCTTCTTTCCTTGTGCATGAAGGTACCTCCCATCCTCCATTCCTGTTTATTCCATGCTTTTATTCAAGAAAAAGGCTTGAGAATTTTGTGTATCTATCATTGTATTGCTACTATGATCTTGCTAGGAATTGCATAGCCAAGCTATGATCTCTTGTGCTATCTCTCTTCTACCTGTATTACATCCGGACTACCATCAAGCTGCCATTACTCAAGCACCATCCTCTTATTATTGTTCTTTCATTCCCAATATCTTGGACTCACATGAACACTCGAAGAAATAAATGAGCATACTGAGGGGACAGATACAAACACAACCATATTTGCCAAGCTCTTGCTTGTCCAGATTGGAATTGTGTATTTGTTTGCCTTGTTTGTTGAATTTTCAATATTAAATAGAGTAGAAAATCATTCATATCAAATAGAGTAGAAAATCACCCATTTTAATAAATTAGTCAATCACAAGTAGATAAAATCATTAGTAAGTTTTCCTCTTTAACATTACCAAGGAAGTTGTGAGCAACAATAGCACTTTTCAGGGTAATGATTTGTTCTTCACCTCAGAGGTAGGGTTTGGAGGGTTTGGATCAAATTAGGTTATTTGCTTTATATCATATTCATAAATTTACACAAGTAAACAACTACATTTGGCTGATTACTTGTCTTTAGTTTATTTATTAGATTAGAACACATTGTTTAAAGGTTAGAAAAGAACAAAAAGATTTCCTTTGATAGATTAGTTTGCTTTTATTGCTTTGATCCAAAATATTGTGAAAACCCCAAAAACATAAATTAGATTTCTTTCAATAATTAGGTCAGTTATCAGAAATCATTGTATCCCATTCGACATGACCATTAATGGTCCACAATAGGAAAAGACATACAATTGTGATCCATTGGTCCCACAACCTAATGAGTAAGAATTGATAACTGACATTGATACTAGCTTACATTTAACAATATTAAACACACCTGTAACTGTTGATGAGAAAATAGAACAACTCAATACACTAAATATCACTGTTAATAAAGCCTACGACTATTGGACTACTCCTGACAATAGGGTTTGATTACGGACATGACCATATAGGGGCCATAAGCCTCCACAAGTATTTGGGTGTAAGCCTCAAGTCCCATAAACCAATGGGCCCGCCAGTCAGTGAGACATTGACACTAGTTTTCACACATTAGTATTCAGATCTTTGCCACTTCCACCAAATATTATTACAAAAATTTCCCTACTGAATATAGCAATCGATCAAGCTAAGACTTTCTAAACCAGACCGGAAAATCATCCATAAATACATGTGGCTTCATTGTGCCTCTTTTTCTTACTTCTGTGACCTTGTCTAGAAATCTATACGAGGTGCCCATAGGTCATTTTCCACGTGTTCAACAACCAATGAACAAAATATCGGTTGATCTCGACATTGATTAGAGTCTACAAGTGGCTATTATCTGAGACCGAAACATCACACCAGTTCAATTTAGGAGAGAATTCTTTGCCTTAGACTCATAGATTATGACATTACATGTTAAAGATATAATATTTCCCAATTAGCTTGATCCCCATCACCACACTCACATTAAAAATCATTCTACACTGGTTGTCTCAATACGACCTTGAGAGGTCGGGTGTGAAGAAGGTCACGTGTTGATTTTTTATCGTATAAATTGGTGAATCCGATGTGAAGAGATAGTCTTTAAACATTTCCACTTTCTTCATACATACTTTATTTTGTAGGTATTCTTATACCCCCCAAATATGTCAGGATACGATGAGTACGGTTGGCCCATCTTGGGTTTTGACATGTACCACTACCAATCAAGTATACCACAATAATCACCTCCACTTTCAACATGGGTGAATAACCGCTCATCCACTCAAAACCCTCTACTTCAATGAACCAATGTTGGTTCCTTTGTACGTATTGAGGAACTCGACTAGGTCACTCAGACCTATCCCCATGAACAATCAATTTCAAACAACATGAATTTCACTGGTGAAGAAAGTTCATATCCTTGGGTATTGTTTCATCAACCCATTAGCATGTAATCTGATCAACTCCCCCATCTAGATGAGGAGTATTTAGCATGATATGATAGGAGTGAACAACACTTCCAGAACATGAACCAATCTTTTGATAGGTTACAAGGACAAGGTGATGTCCTGCTTCAAAACAATAATGTTGCCCCTCCACCAACCAACAATACTACTAATGAGGGGTGGAAACATAGTGAAAAATTCATAGCAGGATACCATACTCCTCAACAACCTCCGAGGGTTCAAAAAAAGGTACCTAAGAAAAGCAGTTCCCCATCAACGGGCGATGTCATTTCAGATTTGGTAGACAAAGTCAAGGAGTTAGAAATTTTCCAAAATATGTAGAATTCATACACAGTGCAAGTGTGAACTCCTTCCTACCCGTAAAATTACTGGGAAAATACCCATTGCATAGAATCCTCTAGTTTACATGAATACTCAAAACCCTAGGGATCTGCTAATGAGAACATGGGCACCTTGGGTATGCCCCCCAAGCCACTGTATGGATATCTGTAACAAGCACCAACTAGAAGTGCATTCTCAAATGCCATACTAGCCAGAAATGCAACATTCCCTGGCTTCATGCCTTCAATTCCATATCAAGGTAATCAACCCCCCTATGTACACATGTATTTTAAATCTCTGCAGGGGGAAATGTGTACCTACCCGGGTCCGTATGGACAACCGCAGGGGATGCCATATGCCTCAATGAATGTCTGCATTATCCCATTTCATCAACCGATGCATCCCCAACCTCCCCAACAAGGATCTTTAATGGTGGAAACAAATGCAATGGGGACCTATTCCGAATATCTCAAGGAACCCCTAGATTTCTCCATTCAGACAATCATGCTCCTAAGACCCTTACATGATCTTCCGAAGATCAAATAGGGAAGGAAATCCTAATGCCCGCATCAAGGCTTATGCAATGGCCATTTGAGAGCTGGTCCCATGGGACACATTCGTTGCGAAAATTTTCCCTAATACACTTGAAGTTATTTCTCTCTACTTGTACTATAGGATACCATGGAGGCTTCAATACACTCATTCAAGAAACTTGTATCAGAGTTTATCAAATATTTGGATATGAACAATATTTGTAGAACATGAATTAGGGAATTCCTTCATATTAGGCAAGAACAAAATAAGTCTGCAGCCCACTTTATTCAAAGGTGGCAAAAAGTTCTCTACTCCTCTGCAAGCTTCTCCAAATATGGATCAAATAAAACTTTGTGATTTTTTTCCTTCACTCTCTCAATAGAGAGACAAAGGAATAGGTTCAAAAGTTCCCACTAAGGAGATATGAAGAGGTGCTAGAGGGTGCTCTTTAGATTGACCAAGCGGCCATTGACAATGGTCGTAATACTTATGGAGAAAATGGGAAGTTAGTCAATCCTAATCAAAATTATCTTGGTTACTCCAAGAACACAAACAATAATCAAGGACCAAAGATCCTTAATAAAAATCATGGAGCCATGATCGACAGTGTGACTGACGAGCCCAAAAATTCTAAAGTTGTTAATCCTACCAGTATAGGTGCTACAAATAATAATAACAATAATGGAAATAATTAGAGAAACAACAATTTCTCACCCTCGGTAAATGTTGTGGATTTTAATCATCCTCAATAACAACAACAACAATCTTAGCAAAATAGACAAACACCAGACCCAAAGCCCTAGTCAATACCCAGGTGGGTACCCCCAACCAATTCTAAAACCAAGGGAAATGGTTCCAAAATTTTAATTATAACAACCAACAACCAAACAATAACCGTATTTGTCAGACCACAACAAGGAACAAACCAAAGGCCTCAAGATTACAATCCTGACTTATACTGTGGTTTCCATAGGGTTCATGGGCATGACACAAGAACTTACCATGATTGTAACAAGTTTTTGCAGTATTTTCTAGAGGACCAAAGACAATTATTTGTTGATACGTTTTTGGAAAACCCAACAGCACCCACACTTAAAATGCCTACATGGGACTAATATCTCCACAGAACACACTGCTGGGGATCTTTAACGATCCTCTCCCCACATGTCCAAAGGATGGTCGATTAGATCCCAACAATTTGAATAAAGGTATTATAATAGGGAATCATGATCGTGAAGCCTCAACTTTGTTGAACCCACAAGTGGCACCTCCTTTGGATGATCACCAGAAAATGAAAAACTATGGGTTTGGTAGAGTTAGATGCTGAACCCCAAATTAACGATGCCACAAGAACCAAGGATTATTCTTTGCATCCAATCCTAATTTATCTGGCTATGTTATAAAATGTTTATGATATGCTAAGAAAGCATGTAGGGGCTTATGATCTAATCAGTGATCTAACCAAGACCTTTTCACACATTTCCTTCTTGGATCTACTAAAGAATTCCCCTGACTCATAGAGTTTCTCTGTTAGAAGTGCTAGGTATCTTGGCCATTTGATTAATGTTACCCCCTTCTGCCAAAGGAACAAATAAATAACATAGACTTTGAACATTAGTCCTCCAAGGCATCCTGAGAGAGATATTGCACTCATGTTTGACAATCAGAAAAATGCCCACGGATGTCTGAGATAGCTTGTACGGGTGACCTGACTTTGTTTATGCAAGTTTGGATTTACAATAACTACGTAAGTGTGTAATGATTGATGATGGGGAAAAAGTTAACATAGTTCCCTTCTCTTTTCTTTAGAAGTTAGGGTACAAAGAGACTAATTTCTCCTCAACAAAAAACACATTTAGAGGCTATGATAGCCTCAAGGCAACGTCAATCAGAACCATACTATTACTTGTTACTCTCAGGCTTAAGATAGTACTAACTGAGTTTTATATTATAAATCAGGAAACTAACTATAATATGATCCTTGGTCATCCTTGGATCCACTACATGAAGGAAATCACCTCCACTCTATTCTAGGAGGTTAGATTCCTACAATTATGGAAAGTCTTTGTGGCCATAAGGTGATCCAAAACCCTTTGATATACATTTGGATAGCTTAAATAAGAGGCCAGGGGTCTACTCTAAGTTTGAACTTCCCACGAATCAGTTAAAAAAACCTGCAAAAATGTGGTACCAGAAGAGAATCTAGTCCCTACAACAGAGTCAGAAATCATGGGGTTGATTGAGGGTGTTCTGGTGGTCAAGGATGAAACCGTTATTGTAGAGACAGTGTTGACTAGGAACCACAGCAAAAAAATGTTGAGCTATTGGAGAAGCGATTTTCCTATTCTCCACCCCTTTGATTCCATGAGTATGTGACATACCTTGGGACTCAATTCCCTTCTAGCTAGCTGAAGTCTTGCAAGGTTGAAGTAACCAAGGTAAAGGGATAAGGTACAAAAGATGACACATACGTCTATCTTTCTGAGTAGCTATTGGACTCTCCATTTTGATGGAACAGAGTGTCATTTTTGTGTCATGGCAGGTGTGATCCTTACTTTTCCTGAAGGAAGGACTCTACATTTTTATTTCAAGTTAAATTTCAAATGTACAAATAATGGGGCTGAATATGAGGCTCTCTTATTAGGTCTCATTGTAGCTAAGAGAATGGGTATCCTCAATATTAGGGTGTTGGGTGATTCACAACTAGTCATAAATTAGATATCCAAAGTCTATGAGACTAGAGTTGACTATCTACAACTTTACAAAATAATAGTACTATGTCTGACAAAAAGAGTTGGACTTCATATCAATCGAAGTAATTCCCCATGTAAACAAAACCTTATTGAAGATTCTAAAGTAACTTCTGCTTTGCGCTTCACCCCAAGTAGTGACCTGGAAGATACCAACTTCATGGTTTTAGTTCACATCAAACCCTTGATTCATAAAGTGCCAATGACCCCAAATTTGACATATGTAGAAGCCTGGAATCAGCCGAATTGTTCATACCACGTTGATGGTGATGAAGTGACTTTAGGATATTTAAACACTTTTAAGAAGCTGCATCTTTCTTATCACAAGATAGATATTTCCTTAATTCCACATTCCTCTTCCTATTTTGGGAATCCCATGATCGAATCCTCCGTGGGAAAATATCTTAAGATTTACGAATTAGAAGAAGAAGGGGATTTAGAGTTACTTTCAGTCCCACCTAAGTTTAAGGAGGGAAATGCTTCATTAATTGAGGGATCAATCGATGTAAACATTATAACAAAGGAGGAACTAAAAATATTAAAGCTGGGATCCTCCTTAAATCTAGAGGAGGTAGAAATACATACCCAAGTTCTCAAGGAACACCAAAAATCCTTTGCATTTAGTTACAAAGAAATGATGGGAATTTCACCACATATCACAGTGCACAATCTAGTCACCAAACGATATGTAAAGTCGATTAAGAAAAAGTTGAGGCCCATGAAGCCAAAAGTGTCTCTCATGGTGAAAGAATAAGTAATGAAACTTCTCTAGGTCGGATTCATCAAGCTAGTTGATTATTCACAATGGGTATCTAATAGCGTCCCCATTCTAAAAATTAATAGAAAGATATACATTTACATAGACTTCTGTGACATTAACAAGGCTTTCCCCAAAGATGATTTCCCATTACCATCCATCGACATTATTTTTGACACAATAAATGGATTTAAATTATTGTCTCTCATGGATGGGTTTTCTGGGTACAATCAAATCCAAATCTCTGAGGAGGATCAAGCCAAAACTACATTTATAAATCCTTGGGGAACCTACTATTTTGCTATTATGCCATTCAATATTAAGAATGTTGGTGCCATGTAACAAAGAGAAATGACATATATATTCCATGACCTTATTCATAAGATTGTGGAATCCTACATGGATGACTCACTGGCCAAGGCTAGAAAGTGTTGCGATCACCCAGAGGTGCTTCGTTTCATCCTTTCATGCTTAAACAAATATGACATCACATTGAATCTAGAAAAGTGTGTATTCGGCGTAACATGAGCCAAGCTTCTGGGTTACATTATATATTCATGAGGGATTGATGTCAACCCAGCCAAAATATGGGTTGTGCTAGAAATGGTTACGCCATCAGACGAGTCTGGTATCATATATTTTCTTGGGAAACTCAGTGTAATATGAAGGTTCATCCTTGACTTGACCTTTGCTATTCATCCAATCAACAATTTGTTGAAGAAGGATTATAGCATTGATTGGAAGAAAGAATGCAATGAGGCATTCGAGGTAGTTAAATGATTCTTGTTATCCCCTCCCACACTAATATCACCTAGATCAGATCACCCTTTGATCTCGTATTTATGAGCTACGGATGTTTCACTAGCCTGCATGTTGGCTCAAGAGGATGATGATAAATCAGAACGTGTGGTTTATTTCATTAGTCAAACATTGCTTGATTATAAAACATATTATACACAGGCAGAAAAAGAATTCCTTACCATAGTCTTTACAAAAAAGAACTTAAGGAATTATATGCTGAATCAAAAAATGAGGGTTATTGTTAAGTTAGACCACTTACAGACATTCCTCATGTAACAATCCTTGTCTAAAAAGGCTGGGCATTTCATAACCCTAGTGGGTGAGTTTGAACTAACATTTTTAAATCAAAAATCCGTTAATGGAAAAATCATTACAGACTGGTTGGCTGAAAATCCATTGGATGGAGGTGATCTGGTAGATTTAGAATTTCTTAATGAGTGTGTATACTTTGTCAAAACAAGGCCCCTATCTCTGTATGTCCTTGGTATACCGATATTATCAATTTCATCATGGACCATACATACCTAGAAGAGGAAACATCACAAAAAAGAAGGTGGTTACATGTCATTTCCACTAAATACATTATTTTGGAACAAGTGCTCTACCGCAGAACCTTTGACATAATGCTGTTAAGATGTGTTGATGCTGAAGAATCCAAAAATATTCTTCATGAGTCACATGGCAGAGTATGTGGATCCCACTTCAGTGGCCACACCACTACTCGAAAGATACATTAGATGGGTTATTTCTGGCCCACTCTAGAATAGTATGCAGTAGAGTTTGTGCATAGATGTCACAAATTCTAAGAGTTCTGCCACGAGATCCATATACTGGCACAAGCTTTGCAACCAATCACAACCCCATGTCCCTTTTCCACATGGGGCCTATATTTGATAGGGAAGTTCTCTCCCTCATTAATAGATGGCCATAAATTCATAATCACGGCCACAAAATACATTACTAAGTGGGTAGAATCCATGCCTCTTACCACTGTACCTAGCTCTGTAATCGCTAAGTTCATCCTGAAACATATTATTTGTAAGTACGGGGTGCCACAAGTAATTATTTTGGATAATAACATGTCTTTCAAAAATGAAAAGGTGCATGAGTTGTGTGTAAAGTTCAAAATAAGTCATCCCATGGCTTCTCTCTACTATCCTCAGGCTAATGGACAAGCTGAGGCTAAAAATAAAATGTTAAAGGCCATCCTTCTCAAAACCATTAAGGATAATAAATGGGATTGACACCAAAATATTTTTCTGACCTTGTGGGAATATTGAACATCAGTTAGAACAACAACATGGGAAACCCCCTTTTCTTTAGTGTTTGGTGCTGAGGCGGTTCTACTACTTGAAGTCAAAATCCCTAGTCTCCATATTTCACTACAAGAGATCCTCAGAGAGGAGGGTGATCAAGAAGCATGACTCTCCCAATTAGAAAGTATCGATGAGGCGAGACTTAACACTGAACAACATCACAACATTTACACTGACCAAATGGCTCAACAATACAATAAGAAGGTTTACAAACATGAAATATATGAAGGAGATTTGGTGTTAGGACTCGACAGTTGGATAAACAAAAAAACCGGTGAGGGAAGGAAATTCAGACCTAAATGGTAGGTTCTATATCGATTGGTAGAAGACTAGAAAAATGGGGCATTTCACCTATGTACACTAGAAGGTAAGAGTTTAGCAAATCCATAAAATATCTTCACCTAAAGAGGTACTACACATGATCTATCAATATTTTCATATGTACATTACTGCATTTGCATTGCATTTTTCATCTACCAGTTCATTTTGTAAAAAAATGTGATCAAGGGATTTATTATTATAGAAATTAATAAAATATTCTAAAAAACATTCGAAAACCATTAAAATCATATCTCTTCAAATCTTCACAGTATCATCAATTATTTCTGAATCATTTCATCAGTTCAAATATGATAAGACACAATTTTGATCGTGACCATACCAAGGCATGCATACTTGGTTTTGCTTATAGTCTCTTTCTAGATTAGGTATCTTTTCCTATAGCCTATTCTAGAAGCTTCATGGTGTCACTCTATCCCATTAAGGTATATTTGGAAATAATAACATACTAGATTTTTTTCCTAGATAAGTAAGTCAAAATCAAATCCATAGAAATTTTTTATTTTACACATTTCTTTGCCCTACTAACCTTCGGTGTTGAGCCTGCATCTCTTACTGGTGATGTAGGGTTGGGAAAGGAGAGAAATGTCCTTACTCACCTATTCCTTGTCCATGGTGATGGGCCCATGCTTCCTCCTAGTAGTATGGGGCAAGGAGTAGGGGGTCTCATTGACAAACTTGAAAGTTACAAATAATTCGTTCAAATATTGTGAAATCATAGGTCAAAAACAAAGTGAGTTAGATGTCCAAGATTTAAAAAGAGCTTAAAACCCCAAATCTAGATTTTGCTAATCAAGTGGCCATCTAATAATCCAAGTCTAGATAAATTACAAAGTAATTCACATTATAAACTATGAGGTAGCTTGAGTAGGATAGGGTTGTAGCATGTCAATTTGGTTCTGCCAAGTCTTTGTCTTTCTCTCATCACTACCATTCAACAAATTTTCATAACTTGTGCCTCTTATGATTCTCAGTGTTGAGCTCTTGTATCTTACTAGTTATGTGGAGTTGGGGGTGGGACAAGAATATATACTTATCATATCATTTTTTCACCACGTATTGCCAAGAAAATATGAAGTATCAAACATGTCTTAAAGAAACTAAAATTAAAACATCACATTATGTTCGCATTATCATATATCAGAATTATGAAATACAAAAAGAAATCATTCTATTATCATTTCGCATCCATTGTATACATTCTAAAAAGCATAGAAAAGTGGAAATTCTAAACATCTAGAGTGCACATGTGAAAGGAACCAAAAGAAAGTCAACTCAAATCCAATGGAATACCGAACCAAAAATGAGAGTCTATATATATCATGGTGAATCAAGTGTGTATACAATGTCACCATGCACTAGGCATTGTTAAAATGCTCATAATGAGCCTGAAATATACAAAAAAATCATATAAACTCTAGATAAAATGTCATCAAAGCAATAAGAATGGCCCCATGGCCTATCAGTCCCCGTGAGATCCCTCAGATGGTTCCCAACCACATCTAGGGCTTTTACTATGGCTACGACGATGCTGGGAGTGAATAGAATGATGTGAGTGCTCATGGTGGTGTCTGTTACATGTGGCCTTGCTATGAGAATGGATTTGTCTCATCAAGTTCTTGGTAGTTGTTGATGGTGAATCGCAGCACCCCTGGGACTCTGCAACTCAATGGGTTGAGACTCTTAGTGCGATTGCATAACATGGAGCTTTTCCCAAGTGTGGGACCTTGCGAAATTAGAAAAGCTCTCCGGATGAAGGCCAGTTCCTATTCCTCTATTTAGATGCACACGTAAAAAATGTAGAGGGTTTACTCAAAACCTAAACTAACTTGCCAAGGAGACAGGGTAAGAAGATGCATAAAAATAAACCTAAACTAACAAAGGTGATGCACCGAGGAATGAAGAACAACTGTTCTGCCAATAAACACAAGCCATTAAAATGCAATGCAAGATCATGCACAAATAACCAAATTTGTAGTGAAATATCAGGAGGATGCAAATGAACACAGAGAGGGTTGAGAATCATCCACAGACATGCATTATTTGCTCTAAATATTAACACGATACACTACAAAGTGCCAAGAGGCAAAATTGTATTTTACAGTTTTAAAATGGGAGGGTTGATCTCCACAAATTCACCTGCCAAAGAGAAGAAGGGAGGGGAAAAACAAGAATGTCCAACCTTTTGGAAAGAAGCCCCTCCTTACAATTTATATGAAGAAAGAGAGAGGGAAGAGAGAGGAAATCCGAAATCTACCCCAACCACTTCCAGAATGCACCTTAACTCATCTCATAATGATGGTAGGTGAGAACCCCAGTGAACCCAAAAGTGGTGAACTGTATTTTGAATTTTTAAGAATTTGTTCTCACCCAATTAAAGATATCCAGTCGTAGTTAGATAGAGGACCTCGTAAGATTTCCAAAAATTTCAACCTTGCATGAATCCGAGCTCCCAGTCAAAAGTTATGGCCATCTGAATATCTACGCCAGGGTCTGCTTCCTATCAGCGCTCAAAATGTTGTGCCTCCTGAAGGTGCACCTTGGCGCACCCATGTGTGTGTTGACATCCTCTTACATGTGCCAAGGAACAACTTTTACCATGTTGACACTCTATGTCATGTGCCATTTATGTGCACCAAGGCGCAAATTTTTGTGTGTCGACACTCTATGTCATGCGCCACTTCTGTGTGCCAAAGCACAACTTTTTTTGTGTCAACACTCCGTGTCATGCGCCACTTCTGTGTGCCAAAGCACAAATTTTTCTATGTCAAAACTCCGTGTCATGCACCACTTCTGTGTGCCAAAGTGCAAATTTTTCTATGTCGACACTCCGTGTCATGCACCACTTCTGTGTGCCAAAGCGCAACTTTTTCTATGTCGACACTCTGTGTCATGTGTCACTTCTGTGCGCCAAAGCGTAATTTTTTCTATGTCGACACTCCTTGTCATGCGCCACTTCTGTGTGCCAAAGTGCAAATTTTTCTGTGTTGACACTCTGTGTTTTATTGATTTCCAGATTCTTTTGCTTGTCTATATCTACCCGGGGGGAAAGATATATACAACAATTTGGCGACTCAACGAGATCATCTGCCTGCTAGGTAGAAGATCAGTGGCCTTTTAGCAATCTATTGGGCATGGATTCATAAGCAATAACCTGAAACCAACCTGATATTTGATCCCGAGCCTGATACTGCAACTCCTTCTCCGAGAGCATGCTGAACTATAGAAAACCAACCTAGGAGCAACAAAACCTATGCCAAAGCACTTAGGGAAACAGAAACCTAACTACAACAAGACAATGTGCATACGCACTTAGAGGAATTGAAATCTAGGGTAAACCTTTTCCTTTTAGTAGCAATGTTTAAGATGGATTCCATTAACCGGAATGAGGAATTCTTCTCCATCCAATGTAGAAAATTAAAAGGCATTACTACTTTTACATCCCGTGACCATGTAGGGGCCACTCCAAATGGCATCAAACTTGGAATGCCTTCCTGGCTTTGCCCGATCTACATCCCATTTCAGAACTAGGTCCCCTTCCTGGAAGGTCTTTTCTCTTGCCTTCTTATCAAACCATCTTTTTATCAAGGCCTGATCCTTCTCAATTGTCTGAACTGCATGCTCTCTGATTTCCTCCAATTCCATCAACTCTACATACCTGACCTCCATTGGTTTGAACTCAGACAACTCCAACTGCTTCATGAGCTCCAATGCTGGAAATTCTAATGATATAGGCAATACTGCCTCTTTCCCATAGACCAACTTGTAGGGAGATTTTCCTGTAGACCTCTTTGGCGTTATCCTGTCAGCCCATAATGCTGATTTTAGCTTCGTATGCCATGTCCTTTGGTTTTCATCCAAAGTCCTTCTGATGATCCTTAGCAAATTCTTGTTTGTGGACTTTTCCTATCCATTACCCTGTGGGTAATAATTTGAAGAGGTTCTCAAATAGATTCCATTCTTGATAGCCCATTATGAAATCCTAGAACCTATGAATGCCAATGCATTATCTGATATGACAGTGGCTAACACACCGAACCTGGTCACTATTCCTTCATAAAAGTCTAGTATGTTAGACTCATTTGCTTCTTTGAGCGCTACTGCTTTGGTCCACTTGGTGAAATAGTCTGTTGCTGTGAGAATCCACTTGTGGCCTTGGCTTGAGTTTGGGTTGATGACCCTGATGAAATCCAATCCCCATTGCATGAATGGTTGGTCAACCAAAATTGGGTGCAATGGGAGCGCTGCTAATCTTTCTTTGCCTGTGAAGAGTGCACATTTCTTGCACTTTCTTATCCATGTATAACAGTCACTGAAGACTGTAGGCCAATAATACCCTACCTTCATTATCTTGAGAGTTGTTACTCATGGGGCAAAATGTCCTCCAGAATCTCCATCGTGAAAATCTCGTAACACCCTCTTAATTTGACCTGTCCCAATGCACCTCAATAGAACTCCATTGATATCTTTCTTGAACAAAACACCATCAACAAGCACATACGGGATAGCCTGTAATCTAAAGTATCTCCTCTTTGCTTTTCTCATTTCTGGAGGGCATAGGCCTATCTGTAGGAAGTGTATCATACTCTGAGTCCAACAAGGAGTAGGCACATCATCATTTTCTTGTTCTTGACCATCATGTAGTACCAAGGCAGTCTCTTTTTCATCACCTGCTTTAACTTTATGACTCAAAGCTATTTGTTCACATAGTCCTTTTCCACGTACTAGCTTAGTGACCTTAATTTTGATGTCATATTCCATGACACGAGTGATCCATCCTGCACGTTTCTCATTCAGATCCTTGTTTAGAAGGAAGTCCCTGACTCCCGTATGAGAGACTAACAACTGGATCTTGTTGTTTGAGACTAGGTGCTTGAATTTCTTTAAGCTCCTGATTACTGCAAGGACATGCTTTTCAATGAAAGAGTACCTAGTTTCATATTCCTCCAAGCCTTGACTGAAGAAAGCAATTGGTTGTTCTAATCCTTCTTTGTTTTATTGTACCAAGATTGCAAAAATCATGTCCCCACCACCAAAGGCATATAGCACGAAGTCCTTGGAGAAGTTTGGATTGACGAGAGATGGAGCTTGAGATATAGCCTCTTTTATTGCCTCAAAACTTGCCTTGCCTTCAAATGTCCACTTAAATGCCATGCTCTTCTTCAACATCAGTGTTATTGGCTTTACGAGAGCTGCAAAGTTTGGAACAAACCTGCTGACAAAATTGATTCTTCCTAAGAAGCTTTGAAGAGCCTTCTTATGACTTGGCAATGGCAACACTCGAATTGCTTCAACTCTTTCTGGGTCAATCGTCAACCCCTCCTTTGAAACAGTATGGCCAAGAAGTTTTCCCTCATGAGCTAAGAATATGCATTTTTTGGGATTCAATGATACCTTAAATCTTCTACATCTATTAAATACTTGCCTCAAATGTAAGAGGTGATCCGCTGCATTTTTTGAGAATACAGTGATGTCGTTAAGATATATCAGAACTATTTTATTGATCAACCCCTTAAATGCCATATCTATTGCCCTTTGGAAGGTGGCTCTAGCATTTGATAGCCCAAATGACATCTTCTTGTAGGCATAGGTCCCCCATTTGGTGGTGAAAGCCATCTTGAATTGGTCATCTTCTTTCACCGTCACCTGATTATACCCCAAGTAGCCATCTAGGAGAGAGAATCTCTCTGAACCGGATACTACTTGCAATATTTGTTCCATTGAAGGAAGTGGGTAATGGTCTTTGAGAGATGCCCTGTTGAGGTCTCAAAAGTCCACACACAACCTTATTTCTCCACTCTTCTTCCTAACCAGAACCAAGTTCGCAACCCAGCTTGAGTGCTTGATCGGGAATATAATGCTTGCCTCTATTAGCTTGTTTAACTCTTTCTTCATTAGAGGCTCAATGTGAGGGTTAACAGGTCTCTGCTTCTGCCTGATGGGCTTAGCATCTGGATCCAATTCTATGGTATGTTGTGCCAAATTTGGATCAAATCCTCTTAAGTCTTTATAGCTCCAAGTGAAGACATATGGAAATTCTTGGAAAAGTTGTCTGAAATTTGATTTCTCTTGTTCAGTGGCCACTTTGCCAATTTGAAGTTTTTTGCTTTCCCCAACCGGAATTGGCTCTGAATCTTCTCTTTTGACCTATATGTTAGCATTTTCCTTACGGAACTAGTCGTTAGGGTTGAAGATAGACTCCAATGTTACTAAACCCTTGGGAAGCTTGTTTGTCCATAGCTGCACTACTTGATCCCCATACTGCTGCTCTATTCTGTCCTAATTTATAGCTGAGAATTCAGCCTATTCTTGTAAAAAATTGACGATCTGTTGATCGTTCTCAAACACCTACCAGCTTGTGTTATTATCTGGAACTACTGGCCTCACAATCACATGGATATGTGGTTGTGTTTTTTCCCTTTTGATGTTTTCAACCACATCAAACGTTGCTCCAACAGCTGCGAGCCTATCTGCGGATTCATTTTTCTTCCTGGGTATGGACACAATGTTGAAAGCTTCGAAATCTTCAATGAGGTCCCATACCCTATTCTTGGAGCTCTTCAGCAGGTCATTTTTTGTAGCATGTTGTCCCCTGACTTGGTTGACGATTAGCTCGCTATCCCCGAAAACCTGCAAGTTCTTTATGCCCTTTTTCCTGGCCCAATGAAGTCCATGGATCAATGCCTCGTATTCAATCGTGTTGTTTGAACAGGAAAACTGGAAACGAAAAGCTGAAAAATATTTGATGTCTTGAGGTGAAATCAACATTGCACCACCTCCAGCACCTTGTCTGCTTCTCGAACCATCGAAAAATAATTTCCAAACTTTTATTTCATCCTTTTGTTCAGGCTGAATGATGTCAGGAATGGGTGAATTTTCTTCGTGTATACAATACACGCCCAATTCAGATTCTTCAATTGCCTTGTATGGGTCAAATTCATGACTCTTGTTTGCCCATTCATCCAAAGTTAAATTAGGAATTCCCTCGACCTTAGTACCAGTTTCTAGATCATTTGAACACTCCTCCTGATCAAAAGCCAAGCAATTTGCATTGGTAGGATTTGGTACATGAGGCTCAATATGGAAATTGGTAATTGGTTCTGACCTGATTGTTGCTTTGGCTCCATACCTTGTCCTAAAAATCATGTGTGACCAATTTGCAGATAAATATCCACCAATTTTTGCAGTGAAGTCTCTTGATAGACACAACGTGAAGAGTGGCAGAAGGTCAATCACAGACACATCTTGCATAACTGTAACATTAGGACATGAATGTAGTGTTAGGCTTAACCCCTTGATGACCCCAACTATTCCCAATGCCGTTCCATCTAGTTGTACTACTCCTTTTAGCACTGGCTCATACTTTAAACCCAGTTGATCCGCTATTTGCTTCGGCATTACTGAACTACTTGCCCTTGAATCTATCATGCAGTTGTGTACCAAGTGGTTTCCAACAACCAATGACACATAGAATGGTGGAGGCTTCAAATTCTTCCTTGTCTGGCACCCATCCTGTTGCACTGCATTAGTGAGAACTTTCTCATGTCCCTAATTTGATACATTTGAGGCAGACCAATTAGCCATTGTAGCTTGTAATAAATCTCGTTGCCCTGGGATCGCAAGTGATTCCCACATGGAAATGTTCATATGTGTCTTCTTCATTTGATCGATGATGTTGAAAGGGGATGAATTTTACTTTTGTTGCCCCTTGTTTGGCACAACCTTTTCTGGAGCTTGAACAGGGGCGTGTGTTGCTACAACAGGTACCTTAGGCTGATTTTACACATTTGGAGTTATGTTTGGTCTACTGACCCCTTGTTGTGTAAGAGTGGGTTGAGAAACAACTGGATTAGACGGTTGTCCCTCTTCTATGCTTCTCTTCTTTGACCATGTGTTGGCAGCCATGCCTTGAAAAGGCTGTTGGTTAACTCCACAGAAGTCTTCCATTTGCCAATTGGCCAACATGGTTTCTGTTGGAGGTCCTTCTTGTTGCATTTCTTACTGTTGATTCTCCTCCTATCTTGGTTCTTGAGGGACACCAATGGTTTGCACCATCAAGGCATGATTTAGTGCACCATTGAAACACACTAACTGATTGTGAGGTAGATTGCAAGGGTAACACTAGTCGTACTCTTGTGCCATGTTATTTTGTGTTGGAACTAAGGCTCTTGAGGATGTCGTTGCATTTGGATCATACGGTCGAAATGGCCTAGTAGCTTGAGGTTGTCCTTGGCTTTGATTTTGATTTGTAGCTTGAGGTGGTGGTCTATTTTGTTGGTATGAGGGCCTAGCTTGGTATTGCGCTTGGGGCTGATACGGTCTAGCACTTTGAGTTTGCTGTCTTTTGATAGTCATTAGCTCATTTCCAAGGTTTTGTAGCTGTTTCATAACCTCCTGCAATTCCTTTGAAGTATTTGAAGAAGTCGATGCCTCATTATTGCTTTGATTTCTAAGAGTTGTAATGGGATTCAACTCTGGTGCTTGACTAGTTGTAGGGTTTCCCATATCTGGATAGAGAGGCATTGGTGGCCTTGGTGCAAGCTTGCCAGCTTGGATCAAACAGTTCTCTGCTCTGATAGCTGTGTTGTAGGCCCCTGGCAGCGTTGTTCCTTCCATTGATTGGATCATCATGGCTATGTCTGAATTTATAGCCTTTAAGAAATAAAGGAATGCTCCTTCGGCGGTTGTCCTAACAACTATTGGAATCCCGTCCCATGTCCGTTGGAATCTAAAGTTGAAATCTATCATTTGTTCGTTAGGAGCCCTTTTGATTGTTGCCAATTGTTCCAATAAGGACAAATTGTCTGCCCTCTCCCCGAACTGGTTGCAAAGAGCTGAACAAAGTTGGTTCCAATTCGTAATAGACCCTGCTGCAAGGCTCCTAAACCATTGTAAGTCCTTGCCTTTGAAATATGAAGCAAATAACTTGACCGCAACATCCATTTCATTTATTTCGTGGATTGCACATGCATTAGCAATATCCTGGATGTGATCAATAGGACTAGTATGATTTTCTCCTGTGAAATATGGTATATTCTTTAGTGCTGCAACTGGAATTTGATTCTGAGCATTTAGGGCAAGTGGACTACTGCCCGTGAAATTGAAAAAGGGATTTGGTGGTAGATGTGCCATTATGATTGGCCTAAGAACCCTAGTCGATGCGAGAAAAGGTCTACCAGGTGGAGGTGTAGACAAAGTCCTGTTAGGTGGAGATGGTGATCTTTATGGTCTTCTTCCTCTCCTCCCTCTACCTGGTGATAGTTGCAAGTGGAAAAATAGCCCCTCTTCTCGAGTATTAGACCTGGTTTGAATTCTTCTGATGTGCCTGGGCAACTTGTGCTGCTACACCACTGAATTCTATCCCTTCAGAGTCGCCAGATGTGTTAGAGAACAAGCCTCAAAAGACTAGATTTCGCCAAGTTACACACCAAACTTGACAATATTGAAAATGGAATTTAAACTTCGAAGGACCCATAGGAGATAATCTTCAATTAGGAATTCGGGCCTTGTTGCGCAGCTGCGGATCCCCGAAAGGTACAGGCGGAACTTAGGTCATGCAATGTAACTTACAAAACCTGAATTGCCATGTGTCAGAACTTGGGACATGCCCGACACCCCAGAAAATTTGAAATGACTGTTGTCAAGAATAGGACCATGTAATGCATCCCCCAAAACCTGAAATGACTGTTGGGTTTGCTTTGATGTTCTCGGACCTCAAAAACCTGAAACCCAAAAAACAATGAAATTTTGAAAATCAAAATCTCAAAAAACTAAGGATACCCTTTTGAAGATTACCCTCAGATCTACCAACTTTTGAAATTTTGACTTGTTTTGAGCGAGTTAAGCCCTTGAAAATTGATTTTGGAGTTCAGCCTGGGAGGTACAAAATCCAAAATTTTAAAAACTGTAATCTTTTAGTCTAAATTTCATAAAAACTCCTTCAAATCTTTATGGAATGACCTCTTGGTCCCACTGGGTGTGCCAAAAATGTTGATGGTGAATCGTAGCACCCCTAGGACTCTGCAACTTGATGGGTTGAGACTCTCAGTGCGATTACATAACATGGAGCTTTTCCCAAGTGTGGGTCCTTGCGAAATTGGAAAAGCTCTCCGGATGAAGGCCGGTTCCTATTCCTCTGTTCAGATGCACACGTAAAAAATGCAGAAGGTTTACTCAAAACCTAAACTAACTTGCCAAGGAGACAGGGTAAGAAGATGCATAAAAATAAACCTAAACTAACAAAGGTGATGCACCGAGGAATGAAGAACAATGGTTCTGCCAATAAACACAAGCCATTAAAATGCAATGCAAGATCATGTACAGATAACCAAATTTGTAGTGAAAGATCAGGAGGATGCAAATGAACACAGAGAGGGTTGAGAATCATCCACAGACATGCATTATTTGCTCTAAAGATTGACACGATACACTACAAAGTGCCAAGAGACAAAATTGCATTTTACAGTTTTAAAATGGGAGGTTTGATATCCACAAATTCACCTGCCAAAGAGAAGAAGGGAGGGGAAAAACAAGAATGTCCAACCTTTTGGAAAGAATCCCCTCCTTACAATTTATATGAAGAAAGAGAGAGGGAAGAGAGAGGAAATCCGAAATCTACCCCAACCACTTCCAGAATGCACTTAACTCATCTCATAATGATGGTAGGTGAGAACCCCAGTGAACCCAAAAGTGGTGAACTGTATTTTGAATTTTTAAGAATTTGTTCTCACCCAATTAAAGATATCCAGTCGTAGTTAGATAGAGGACCTCGTAAGCTTTCCAAAAATTTCAACCTTGCATGAATCCGAGCTCCCAGTCAAAAGTTATGGCCATCTGAATATCTGCACCAGGGTCTGCTTCCTGTCAACGCTCAAAATGTTCCTCCTCCTGAAGGTGTGCCTTGGCGCACCCATGTGTGTGTCGACATCCTCTTACATGCACCAAGGTGCAACTTTTACCATGTTAAAACTCTGTGTCATGTGCCATTTATGTGTGCCAAGGCGTAACTTTTTCTATGTCGACACTCTGTGTCATGCGCCACTTCTATGCGCCAAAGCGCAACTTTTTCTGTGTCGACACTCCATGTCATGTGCCACTTCTGTGCACCAAAGCACAAATTTTTCTATGTCGACACTTCGTGTCATGCGCCACTTCTGTGTGCCAAAGCACAACTTTTTCTATGTCGACACTCCGTGTCATGCGCCACTTCTGTGCACCAAAGCGTAACTTTTTCTATGTCGACACTCCATGTCATGTGCCACTTCTGTGCACCAAAGCGCAACTTTTTCTATGTCGACACTCCATGTCATGCACCACTTCTGTGTGCCAAAGTGCAAATTTTTCTGTGTTGACACTCTGTGTTTCTTTGATTTCCAGATTCTTCTGCTTGTCTATATCTACCCAGGGGGAAAGATATATACAACAGTAGTATCATATCTGGCCACTTGGGTATGGAGGGAATTCACTATCTCAACTATCCCCCACATAAAAGAAAACAAGCTAGTATGTCTGTCAGTGGCTAATGGTTGGCCCGAGTCGACAGTTAGCTCAGCTCAGGTCTTCCGCAAGGGGATTAGTAGTGTGTCCACACACACCCAATGGATGATATCCTACCACTCCTGTGCCATTGCTACAAGAAGATAACAAGAAGAAAATAGTTGAAAAAAAAAGAAAAAAAGAGATATAAGTCAAAATTCCTAATTAAAAACGTCTAGAGAGAAGTATTAGATTTACTCGGGTCTCCAGGCATCTAGGTAGGATCTATAGCTACTATTATTGGTGATACTGGTGGCTACGAGGATTCCCTAAAGCTGGAAGCAAACCACTATCCTATGATGGACTCGTTATCCCCCTCTCCACCATGAGGAAGTGTTGACTTTGAGACTAAGGTCTCTCTCTCAACACTGGGATCCTTGTATGCTGCATCAACATCTTCTCAGTATCATGCCACTCAGGGTCACTCTCCTCCTCCACATGGGTTGCCTCACCGGTCCCAACACTAACTCCCTCATCCTCCATGTCCTCTCTAACTGACTCTACCTCCATCTTATCCCCCGCATCCTCCTCAAAGGTTGGAGCCTAGATCAATGGGGTCATTCTGCTCCCCGCTAAAAGAAGGAGCTGCCAGAATCTGAAGTAGGGGCACTCGAGCGGCACTAGCTGCTTGTCGAGCATGGACCACCAATATGACTACAATAGACACACCTAGAATGACCAATTTCCAACTAGGATCCCCTCTAGGGCCCCTTCGAGCCTCTTGAATAGTCCTATAAATTGGTGTTGGAGGGAGCATATCAATGTATGGAAGGCCAAACTATTGGGGGACCCGATAAAATGGGTGGACCTCAAGTATCCCTGCTCTGTCAACCAGCTGACCTATCGAAGAGCAAGCCATCATCATAGTCACCTACAGTCCCCATATCACTTCCATGTCCTGGTAGGGTGCGGTGATCATGTCTTCTATAGTCAGGGAAGCCATTGGATGATCTGACATCCTAAGTACTGACATACCTATCCATCTAGCTGCCTAAATAGCCCCTAGATCTAACACTTGTACTCCCTTTCCATAGGGGGTGAAACACTCATAAACCTAACTCATAACAAGAGTGGGGTGGCTCAATGACTGCCCCTATAATTTGACTACCTTGTATAAATCATGGTAGGTAGTCCCCAAGATATCTATGCCCCAAGCATATTTAAGACCATGCCCCTCAATCTGTGCAATGATAGGTTCCTAGCAATATAAAAGAGTGTCATTGCCCTTGTCCTCGATCAGTCGGGAGGAAAAGATGCCTAAGATGGATCTGCGTATGATAGGAATGGGAGTGGTGAAAATGAACCAAATCCTCATCCCCTTCTTTGAACCAGATGAGACAATGACGTCTCCCATGTATGTAGCCCACTATGTCATCTTTTTCCTCAACCCCGATTTCCCCAAAGTCAGCCTCCTCTCATGTATTGGGAGCCCAAGAATGTGGTATAAACTCTCTAGGGTAATGGTCCACTCACCTCAGACACCTAGCAATCGGAAGGTGTTCCAGTATGCATCCTAATAGGAAAATAAGTCACATAGAATATGAGTGGCACAAGAAATGTCGGGAACCTGTGCAATCCTCCAAATACCGGCCCTCTGGAGAAGATCCATCTCATCTTGAGTTAGCTAATCCAAGGTATGAGGGAGCCAATCACACTCCCTCTCCTAAATCTAGTTGATGTACTCATCCTTCTGCATTCACCAAAACATGGAAAAAGATAAAGTAAGTAACATATACCAAATAATAAAGTCACCAAAAACATTACAAAACATCAAAAATCCAAAAACATTCAAGTTAAAAACATGTTTTGGTCATTCTATTTAGAACCGCCACCCTACTTTGGGCGGTGTTCTTGGACCGATTTTTTAAATGCATATTTTACCCTACAAATTCCCAAAAAGACAAAAAAAGACTAATTTTGACCAAATAAAAGAATACCTTATGGGCGCCCCCCTAGAGACTCATTTAAGACATTTTTTTTTGAAAATGATCCCTCCTAGGTGAAATTTTCAAAGTTTTTACATTTTAGGTATTAAAAGACAAAAGTGAAGATAACTAACCTTAGACCACACTGGTTGATCTCCCACTCATGGAGGCATGATCACGATCTCGTCATGGTCGTATCGGCTGTACTCTCATCGAAAATGGTCACCATGGGTCCAGAGCTCCAAATTCACCAAATCGAATAGCATAAATGAATTGGAAAATGAGTTGTGTCAATATATATATATATATGTTATTTTAACCTTGTTTTGAGTGTGTGTGTTCACAAGTCTGGAGTATTGGCGTAGGTATATTTCTATATCCCTGCACAAATGGTAAGTCCTCTTGACATTTTAATTTAGTGATTTTTTCCAATATTTTATCTATCTGCACTTGAGTCTTATTTTTATCTTGCAGGTATTAGAAGTTTGGGTGGTGACATTTTGACACATGGACATGTCAGGCATAGCTTCTAACTCCCCATTTTAGGAACTCCATACTCGGACTCTACATTTTACGCTTTTTCATGGCTAAGATGCCTCTCCAAGGGGGGTAATATGTACGTACCCAAAATTGCATGTGCTACATTATCAGAAAATGGTTAGAAAAGTCACCAATGATGATTCAAGTCCTTTCAAGAAGGTGTTCAAGCTCTAATTTCCTTTTGTAGTATATATTTGTTGCCTAGACATATTTGCTTAGCCTTCCCACACTTTTTCTAGCTTCCTGCCTCTTTCTACACATATTTTGACCTTTAGTGCCAGGACCGCCACCCTGCCTAGGCAGAGGTTGTGAAACTACCGCCCAAAACAGGATGGATGTCTTGAAACCGCCGTCTTACACAGGGTAGCGGTCTGACCCGGTTTTTCCAAATTCTTCACGTGTGTTTTAACATGCAACGGTTCACTTTATTTCACTTTTTGCATGCATCCGTGAGCCGAATTGTATAAAATTAGAATTGTTTACTTAGTTCTCTTTCCTCCTATTTTAAAATAGATTTAATTGGTTGGAACTGCTCCTTCCTACCTTGTGCATGAAGGTACCTCCCATCCTTCATTCCTATATATTCCATGCTTGTATTCAAGTAAAATACTTGAGATTTTTTTGTATCTTGCATTGTATTGCTGCTATGATCTTGCTAGGAATTGTATAGCCAAGCTCTAATCTCTTGTGCTATCTCTCTTCTAACTACATTGCATCCAAACTGCCAGTCAAGTTGACATTAATCAAGCGCCATCCTCCTGTCTACTATTCTTACATTCACAATCCCTTAGAATCATATGAACACTTGGAGAAATAAATGAACAAACTAAGGGGATATATACAGATACAACCATATTTTCCAAATCTCTTGCTTATCTAGGTTGGAATTGCGTGTTTGTTTGCTTTATTTGTTAAATTGTCAATTTTACATAAACTAGAAAATCAATTGCATATAAAATAGATTAGAAAATCATTCATATCAAATAGAGTAGAAAATCATCCATTTCAAGAAATTAGTCAATCACAAGTAGATCAAATCATCACTAAGTTTTCCTCTTTAACATTACTAGGGAAGTTGTGAGGAACAATAACTCTTTTCAGGGTCATGATTTTTTCTTCACCTCAAAGGTAGGGTTTGGAGGGTTTTGATCAAATTAAGTTATTTGCTTTAGATCAGATTCATACATTTGCACAAGTAAACAACTACATCCGGCTAATTACTTTTCTTTTGTTTATTTATTAGATTAGAACACATTGCTTAAAGGTTAGAAAAGAACAAAAAGATTTCCTTTGATAGATTAGTTTGATTTTAGTGCTTTGATCCAAAATATTGTGAAAACCCCAAAAACATAGATTAGATTTCTTTCAGTAATTAGGTCACTTATCAGAAATCATTGTATCCCATTCTACATGACTATCAATGGTCCACAATAGGAAAAATAGATAGTTGTGATCTATTGGTCCCACAACCCAATAAGCTAGAATTTATAACTGACATTGATACCAGCTTACATTTAATAGTCTTACGTACACCCATAAATTTTGCTAAGAAAATAGAACAACTCAATACACTAAATATCACTGCTAATCAAGCCTACGACTATTGGACTACTCTTGGAAACATGGTTTCATTACGCACATGACCATCCAAGGGCCATAACCTCCATGAGTCTTTGGTTGTGTTCCTCAGGTCCCACAACCCAATGATCATGCTAGTCAATTAGACATTGACACTAGTTTGCACATATTAGTATTCAGATTTTCGCCACTTCCATTAGATATTATCACACAACTTTCCCTATTGAACATAACCTCCAATCAGGCTAAGAATTTATTGAATAGACTAGAAAATCACCCATAAATACCTGTGGCTTAATTATGCCTCTTGTTCTTACTTCCATGACCTTGTCTGGAAATCTATACGAGGTGCCTGCAGGTCATTTTCTACATGTTCAACAACCAATGAAAATAATATTGGCTAAGCTCGACATTAATTGGAGTCTACGAGTGGATATTATCTCAGACCAAAACATCACACCATTTCAAGTTAGGAGAGCATTCTTTACCTTAGACTCACAGATTCTGACATTACATGTTGAAGATATAAGATTTCCCAATTAGCTTGATCCCCATCACCATACTCACATTCAAAATCATTCTACACTGACTATCTTGGAACGACCTCGAGAGGTCGGGTGTGAAGAAGGTCACGTGCTGATTTTCTATTGTACAATTACCCTTGCAGTTTCAGGTAAAAGCAATAGAAATGACATTTTATTTAATTAATCATGGGCCTTCAAGTGTAATGGATGGTTGAATACCAGAAGAATCTTGGATAAGTAAAGAGGTAGATATTTATTTTCTTAGAGTATTTGGTTCATAAGATTTGGTGCATGTTGATAAATAAAATATAAATAATTTGGATGCTAAATCTAAGAGATGCACTTTTATTGGTTATGGTTTTGGTGATTTCAGATTCCATTTTTGGGATTTAGAAGATTCTAAGATTGTTAGGATTCGTGTCATTGAATGGAATGAAAAGAGAATATACATGGATCAAGTTTTTATACCCAAAGATGAACAGGTTGGAAATTTTGTGGAAGAAAACTCATTCTCAGATTTAGAAAAGACATCTATAGGTACCAGTTTCATTAATCCTGAACTAGAATTAGTTGAATAGAACCGGTGTCGGTCGTCGGAATTGACACTGGCTACAGAAGAGAATAACATCATTGGTTAGCTGAACCGACGTTAGTGAGAGGTGACCAGTGTCGGTCACTGTCTGAGATTGATATAAATTTTCAGAATGAGCATATTAAGCCTCCGTCACTCCAAATCTCATTGAGAAGGTCACAAAGGGTAAGTAGACCTCCAAAAATATTTACACCTTCCTTATCTTATTCATTATTTGATGGGTGTCATTATTCCCTTCATTTAATTAACTCATGGTTGATGTCATATTAAAACCATGGGTGTGTCTGAATCTATATGCAACAAATGGAGTCTCAAATGAGCTAGTAATTGACTATAAATACTTTTTATTTTTATTTTTTTGGGGGGCTTTAAAGTTTCTTAAGATTTCTTGGCCAAAGCCTTATTAAAGCTAAACTATAATAAACTTTCTGAAATCAACACACATTGCTGAAATGAACAAATATTACAGAATTAAACATATTGTTGAAAATAAGCACACTTTACAAAATTGAACATGCTACTGGAAATAAAGACACTTTGAAAATGTTGTTTAAAATGGTTATAAGGAAATACAAATGTAACTATAAAACTTGAAGGGACAATAAATAACTCCCTGAAATAGATTTTAATTGAGGAATCAAAAGTACTTTCAAAATTGCCAAATAACAAATTCATACAAATTACTTGAAAATATAAATACCAATGAAAGAGAAGATCCTTCTTCTTAGAGGAGTGGGCCCTTGCTCCACCTTGAATCAGGAGTTAACATAATATGTTGCTCTCAAAATAAAATGTCTATTCTTAGTATTGAATTGTTTAGTCGTACAAAAAATTAGCTCTCTTTACATCTATCTCCAGTTATATATATATATCCCATATGAATATGAATTTATAGCCATGACTAATCAATAGATGTATTTCGACCTATAGATTCTAATGAAAAAAAAATAGTGCCCAAAGTAGATATGAAATTTAGAAAACTAGCTGGATATACAATAGCTGGTCTTACATATGTATTTTTGGAGTACGAAGAAACAGAAAATTGTTGGTCTATTTCTGATCAGAAGGCCCATTGTTTGCTCCATAACCAATTTTGATAGAATAAGGAGATTCCCATTGATTCCATAACTTCGGAAAAGTTCCGTAACCAAAGGTAAACCTTCCAGAAGTAACTGCTAAAGTTTCAGAGCTTAGTCGTGGAGTTTTGGAGCTAAGTGATGAAGTTCTGGAGCTAAGTTATAGAGTTCTAGAGCTAAGTGACAGAGTTTTAGAGCTAAGTGACAGATTTCCAGAGCTAAGCCACATTTTAGCCATCTTCCTTGAAAATGTGCTGGTTACTTCCTAATTTGCTTATCTTGACCAAAATGACTTGTTTATTCCAAAAATTAAATTTCCACACAATTTGTTAGGAATTATAGAGTTTGTCGACAGTTGAACTAAATCAAACAAAAGATGGAAAATTACATCCTAACTTATATTTAGATCAAACAAAAGTTATGAAATGTAGATGAAATTGATTAAAAGGGGAGTAAAAAGAAAGTATTTATTGCACATTAATGAGGCATATTTTAGCCTCATCATTATTGATTGATAGTGGTGAACTAGAAAGTTTTGAAGAAGCAATACAAGATGAAACCCAAAATAAGTGGGAGCATGACATGAATGAGGAGATGGAATCCTTGAAACAAAACCAGACATGGGATTTGGTCAAGTTTCCAGTAGGTGAAAGAACATTGCAAAACAAATGGGTTTATAGGATCAAGGAAGAAGAGGGTGGACAGAAAAGATATAAGGCAAGGCTTGTGGTAAAAATATTTGCATAAAAACCAGGTATTGAATTTAGTGAGATATTCTATCTTGTAGTAAAAATGAATTCTATTCATACTATATTAAGTTTAGTTACAGTAGAAGATTTGCATTTAGAGCAACTTGGTGTCAAGACGACTTTACTTCATGGTGATTTGAAGGAATATATTTATATGTAAAAACCACTTGGTTATGATGTCAAGGGTGAGGAGAAACTTGTGTGTAGGTTGATAAAAAGCTTATATGGGCTCAAGAAAGCCCCAAGGCAATGATATATGGCATTTGATAGTTTCATGCTTGAGCATGGTTATATGAGATGTAAATCTGACCATTGTGTTTATTTTAAAAATCTTGAAAATGAAAGCTATATTATTTTTTTACTGTATGTCGATGATATACTTATTACAGGATCTAGTATGTAAGAAATTGGTGAGCTTAAAGAAAAGTTAGCTCATACATTTGCAATGAAGGATTTGGGAACTATAAAGAAAATCCTTGGAATACAAATTCACAAAGACATGAAGAATAAGAAATTGTATTTGTCTTAGGAACATTATAGCAAAAAGGTGTTGGAAAGGTTTAATATGTAGAATTCAAAACCTTTAAGTACACCTATGGCTGGAAACTTTAAATTGAGAAAAGAACAGTGTCCTACATCACATGTGGAATTCAAGTACATGGAATGATTTATATATGCATCAGTAGTTGGAAGTCTCATGTATGTTATGGTTTGTACCAGAACAGACATTACACAGGTAGTGGGAGTTGTGAGAAGATTTATGGCCAATCCATGTAAAGAGCATTGGAAAACATTCCAATGGATTCTTAAGTGTTTGAGAGGGGCATACTACATGTACTTATGCTATGGAGGGCCATATATTTATGTATGTGGCTATGTTGATTTCGATATGGTTGAAGATTTGGATGTTAGGAGAAGAACCACTAGATATGTATTCACAATAGGGGGGATGATAGTTATTTGGATTTTGAGATTACAGAAGGTTGTGGCTTTGTCTACTATAGAGGTTGAATATGTTATAGCTATAGAGGCTTGTAAATAGATGAGAAGGTTCATGGAAGATTTGGGAAAGGATCAAGAATATTTCAGATCGTACAATGATAGTCAAAGTGTGATTCATGTGGTAAAGAAATCAATATTTCATTTAAGAACAAAACACATTCAGTTGAGATATCACTTCATATGGAAGGTATTGGAGGATGTGCAGCTGAAACTAGAGAAAATTCATACAAATAAGAACCTTGTGGATATGCTAATGAAGATGTTGTCAAAGGAAAATTTGGAGCTACACTCCACTTCTGTTGGTCTTCAAGTTTGAGACTTGAAGAGGTAGAAACATGCCAAGGAAAGGACCCAAGAATGTAGCTGTACGACACAATGCAAAAATTTATCTCCAAGTGGGAGATTGTTGAGTTTTGGAGCTCAATTACTTCACAAATAACATGCTCTATTAACTTGTTGGAATATATAGTAACATGTGTCAGTTGGGTAACCACCGTCAGTTACCTGGGGACCGGCATCGGTCAAAGCAAGTAGGAACTGATATCAGTTAGGGTAACTGACATCGGTTACCTGTGCATGATTGTTTTTATTTAATTCACCGGAAGTAGATCTAACCTTTGATATAAAGTTGATCTAATGGTTGTAATTACATAGATAAAGTTATTTAAGTTTAGAAGATAGAACTTATTAATAATTGGGAGAATTATAAGAAGGAATTCTTGGAGAGAGAAAAAGAGAAATCTAGAAATCTAGGTTTAGAAATCTAGGTTTATGCCTATATAAGGTAGAAATATAGGTTTAGACGATAGAACTTATTAATAATTGGGATAATTATAAGGACTTATTGGAGAGAGAAAAAGAGAAGCTTGTGTGGAAGAAAGTAATGTACATCTAGGAAAGGTGTGGAAGATTACATATATTCATTGTATATCATCTATAAAGCTTTGGATAATATATTGGGTGTTTCTTAGTGGATGTAGCCCACACTGGGTGAATGTACGATGGAAAAGTGACAAGCGAGCATGGGAATCTACAAATAACTCTTCCTCGCACCTAACCTCTTGAGGTCGTGCTGAGACAGCCGTTGGGGATGGGCTATACGTGGGATGCAGACAAGCTAGTTAGGCAATCTTATGTCTTCGACGTGCACTAGTGGAATCTATGAATCTAAGGCAAAGAATGCCCTCCTAACCTGAACTAGCATGATGGATCAGTCAATGAGGATGACTTCTCGAAGGCTCCAATCAATATTGAGCTCTGGCGTGATTTGATCTATGGGTTGTGGGATACGAGGAAAATGACCTGGGATTGTTTCGTGTATATCTTCCGATAGGGTCATAAGATGAATGATGGATATGGTGGATTCTATGGGTGATTATATGGTCTAGTCCAAAACTCTTTAGCTTCATTAGCTGCTATGTCTAACAAGGATAACTATGTGATAATGGTTGGTGGAAGTGGAGTGGATTTAAATACTAATGTGCGTAAGCTAGTGTCAACGTCTGATTGACCTGTGGGTTTGTTGGGTTATGGGATATGTGAATCATAACTGTAGATTTGTGGCTGTTGTGGACCTCTAATGGTCATGTGTGGAATTAGTCCCTAATCCCCAATATCCAATAGTCATATGCCTTTTTGACCTCTATGTTGAGAACTAACAGTTGTGTAATCTTGTCAGAATACATTATAGGCGTTCTAGCAACCTAGATTCTTAAGCTAGTGTCTATGTCAGTGAGAATGTCTCCTATGTCTGGCTGTGGGACCAAAGGTCACAGCCAAAATTTTTCTCTCTTTCAAGCCCTTCTACGGTCATGTGGATATTTACCTAGGGTAATCTGTAGTTTGGCTGGTTTGACCAAAACGTGTGTGCTTGGTCGTCTTCTATATTTAAACCTCTTAATTGTGAGTTGATCTGTTGTAAGTCTGTTGTTGTTTGGAAGACTTGGATTCTAAGATTCTATTCTATAATAGCTATTACTGTAATAAGATTGGGTTAAGGCACGATTGTCTCGAATACGTAGTCTCTGGGCTCCCTAGGTCCCGTGATTGTCATGCAAAAAGGAAATGATATAAATCTAACTAACGACAGAATACACTAACTATGCAAGATACATCTATGTATATTCTTCTATTTTTGTGTTTTTCTGATGAACTATTTGAACGAACTTGAAAGAGAAATTATTTAAGATATCTAAAAATTGACAACTAAACTAATAATGAAATTAAAACTGACAAAGCAACCGAGTATAGCTCCTTGCCTGTGCAGTTGTGAATCTATTCTAAATAACTAGATAACTAATCTAATCTATTTGAAAGACTCTCGATCCTACCTCAAAAGTGAGGAGTGAATCATAGTTTCTCAGAAACTATCAATCCCCACAGCTTCCTCGACAATATCGAAAGTGAGATTAACTGAAATGAAATGATTGATTACTCTATTTGATATATTTTAACTAGAAATTTGAAAGCTTGAACCTCGATTTTGCAGAATAGTGGCGAATCCGGTTGTGTGTGGCTTTGTCCCCTCAGTGTGATATCTTCATTCCTTCATGCTCATGTGAATCCAAAAAAGCATGTGATGTTAGCATCAACAGAAGTAGGTATTGGGACAATGGTAGTTTAGGATGTAGACTAAATACAATGCAAGTAGGAGAGGGATAACACATGAGAATAGAGCTTGGCTTATGCAATTCCTAGCGGGATTTATTGCGAGTCATACAACATAAAACGTTCAGAACCTGAAACTACCCTGTTTGAAAAATAAGAACTATAACTTTAATGGCTTCCTACTGAAAATCAAACTATCCTATTCCAATGAATTGCATGAAACAGTAACAACACTAGCACAAGAAGATTATGTGGCTTCCTAATAGCTAAACAACACTAACCATGCATGAAACAAATAAAACTATGAATCCTAAGCAAAATTGAAAGACTAAGCTATTGAAATGAGAAATTGAGAGGCAAATTTGAGGGGCCATTTGCTTGAGCACAAGCTAGTTATTTATAGAATTCCCATTTACCCAAAGGTGAAAACCAAATTGAACTCTTTAACCATAAACAATGTAAACAAATATTCCAGGGAACCAAAATCATACATATAAGCAAAGGTGGTGAAAAAAGCTGGTAAACGTTGAAATTTTACATGATTTGTGTTAAAAAGAACATTCTAGAAACTGCGTGAAGGACCACCACCCTGAGCAGGGTGGCTGTTACAGGACCGCCGCCATGCACTGGCTGACGGTCACGAGACTGCCGCCCAGGTAGGGCGGCGGTGTCGTCACTAAAGACCAAAACACAAAGAAAAGGAGGGGAGAAGAGAAAAAAAAGCACACAAAGGCTAAGTGGGGCATGCGGGATGTTAACGCATACTTGGAGAGCTTTTTTGGATCCCGAACACCTTGCGAGGAGACCTGTATCATCATTGGGGCATGTGTAACATTGTTCCGGTGGTGCAGCACACTATAATTTTTTGGTATGTACATATTGCCCCCTCAGAGAAGCATTTTAGCCATGAAGAGGAGTAAAATGGTGGGTCTGAGTATGTCGGTCCTGAAATGGGAAGTTAAAATTTATACCTAATACGCCTGTGTGTCGAAATGATGCCCTCCAAAATTCTCGCTACCTGTAAAATGAAAAGAGGAATCAAGTGTAGATAGATAAAATAGATCAAAAAATAAATACTAAAATAATATGAAATGAGGACATACCAATTGTGCGGTGACAAGAAATAACCTTCATCGGCACTCCAAACCTGCGAAGAGGGGCATTCAAAACAAGTTAGGATGCTATATATATAAAAGTGGGCCCATTTCCTATTAATTTTTGCGTGTTGATTTGATTGATTTTGAGCTCTGGGACACATGGTGACGGTTTCTGATGAGAGTATAGTTAAAATGTTTGGGATGAGATTTTGATCATGCCTCCACGAGCAGAACACCGACCTGCGAGATCACAGGTTAGTTATTCTTGATTTAACGTTTTTATCTCCAAAATTTTTAAAATGGTGAAAACTTTGTCATGGGGGGATTATTTTTGAAAATGTTAGTTTTAATAGGGTCATCTAGAGGGGGCGCCTAATGGGTAGGATTTGTTTTGGTCAAAATAGTCATTGTTTTGTGTTTTTAGGTGTCATTCAGGGCACGTGACCTGTATGGAAATTTAGGACACGACCGCCGCTCTGAGCAGGGCGGTGGTTACACGACCACCGCCCTGATTAGGGAGGCGGTTACAAGACTGCCACCTTTAAGATGGCGATTACAGAACCGCCGCCCTACTCAGGGCAGTGGTCCTTCACAAAATGGCTAAATAATACTTATTTTAATTCATTTTTGCGTTTCTAGCATTCTTATATGTTTTCATGATTTTTCCAATGTCATTTGAATACTAACTTACTCCTTTTTGCGTGTTTTTGGGTGTATGTAGGCGAAGGAGGAGTATATCTGATGGAGCTGAGAGAGACAGTGTCACTGGCTTCCAGTAGTATTGGATGCCCTTTCTTAGGACGAGTAGGACACTCTTCAGAGGGCCGACATATTGCGTATATGCATGGGTCCTGCATGTTGCACCTTCTAGTCACATACTTTGTGACTTGTTTTCATATTGGGAAGCTGATCGGAAAAATTTCCAATTTATAGGAGTTCAGGAGTGAGTGGACCATTACTTTGGAGGATGTTTACCTCATCTTGGGGTTCCTCGATCACCAGGAGACGACTCACACTTGAGATAGCAGGTTCACAGGCTCAAATAACACAGTGGGCCTCATACATGGGAGATATAGTTATCTCCACTGGTTTGAAGAAGGGGGTGAGGGTCCGATCTATTCCTAGCCTACCTATCCCCTTGATTCGTTAGGCCATTATGGGGATCCTTTCCTCGAGATTGATCGGGGACAAGGGAGGAGACACTTTACTTTATTGCTGGTCCCCCATCATTACACAGATTGAGGGACATGGCCGGATTTATGCCTGGGGAGCTGACATTCTTGGCACCACCTATCATGATTTGTAATAGGTGCTTCGCTTACAGGGGTAGTTATTGAGCCATACTAACCCTAGTTATGAGCTAGGTCTACGAGTGTTTCATCCCTTATGGGAGAGGTGTAGAGGTGGCAGATCCTCGGAGCCGTGAGTGCAGCAAGATGGACAGATATATTGGTGCTCAGAGCACCCCACCAGCCAATCACCTCCTTGAATACTGATGATACGGAGGCCACACCCTATCAGGCCATGGTAGGGTTATGGGGTGAGGAGGCCCTTACTTTGATCTCTTTCTCTACCACAAGGTAGCTTGTGGATAGGACGGGGAAGGTGGAGACACACCCTTTTGGTCGAGTGCCTCAACAGTTTTGCCTTCCTTACATTGGTATGCTTCCCCCAGTGGTGCCAGTATTCAGATCAGTTTGGGAGGCTAGGGGAGGTCCTAGAGGCCGGGGTTGGACTGTTGTTACTCCTGGTGTCCCCATTGCAGCCAAGCGAGTGGTACATGCTCGAGGGAGAGCTGATGCTCCTCAAGCACCCTTACTTCAGATTACCGCCGGTCCTGTCCATAGCAGTGATGACCAATGAGAAAGGAGTTGCTCTTGTGGGTGTTCTTATTGAGGTTCGGTGGGCCCAAAAGGCTGGGTATAACTTTAAATGCCAATCTCGTTTATTTTCTTTTACCATTTTAAGGAGAATAGCTTTTAAAGTCTAGTTTGTTTCTTCAGCCCGCCCGTTGGCTTGAGGGTAATACAAGGAGGTTGTATGATGGTTTATTTTAAATTTACTGTAAAGCTCACGGACTTCATCATTCTTAAAGGAAGTAACATTATCTAAGATGATGATTTGTGGGACACCGTACCTACAAATGATCTGGTTCAAAATGAACTTGGCGATCACGGGAACCTGGTACAGTGGTGAGAGGCATAGCCTCTACCCATTTGGTGAAATACTCGATGGCCATAATTATGAAGTTATGGCCATTTGTTGACGAGGGAGAGAATTTCCCTATCAAATCAAGGCCCTATGTAGAAAAGGGCCATGGAGTTGCGATTAGTTGTAGAGCTTGTGCCGGTATGTGAATCTTGTGGGAAAATTCTTAGCACTTGTGACACTTGCATACAAACTCTACTGCGTCGTGCTCTAGAGTGGGCTAGAAATAGCCCATCCGATGTATTTTGTGAGTGGTGGTGTGACCATCGAAGTGACCTCCACATATGCCATTATGAGATTCATGGAGAATCTTCTTGGATTCTTCTGTGTCAACACACCTTAGAAGCATTCCATCGAAAGCCTTACGATAGAGCACTTTTTCTATAATAACGTATTTAGCTATGATAATGCATAACCACCTTCTTTGTTGTGGTGTAGCACCTTTTGGATATGTATGGTCTATGATATAATTAATAATATCAGTATACCAAGGACATTCAGAGATGGGAGGTCTAGTTTCGACGTAATATATGCATTCATCGAGAAAGTCCAGATCTACTAGATCGCCTCTATCTAATGGGTTATCAGCTAACCAATCTACAATTATTTGTCCCTTAACAGACTTCTGGTTTACAAAAGTTAATTTGAATTCACCCATTAAGGTTATAAAGTGTCCATCCTTCTTAGACAAGGACCCTTGCATGAGGAAAGTTTGTAAATGGTCTATTTTTACAATGACCCTTGTTTCTTAATTGAGCATGTAATGTCTTAAGTGTTTGGTTGTGAAGACTATGGCAAGGCACTCTCGTTCTGCTTGTGTATAAAGTGTTTCATAATCGAGCAATGTGCGGCTAATAAAATAGATCGCACGTTCTCGTTTGTCATCGTCTTCTTGGGCCAGCATGCAAGCTAGCGAGACATTGGTAGCTCGTGAATATAAGATTAAAGGGCAGTCTAGCTTAGGAGAAATTAGTGTAGGTGGTGACAATAAGAAATGCTTAACTGCTTCGAAAGATTCATTAGTCTTTGGTCAAATCAATACTATAATATTTCTTGAGTAGATTGTTGATTGGATGGATGGCAAAGCTTAAATCTGGGATAAATCTTCTGATTGCACCGAGTTTCCCAAGAAACGACATGGTTCCAGATTCATTTGACTGTGGGACCATTTCAAGAACAACTCAAATTTTGGCTGGGTCTACATAGATCCCTCATGATGATATGATGTAACCCAGGAGTTTCCCTCCTGTCACACCAAATAAACATTTTTCTGGGTTTAGTGTGACTTTGTATTCTATCAAACGTGAAAGGATGATGCGGAGCACTTCCGGGTGATCACAACACTTTCTGGCTTTAGCTAACAAGTCATCTACATAGGATTACATGATTTCATGAATAAGATCATGAAATATATATGTCATTGCCCACTGGTATGTAGCACTAACATTCTTGAGACCGAATGGCATAACAACATAGCAATAGGTTCCCCAAGGAGTTTTAAACATGGTTTTGGATTGGTCTTGTTTGGATATTCTGATTTGATTGTATCCCGAGAATCAATCCATGAGAGAAAAAAGCTCAAACCCAACTATTGTGTCAATGATTCCATCAATGGATGGTAATGGGAAGTCGTCTTTGGGGCATGCTTTGTCAATGTCTCAGAAGTCTATGCAGATGCATATCTTCCTGTTCTTTTTGAGAACGGGAATGATATTAGATACCCACTGAGAGTAATCGATTGGTTTGATGAATCCTACTTAGAGAAGCTTCATTACCTCTTCCTTCACCATGAGAGCTACCTTGGGTTTCATTGGTCTCAATTTTTGTTTAATTGGCTTTACATCTGACTTGGTGATGAGGTTATGAACCGCGATGTGTGGTGCAACCCCTGTCATTTCTTTATAATTAAATGCAAAAGCCTTCTGATGTTCTTTGAGGATTCGAGTGTGTATTTCTATTTCTTCTGGAGTTAATGAAGATCCTAGTTTCAAGATCTTTGGTTCTTCCTCTGTTCCAATGTTATATAGATCGTTTCCTTGATTAAAGAAGTGTTACCTTCTTCAAACTCAGGTGGAGTTAGAGGTAGTTCCAGATCTTCTCCATTCTCTACCTTGTATATGTCGAGTTCCTTTTATGGGGGAAGCTCTATCATGGGATTTCTGAAGTAAGAAGATGAATGTGGGATTAAAGACAAATCTACCACGTGATGGGTGAGATGTAATGCTGCATAGGTGTTTAAGTAATCAAGAGTGGCTCTATCAATATCAAAAGAGGGTTTGTTATTTTATTCACTAACGGTTTAGTACGAAGGGATATCATGCAATGGGTATCCTCCAACTCACGATTTGGAGTGAAGCATGAAGATGAGGTTGCTATCGAATATGTGATAAGATTTTTTTCTCGTGGGATTGCTTCAATTGATATGAAGTCAAAATATTTGCTTAAGTCTAATACTGCTATTTTGTAGAGCTATAAGTGTTCAGCTCTAGTCTCATACACCTCAGAGAATTGGTTTGCTACTAATTGTGAGTCTCCTAACACCCTAATGTTATCAACCCCAAGCCTCTTAGCTAGGATGAGGCCAAGGAGGAGGGCTTCATACTCATCGCCATTGTTTGTACATTCAAAATTTAGTTTAAAGGTGAATGGTAGGATTTTTCCTTCGGGTGAAGTAAATATCACACCTGCCCCAGCCCCATAACAACATCTAGCTCCATCGAAATGGAGAGTCCAATATTTAATTGGAAATATGGAAGTTAGGACATTCGCTACATCTATTTTGTCTGTTTCGGTTACTTCTACCATGCATAGATCCTCTACTGGAAGAGAACCAACACCTAGGGTATATCCCATGCCTATAGAATCCAATGGTAGGAAAATTGGTAGAACCTGTTCTAGCAATTCGACAATCTTTGTAGTAGTTCCTAATGATACTGTTTCTACAATGTTAGCCTCATCTTTGAGGGCTAGGATATTCTTGATTAGGTTCGTAACTTCGAGCTTTTTTGTAGGTACCAACTTTCCTTCCGGTTTTGAGTTGGTTGGCTTGTTAAGTTGGTTTTTTGGGAGTTCAAACTCAGAGTGAATGCCTGGCCTTTTCTTTAGGTCCGCTAGGTGTACATCGAATGGTTTTGGATCACCTTTTGCTATGAATACCTTTCCTAAGTGTAGGAATCTTATTTCTTGGAATAATGTAGAAGGGATGGCCTTCATACAGTGTATCCATGGTCGGCCGAGGATCATATTATAGTTGGTTTCCTGATCTATAATATAAAAATCAGTGAGGATTGTTTTCGGTCCTAAGGTGACTGGTAGTATTATAGTTCCAATTGAAGTGGCTTTAAGGCTATCATAGCCTCTTAGCATATTATGAGTCGTGGAACAATTTGTTTCCCCGTACCCTAGCTTTTGAAGGAAAGAGAAGGGAACTATGTTAACTGCTGCCCCATCATCAACCATTGCGCATTTAACGTAATTATTATAAACCCACACTTACAAATGTAAGGTTGGATCACCTCTGTGTGTAATCTCAGCATCTGTTGGCATTTTTTTAATGTCAAATATAAACTCAATATCCCTATCTGGCTGCCCCGGAGGGTGGATATCAAAGTCTATATAGTTTACCTATGTTTTGGGAGGTGGAGTGATGTTAATTAAATGACCTAAACCTAATGCTTCTAAAAGAGCAGCCCTATGGACATGGGAGTTCTTTAATAATTCCAAAAAGGAGATGTGAGAGAAGGTCTTCGTTAGGTCATTAATTAAATCATAGGCACCTACAGGTTTTACTAATGGATGTTGAATGTTATCTGTTTCTAGAGGGTAACTTGGACTTGGCTAAGAGGAATAATCTTGTGTCCTTGTTAAAGTTTCCATGGGTAGCTCAGTGTCCAACTCAACCAAACTGACTATCTTGGGTCATAGTTGGTTTCCCAATTGTGGTGCAATAGGTGGATTTAGTGAAGTTGAGGCTTGATGATCATTGTTTCCTGTCATTACACTCTTGTTTGCCCCATTTGGATTTAATTTGTTGTTATTGTGATTTGGGAGTGGATCGTTGAAGATCTTGAGGGGAGCATTTTGAGGGGAGACCACTCTCGTGAAAGTATTTGGCATAGGTGTTACAGGATCTACCAAGAAAATATCTATGAAAAGTTGTCTTTGTTCTTCTGGCATACGTTACATGAACTTATTGTAATAGCGGAAAGTCCTAGTGTCATGGCCTCGAATTTTGTGGAAACTACAATATGAGTTAGGATTGTAATTCAGAATATTCAGAATAAGTCCCTATCGCATAGGTTTTGACCATTGATGGCATCTGCTGAGGGGGAGGAGGTGGAATGGGTTTTTGATATGGTGTGGCGTATGTATTTGCAAGGACATAAGGAAATCCCTGTGGTTGAGTGAACATGCTAGGAGAAGATAACATATCTCCCTGCGGTGATTTGTAATACATGTTCAAGTATGGAGAAGTATTACCCAGGAATGGATTATTTTGTACTAGACTGGGAGGTGTCATATTTTCCACCGGAACAGTGTTAGAAAATGCGGTTCTAGTTGGGGTTTGTCATGAATACTGAGGAGGCATGCCAAATTTTCCTATTCCTATAAGGAGGTCTACTTGGCTAGGATGATGTGGAGGATTGGAAATTCCTGCCTGCATGAATTGAGAATTTTGACTCGCTTGAGCAAGTTATAATCCTCTGACTTTTTCTACTAAAGTTGAGATGACTTCATTTGGTGAGGTCATAGTATTCTACCTTAGTAGCGTTTGTTGTATATCCTGAGGTTGTATAGGCATGTGGTACCCCGCTATGAACTGATCGTTGCCTTGCCAAGTTTCACTGAGGGCATTTCCCATAGGTAGCGGTATGGAGGTGTTTTCTTGAAACGAGACCTTGAGTCGTGTTTGTAAACTTTCTATAGGTGGGTACATACTCCAAGAGCGTTGTTCACTCCTGGCATAATGTACTGAATGTTCATCATCTAAAAATGGATATGGATCCGATTGTCTACTAATTTGTGGTCTAAGTAAAACTTGAGGAGACGAACCAAATTCTCTCATAAACATCATGTTGTTTGAGCCTGAAGGCTCTGGTTGTTGTGTTTGAGCGAGCTGATCCAACTCCTCTATTTGAAAAGAAGAACTATATCTAGTCCTTTGAGGTGGAGTTTGTGTTGACAATCAGTTAGTTGAATAGTTGTCACCCCATGCTGAGAGCAAGGGTGATGGCTGTCTGTTCAGTTAATTGTAATATGCTTCAAGACCTAGGAGAGGTATGCCATATGCATTGAATCCTGACATATTCGGGGGGTATATGAATACCCGTAGAATAATGGGAAAGAGCGAAGGTGGATGGAAGAAGACGAAACACTAAAAGGGGAAAGGTGAAAGGGAAGCAACTGTTCCTTTCACGTTGGGTTCACCAATTTTGTATGATGGAAAAGTGACAAGCAAGCATGAGAATCTACAAGTAACTCTTCCTCGTACCCGACCTCTTGAGGTTGTACTGAGACAGCTAGTGAGGATGGGCTATACATGGGATGCAAACAAGCTAGTTAGGAAATCTTATGTCTTCGATGTGCAATAATAGAATCTGTGAATCTAAGGGAAAGAAAGCCCTCTTAACCTAAACTGGTGTGATAGATCGGTAGGTGAGGATGACTTCTCAAAGGCTCCAATCAATATTGAGCTCTGGTGTGGTTTGTCTATGGGTTGTGGGATACGGGGAAAATGACCTAGGATTGTTTTGTGTATATCTCCAGACAGGATCATAAGATGGATGATGGATATGGTGGATTCTATGTGCAATTATCTGGTCTAGTCTAGAACTCTTTAGCTTTGTTAGCTGCTATGTTTAACAAGGATAAATGTGTGATAATGGTTGGTGGAAGTGGAGTGGATCTAAATACTAATGTGCATAAGCCAACGTCAATGTCTGATTGACCTGTGGGTCTGTTGGGTTGTGGGATCTGTGAATCACAACCATAGATTCATGGTTGTTGTGGACCTCTAATGGTCATGTGTGGAATCAGTCCCTAATTCCTAGTATCGAATAGTCATACGCCTTTTTGGCCTCTATGTTGAGAACTAATAGTTGTGCAATCTTCTCAGAGTACCTTATAGGCATTCTGGTAACCTGGATTCTTAACCTAGTGTCTATGTCAGTGATAATGTCTCCTGCATCTGGCTATGGGACCAAAGGGTCATAGCCAAACGTTTGCTCTCTTTCAAGCCCTTCTATGGTCATGTGGATATTTACCTAGGGTAATCTATAGTTTGGCTAGGTTTGACCAAAACGTGTGTGCTTGGTCGTCTTCTATATTTAACCCTCTTAACTGTGAGCTGATCTATTGTAAGTCTGTTGTTGTTCGGAAGACTTGGATTCTAAGATTCTAATCTATATCAGTTATTGCTGTAATAAGACTAGTTTGAGGCATGATTGGTTCAAATACGTAGTCTCTGGGCTCCCTAGGTCCCATGGTTGTCATGCAAAAAGGAAATGATATAAATCTAACTAATGACAGAATAAACTAACTATGCAAGATACATCTATGTATATTCTTCTTTTTTTGTGTTTTTCTTGAATGAACTTGAAAGAAAAAATATTTAAGATATTTAGAAATTGACAACTAAACTAATAACGAAATTAAAACAGACAAAGTAGCCGAGTATAGCTACTTGCCCATGCAGTTGTGAATCTATTCTAAATAACTAGATAACTGATCTAATCTATTTGAAAGACTCTCGATCCTACCTCAGAAGTGAGGAGTGAATCATAGTTTCTCAGAAACTATCAATCCCCACAGCTTCCCCGACAATATCAAAAGTGAGATTAACTGAAATGAAATGATTGATTACTCTATTTGATATGTTTTAACTAGAACTTTAAAAGCTTGAAATTGGATTTTGCAGAACAATGGTGAATCTGGTTATGTGTGGCTTTGTCCCCTCAGTGTGATCTCTTCGTTCCTTCATGCTCACGTGAATCTAGAAAAGTGTGTGATGTTAGCATGAACAGAAGTAGGTATTGGGATATTGGCGGTTTAGGATGCAGAATGAATATAATGCAAGTAGGAGAGGGATAGCGCAAGAGAACGGAGCTTGTCTTATGCAATTCCTAGCGGGATTTATTGTGAGTCATACAACATAAAACATTCAGAACCTGAAACTACCCTGTTTAACGAACAAGACTTGCAAATTTAATGGCTTCCTACTAAAAATCAAACTATCATATTCTAATGAATTGCATGAAATAGTAACAACACTAGCATAAGAAGATTATGTGGCTTCCTAACAATTAAACAACACTAACCATGCGTGAAACAAATAAAACTATGAATCCTAAGCAAAATTGAAAGACTAAGCTATTGAAATGAGAAACTGAGAGGAAAATTTGAGGGGCCATTTGCTTGACCACAAGACAAATATTTATAGAATTCCCATTTACCCAAAGGTGAAAACCAAATTGAACTCTTTAATCATAAACAATGCAAAAACACTATTCCAGGGAACCAAAATCATAAATACAAGCGAAGGCAGTGAAAAAATATGGTAAATGCTGAAATTTTACACGAGTCGCGTTAAAAAGAACATGCTTGAAAACACGTGAAGGACCGCTACCTTGAGTAGGGTGGTGGTTACAGGACCGACGCCCTGCCTGGGCGGCTGTCACAAGACCGCTTCCCAGGCTGGGTGGCATTTTCATCACTGAAGACCAAAAGGCAAAGAAAAGGAGGGGAGAAGAGAAAATAAAGCATGCAGGAGCTAAGCGGGGCATGGGGGATGTTAACACATACTTGGAGATATTTTCTGGATCCTAAAAACCTTGTGAGGAGACCTGTATCATCATTGGGGCACGTGTAATGTTGTTCTGGCGGTGTAACACCCTACAATTTTGGGTACGTATAGTGAACCATGTTATATCTTGTATATTGTTTCTTCTGGTTTATTTTCATATTTATTGCTTGCATGCTTAGATCTGATATATATCTAAACAACTGGTGTGATTAACCCCAAAAATGCCTCTGCTACATCTAAACAACACAACAGATTCCCATCATAGCCACAGCGGTAGAGGTTTCTATACGTATCCAAAATTGTATGTACTATACTGTCGGAAAGAGGTTACGAAAACCCCAATGATGATTTTGATCTCTTTGTAAGGTTACAGAAACCCCAATGATGATTCAGATATCTTTGTAAGGTGTTTGGAATCCAGAAAGCATGCTGAGTATAAATTTGCATCCTAAAATGCCTTATCCAACCTTTGTATGCTTTGTGCTAACTCCTTTTCTCTTTTTTCTTACATTTTGGTCTTTAGTTACAGGACAAGGCAACGATCTTGAAACCACTGCCCTGCGCTGGGTGGTGGTCTTGCCCGTGTTTTCTAGAAGCTTCCGAAAAAATCATCGACATGAAAAATCAAGTTGCACTTGGAAATCTCAACCGCTTCTTCTTTGTTTAGATTTTCTAGCCACTTTGTGATATTAATTCTCCATTTTAAATGATAAAGCAAGGCGATTTGGACTTTCCTTCTAGTGAATAAGAAAACTATAAATACTGAGCTTGTTTACAAGTAAATGGCCCCTCTCTCTCTATGATTTATCATTCAGTGTGTTTGAAAGCTCCTCAACAAGTCTCAACAAGTCTAGATTTTGTATAAGCTCTTAGCCTCTCAGTTCAAATCTCCTTTCCTTCTTTTTGATCTAGAGATCACTTGATCTCTCTATTTTCATCTTGTTCCATTGTTGTTCTCAAAACAACCAGCTTAGCATAAAACAATTTTAGTTATAGATTAAGTTCATTTGAGAATCTTGATTCTACCTAGATTTATAGGTCATTGTTTCATCACATGAAGTATAGGTCTTGGAGTTTTCAATGTGTTTGTGTTGTTTCCGTGGAAAAATCCTGCTAGGAATCGCATAGCCAAGCTATGTTTTCTTGCATTATCCCTCTCATACATGTATTCTATTTAGTTTACATCCAAGATGCCACTATTTAAACATCTTCTCCTGCTACCACTATCACATTCCCACTTTTCTAGATTCATGAGAACATGTAGGAAAAAAGAGATCACACAGAAGGGACAAACTACAATACAACTCAATTTTCCTCTATCATGTAAATTCCAGGTTTGAATTTTCAAATTTATAGTTACAATATATCAAATAGAATAGAAAATCATTTCATCTCAGTTAAGCTCACTTTCAACATTACTAGGGAAGCTATGGGGAATAATAGCTTCTAAGAAGCTATGATTTGTTTGTCACTTGTGAGATAAGATTGAAGGTATTTCAATTAAATTAGTTAGTTATTTATATTCAGGATCAATTCACAAGTGCATAGACAAATAACTACATCTGACTACCTTGCTTGTTATAGTTCTATTCTTAGATTAATTACTCATTATCTAAATTTATTAGATTATCTCTCTTTAATTTCATTCAAATTCATGTCTTTGAAAATACAAAAAGAAAAAACATAACGTAGATTTATTTTCATAATTAGTTTACTTCATTCAGTTTAATTCAGTTATCTCTTGCATGAAAATTATGGGACCCAAAGAACCTAGTGATTATATATTCGAACCAGTAATACCTCAGCTAAATCTCTTCACAGCATTAGCAGATATAGATCAAGGTCTTAGAATTCACATCTTCCAAACAAAAGCAAACCCACAAGCAGTTAGTGAATAATTGAGAGAATTAAACATCGAAGATGAAAAAGCATATGAATTCTGGTCAAATCAACCCAACTATAGATTACCTTGATAGGATGTCCATATGACTATATAAGAACCTGAAAGAGAGTAAATATTCGGTTATGATCCATTAGTTCCACAACCAGATGCAGGAGACATTATCATTGATATAGACACAAGATTACACATATAAGTCACTAGAACACCCGTAAGGTATTCCGAGAAGATCACAAAACTCTTGGTATCAAACATAGAATTTTAAAAATCTTATGATTACTAGATAGTTGGAAGAAGAATTGATTCTTCATATGACCATAAAAGGTCCACAACAACCACAAACTAATGGTTGTGATCCCCAGGTCCCATAACCCAATGGGATTGTTAATCAATAAAACATTGACACTGGTTTACGTACACTGGTATTTACATCCTCACCACTCCCACTAGATATTATAAAAAAACTTTCCGTGTTGAATCGTAGAATTCGATCAAGCTAATATTTTCTGGGTTAGACCAGAAAACCGCCCAAAGGTTCATGCAAATCCACTACACCTCTCGCTACCACTTTCATGACCTTGTCTAGAAATATAAATGAAGCACCTGTAGGTCACTTTCCACGTGTCCAATAAAAAATAGATAAGATCTTGGTAGAGCTCAAAATTGATTGGAGCCTTCAAGTAGCTATAGTATTCAACCCATCCATCACACTAATTCAGGTTAGCAGAACTTTCTTTTCCTTGGAATCGTAGATCCTATTATTACATGTTGAGGATATAAGATTTCCCAAATAGTTTGTCCACATCCAAATATATTTCATTTCCATTTGCTTCCTCGGCATGACCTTGGGAGGTTGGGTACGAAGAAAGGCTATTTGTCGATTTTCATGCTCGCATGTCACTTTTCTATTGTACAAAATTGGTGAACCCAACGTGAAAGGAAAAAACTCTCCTTTTGCATTTCCATTTCTTTCATCCATCTCCACTCCTCCCCGTTATTCTGTGGGTATTTATATATCCCCCAAATATGTTGTGATATGATGCATATGGAAGACCTCTCTTAGGTCTCGAAGTATATTATGGTTAAACGAGTAGACAACCATCACCCTCGCTTTCTTCATGGGCTGATAACTACTCAAGCAACTACTTGTCATCACAAAATCCTCCTCAAAGAAGTAACTATAGTTATTCATTCCAAATTGAGGAGCTAGACAAAATCACACAAACACAAAAACTGGAGCCCTCAGGCTATAACAACATGACATTTACTAGAGAATCTAGTTCATCTCCTCATATTTTGTTTAGACCATAAATCAGTAAGCAGTCAGATCCACTCTCATTTTTTGGATGTGGAGTACTTAGCATACTATGCTAGAAGCAAGCAATGCTTCCAAAACATGTACCCACATATAGGAAGTTTGCAAACACAATTTGACACCTTGCTTCAAGAAAACACCCCCATTCCTCCACCTATTGAAAATACTCTTTGTGAATTTTGACAGAGTAATGAACAATTCATAGCAGGGTATCATACCCCTCGACAGCCTCAAGGGGTACAAAAACAACCATCAAGTAAGAATACTATTTCATCACCAATTGAGGTCATCTCAACTTTAGTTGAGAGGGTTAGAGGGCTACAACTTGCTCAAGTAAATCAAGATTCACACTTAGGGCAAGCAGGAACTCCCAACCCTCTGCATCATCCTAGCTAGGTTGACCTCCTTATAGGAACAAGCATGTTAGGCATGCCTCCTCAACATTCATATAGCTATCCACAACAAACACCAACTAGAACCACATTTTCAAACGCTGTTCTAGTTGAAAGTATGATACCTCCCGGTTTAGTACCAAACAACCCATATTAGAGAAATGCTCCTCCCTACTTAAAAATTTATTCAAAATCACCACAGGGAGACATGTTCTCTTCTCCTGGGATGTTCACTCAACCACAGGGGTTCCCTTACACCCCTAAAAATTCATATGATATGCCATATCAGTAACTCGTTCCACCTATGCCCCCTCAGGAGACACCATCGATGGTTAACACCTATACGGTAGGGACTCACTCAGAATATTTGAAAGAGCCTCTATATTTCACCATACAAAGCATCATGCTTCCAAGAACTCTACCTAATTTTCCTAAATTAAAGGGGGAGGGAGATCCAAATGCACATATCAAGACTTATACCACGGCCATTCGAGAACTACTCCCTTAGGATGTGGTTGTTGCTAAGATATTCCCTAAGACCTTAGAGGGTATTTCCCTTGATTGGTATTATAGAATACCTGAAGCTTCGATACACTCTTTCAAACAACTTGTGTCAAAATTTATCAAAGATTTTGACATGAACAAATTGTTAAGAACAAGGATTAGGGAATTCTTACACATTAAACAAGAGCACAATGAATTTGCTTCTCATTTCATTCAAATATGGCGTACAGTCCTCTACTCTTCAGCAAGTGCTCCAAACATGGATCAGATGGAACTATGTGACTTATTCCTTCATTCTCTCAATAGAGAGATAAAGGAAGAAGTCTAGAAGTTCCCACTAAGGACTTATGATGAAGTGCTCGAGAGTGCTCTCCGAATCGATCAAGCGGTAATAAAAATGGTCGTAAGACATATGGAATGAATGGGATATTAATCACTCTGAATCAAAATGCTACAACTTATCCCAACATTGGGAATACCAATCAAGGACCCAAGATCCTTAACAAAAACCATGGGGTTACAACAAATGGAGTCACTGATCAAGCCAAAATACCAAATGTTGTGAACACCCCAGCACCTGCTAACAATCAACGCAATAATAACTTTACTCCAGCAATCAATACGGTGGATTTTAATCATCCTCCAAAACAACAACAACAACAACAACAAATCCAACCATAAGGACTTTCTTGAGGCCCATATGGATATCAGAACCAAATCCAAAGGCAATAACCTCAAAATTACAACTATAACAATCAACAGCCCAATCAGCACTTTGGGCCACAACCAGATTCAAACCAACATCCACAAAATTATAATCTCAATCTATATTGTGGCTTCCACAAAATCCAAGGTCATGATACTAGGACTTTCCGTGATTACAAAAAATTCTTGGAATGTTTACCAGAAGATCAAAAACAACTCTTTATAGATATGTTTCTAGAAAATTCCATATTAACCACATGAAATACCTACATGGGATCAGTTTCCCCTCAAAATGCACCTCTCAATATTTTCAATGATCCTCTCCTAAATCATTCTAACAATAATAGGCTAGATCCAAATGGGACAAACAAAGGTGTCATAATAGGGAATAACAATCATGAAGCTTTGACTTCATCAAATCCAACTGTTGCACCCCAATTAGGAACTCGACCATAAGCCAAGATAGTTGGACTGGTAGAATTAGACATCGAGTTGCAAGTAGAAACCATAACAAGAACACGAGACTACTCTTCTCAACCACTTCCAACCTATCCATTAATACCAGAAAATGCTTAGTAAACACTAGTAAAACCAGTAGGCACCTACAATTTGATTAATGACTTAACAAAGAGTTTCTCTCACATTTCCTTTTTGAATTTGTTGAAGAACTCTCCTACTCATAGGGCTGCTCTCTTAGAAGCATTAGGTCTTGGTCATCTCATCAACATCACCCCTCTCCTTGAAACACAAGTAAACCATATAGAATTCGACGTCTACCCTGTGGGGTAGCTAGATAGGGATACTGAGTTTATATTTGACATAAGTAAAATTCCAATAGATGCTGAAATTACACGTAGGGGTGATCCACCCTTACATTTGTAGGTATGGATTTATAACAATTATGTTAAGTGTGTAATGATTGATGATGGGGCAGTAGTTAACATATTCCCCCTTCACTTTTCTTCAAAAGCTAGGATATGGAGAAATGAACTATTCCTCAACACGAAACATGCTAAGGGGCTATGATAGCCTCAAGGTAACTTCAATCGGGACTATAGTACTACCAGTCACTTTAGGACCCAAGACAATCCTCACTGAATTTTATATTATAGATTAGGAAACCAACTATAATATGATTCTTGGTCACCCTTGGATACATCACATGAAGGAAATACCTTCCACGTTATTCCAAGAAGTAAGATTTCTACACCTGGGAAACATATTTATAGCACAAGGTGACCCAAAACCTTTCGACATACACCTAGCAAACTTGAAGAAAATACCAGGCATCCAATCTGAATTTGATCTCCCAACAAATCATCTCAACAAACCAATCAATAAAAACCTAGAAGCAAAGTTGGTGCCTACAACAGAACTAGAAGTCACGAACTTAATCGAAGGCATCCCAATAGCCAAAGATGAGACCATCATCATAGAAATATTTTTGCTAGGAACCACCACAATTTTTTTTTTGAATTACTGGAGAAATATCTACCTATTATCCTACCATTTGATTCTATGGGTATAGGAAATACCATAGGAATTGGTTCCATACATGCAGATGAAGTTTGTATGGTGGAGGTAACCGAGAAAAAGGAAGCATAGACTAAGAGTGTCCCAACTTCCATTTTTCCAGGTTATTATTGGACTCTCCATTTTGATGGAGCAAAATGTCATTTCGGCGCTGGGGCAGGTGTGATCCTTACTTCTCCCGAAGGAAAGGTTTTACCTTTTACTTTCAAATTAAATTTCGAATGCAAAAAAAATGGGGCTGAATACGAAGCCCTCCTTCTTGGCTTTATCATTTCCAAAAGGATGGGCATTGGTAATATTAGATTGCTTGGAGATTCATAATTAGTTGCAAACAAACTATTAGAGGTATAAAATACTAGGGTTAAACACTTGTAACTATATAAAATGGTGGTACTGAAACTAACAAAGGGATTTGAATTCATATCAATTGAAGCAATCCCATGAGAACACAACCTTGTCATGGATTTTGTACTAACCTCGGCCTCCTGATTTAATCCAAGAAATGAATTGGGGGATATAATTTTCATGGTATCAATTCGTGCTAAACCTTTGGTTCGTAAGTACCAATAACCCTGATATTGACACATGTAGAAATTGAGAATGAGTCTACCATTCTAGATCATTCTGGTAGTGATAGGGTGACTCTTGAATATCTAAATGCCTATGCAGAGTTACATTTCACTCATCGCATGGTCGATTTATCCCTGATCCCATATTCCTCTTCCTATTTTGGAAATCCCATGATATAATCTCCCCCGTAAAAGAATCTCGAAATCTATGAGATGGAGAATGAAGGGAGTTTAGAACTAACCCCAGCCCCTCCTGAGTTTTTGGAAGGCAACGCCTCCTTAATCGAGGAAATGATTAACATAAATATCAGAACAGAGGATGAACCAAATATTTTGAAACTGTGATCCTCATTAACTCCAGAGGAGGTAGAAATACATACCTAGATCCTCAAGGAACATGAAAAGGCTTTGCATTTAGTTACAAATAAATGAAGGGAATTACACCACATATCACAGTACAAAATCTTATCACCAAACTAGATGCAAATCCAATTAAAAAAAGTCAAGACCAATGAAGCCAAAAGTGGCTCTCACGGTGAAAGAAGAAGTAATGAAACTTATCCAAGTGGGATTCATCAAACCAATCAATTATTCACAATGGGTATCTAACATCATCCCTGTTCTAAAAAAGAATGGGAATATACACATTTACATAGACTTCCAGGACATTGACAAAGCTTTCCCCAAAGATGACTTCCCATTACCATCCATTGACATCATTGTTGATGCAAAAACTAGATTTGACCTTTTGTCTCTCATGGATGGGTTTTCAGGATATAATAAAATCAAAATATCTGAAGAGGATGAAACCAAAACTATGTTTATAACTCCTTGGGGAACCTACTGTTATGTTGTCATGCCATTCGGTCTTAAGAATGTTGGCACTACATACCAACGGGAAATGACATACATATTCCATGACCTTAATCATAAGATCATGGAATCCTATGTAGATGACTTGATAGCAAAGGTCAGGAAGTGCTATGATCACCCAAAGGTGCTCCATATCATTCTCTCATGATTGATTGAATATGATGTCACATTGAATCTAGAGACATGTGTATTCGGTGTAACCAGGAGGTAAGCTTCTAGGTTACATTATATCGTCACGAGGGATTGATTTCAACCCAACCAAAATATGGTCTATTCTTGAAATGATTCCACTATCAAATGAGTCTGGTATTAGATCATTTCTTGGGAAACTTGGTGCAATTTGAAGGTTCATCCCTAACTTAAGTTTTTTTGTTCATCCAAACAACAATTTATTAAAAAAGGATTATAGCATTGATTGGATGAAAGAATGTAATGAGGCCTTCAAAGTAGTTAAACACTTCTTGTTGTCTCCTCCCATGCTAATTCCCCCTAGACCATATCATACTTTGATCTTGTATTCATGGGCTACTGATGTTTCACTAGCCTATATGTTGGCTCAAGAAGATGAAGATAAACAAGAACGTGTAGTTTATTTCATTAGTCACACGTTGCTTGATTATGAAACACATTACACACATGCAAAAAGGGAATGCCTTGCCATATTATTTGCAACAAAACTTGTAAGACATTACACGCTGAATCAAGAAACAAGGGTTATTGTCAAGATAGATCACTTGTGGACATTCCTCACACAAGGGTCTTTTTCTAAAAAGGCTGGACGTTTCATAACCTTAATGGGTGATTTTGAACTAAAATTTTTAAACCAAAAATATGTTAAGGGACAAATAATTGCAGACTGGTTTGTTGACAATCCATTAAATGTGGGTAATCTGGTAGATTTATACTTTCCCGATGAGTGCGTATATTTTTTCGAAACCTGACCCCCCATCTCTATATGTCCTTTGTACACTGACATTGTCAATTTCATCATGGACCACACATACCCAGAAGGGGCCACATCACAACAAAGAAGGAGGTTGCACATTATTACTATTAAATACGTCATTTTAGAACAGGTGCTCTATCACAGAGCCTTCGATGGATTATTTTTAAGATGTGTTGATACAGAAGAATTCGAAAGGATTCCTTATGGATCCTATAGTGGGATATGTGGAGGCCACTTTGGTGGCCATGCCACTTCTTACAAGATATATTAGATGTGCTATTTCTGGCCCACCCTAAAACATGATGCAATAGATTTTGTGTGTAAATGCCATAAATGCCAAGAATTCTCCGACGAGATTCACATGCCAGCATAGGCTCTGTAATCAATTGCAACCCCTTGGCCATTTTCCATGTGGGGCCTAGAATTGATAGGGAAATTCTCTCCGTCATCAGCAAATAGACATAAATTTATAATCATGGCCATAAAATACTTTACTAAATGGGTAGAGGCCATGCCTCTCACCACCGTACTAGGTTCTATAATTGCTAAGTTTATTCTAAATCAAATCATTTGTAGGTATGGTGTCGCACAAGTCATTATCTCAGATAATGGCACATCCCTTAAGAATGATAAAGTCTGTGAGTTATGTAGAAAATTCAAGATAAACCATCACATGACCTCTCTTTATTACCCCCAAGCCAATGGACAAGCTGAGGCCACAAATAAAACATTAAAAAACCATTCTCCTCAAAAAATTTAAATAGAACAAATGTGATTGGCATTTAAAATTATAACCAGCCTTGTGGGCCTATCAAACATCAATAAGAACACCAATAGGGGTAACCCATTTTTTGAAGCTGAAGTAGTTCTACCAATAGAGGTTGAAATACCTAGTCTCTGCATCTCATTACAAGGGATCTTAGGAGAAGAAGCCTATAGAGAGGCACGACTCTCTCAATTAGAAATCCTTGATGAGGCCAAGTTAAACACTGAGTAAAGCCATAGAGCCTACGCTGACCGAATGTGCTGGAAATATAAAAAAAAGGTCTACAAATGAGAAATATACGAGGGAGATCTAGTTCAGAGACTAGATAGCCAGATTGATAAGAAAAATGGCAAAGGAAGGAGATTCTGGCCCAAGTGGTTGGGCCCATACTGAGTCATGAAATATTATGGAAATGGCGTGTATCTCTTGTGTACACTAGAAGGTGAGGAATTCAGTGAAATGGTCAATTCCTTGCATCTTAAACGGTTTTACGCATAGGTCATCAACATCACCTTTTGTATATTATGTTCATCTGCATTACATTTAGTCATTTAGTTAGTTCATTCTGTCCACTCATTTCGTAAATTTTGTGGTCAAGGAACTTATTCTTAAGAAATTTATTACAAGCTTCTAAAAATATTGGCAAAACATTCAAAATCATATCTCTTAAATCTTCATAATATCATCAAATGGTTTCGAAATCATCTTATCAACTCAAAAGACAAAATCTTGACAAAAACCATACCAAGGCCTACATACTTGGTCATACTCATTTTCTTATACTAGGTTAAGTTGTTCTTACCTATGGTATGTTCTAGAAGCTTCTTTGTGTCATATATATCCCTCTTATATCTCTTAGAAACAACAATACTCCAAAATCACAGATCAGAAATGTCAAAATCAAACTGAATAAAAAATACTAAACAAACAAAATATTTTATTTTATACACTTCTTTTCCCTACCAACCTTCGGTGATGATCCCGCATCTCTTACTAGTGGTGCAAGGTTGGGAAATAAAATAAGGTCCCTTACTCACCTATGTCCTGCCTTCGGTGATAAGCACATACTTCTTACTAGTAGCATGGGGCAGGGCGTAGGGGGTCTATTCACAAAAATTGATGAATATTAGTATTTTAAGTTCAAAAAGAAGTGTATTGTGTAAATTGAAATTAAGCATCCAAGTTCCAAAGAGATTAAATCCTCAAAACCAGATTTTGTCAACCAAATTGCCATTTATGTATACAAGTATAGATAAATTGGAAAGTAAGTTGCATTCTGAACTATGTAGTAGTTTTGAGTAAGGTAAGTACATAGGTCTAAATTTTGTTTCTATCAATACTTTGTCCTTCTCTCATCACTTCCATTAAGTCAAAATCATAAAACTTGCACCCTTCCCAGCTCTTGGTATTGAGCCCTTGCATCTTACTAGTTGTGTGGAGTTAGGAATGAGGCAAGTTCATCTCATTATCATTGTATATTCATTTTTCCAAAACAACAAGAACAAACAAACATTGCCAAAAGAAGCTAAAAGTTTAGTACCACAGTATGTTTGCAGTATCATATATCAGCATTACAAAAACAAAAAAAAAAGAAAACATTCTATTCAACATTTTTTATCACTTGTCATCCATTGCATACATTCTAAAAATCATATAAAATTAGAGATTTTAAAGCATATAGTGTACACATGAGCAACAAACCACAAAAATCTAGATAAAAAGAAGATCTGAATCCAAAAGATATATATATATATATATATATATGTATGTATGTATAAGGAATTGTGTTTTACATACAATGCCATCATGCACTAGGCATGGTTAAAATTCTCAATGAGCATGAAATATACAAAAAAAATCATATAGTATCAAAAATGGTATCAAAGCAATAAAGTCTCAATGCCCTATCAATCCCTGTGGGATCCCTCGGAGGGTACACAACCACATCTAGGGATCTTGCTACGGCTATGAAGATGCTGTGAATGGAACGAATGGTGTGAGTGCTCGTGGTGGCACCCACTACCCATAGCCTCACTGTGAGAATGGCTCCGCATCATTAGGAAATCAACAGTCTCATATCCAGCTACCTAAGTATGAAGGGATGTCACTATCTTTTCCACCTTTTAGACAGGGGTGAACATGTCGGTATGTCGGCCAATGGCTAAGGGCTATCCTGAATCCACAGACAACTTGGCTCAGGTATTCCCCAAGGGGATCAAAAGGGTGTCCACACATGGGTAAGTGCACCAAGTTGGGGGACGATTAAGTGGACATCAAATCCTAAATTTTACATTAAAAACAACAAAACATCAAATTTAGTCTTCTATGGACTTGAACCATGCCGAAAAGTAAAAAATATGTCATAAAAATGGTACCATTGCATAGGGGAGACTGTTAGCTTTGTATAAATACTGATTTTAAAGTGAATATAATAGGATAAATATCATTTTATAATTTTTTAATAATAGTAGGTCTTTAAGACACTTTTTCCTGTGAATGTTTATGTCTAGGTTTAAGACTGCAAATTTTGTTTCACTTATCAGAATGTGATAAAACTTATACCATCCCAACTGTGGTGAAATTATATACATGTTCAAAATTTTTTTTTATTTGATTTCAATATTTTTTGATGAAGTTATGGTGGGCAAACGGAAAGTGCTCTGTTTTCTTTATGTTTTCATACCACTTTCACGGAAAAAATCATAAAAAATAAAATATTACTCAAAAAAATACAAAATAAAATCCATCCCAAGATAGATAGTGGCATCTAACTTCTCACCAAAGGATAAAAATATATATCAATTTTTGGTCATCCAAATCATGGGCAAACGGACTATAATTTTATAGGCGTTTTAAAAAAAAATACCAAGTCATTGAATTTTGAGTGTTTAATATAGCTAATCTTGTCCATTTTTTTAAAAAATTAGTATTTTAGAAACTAGATTTTGGATGCTACGATTCATATTACTATTAAGTTTTTCTAATTTTGAGTGTATGTATTGCTAATAATCCCTTACAAGTTGATATTATGTTGTTATTTGCAATATGACGTCCACTTATGACCCCCTTTTTGTCCCCCAACTTCCTGCACTTACCCACATACCCAATGAATGAGTTCTCACCACTCGTGTGCAGTCACCGCAAATAAAAAAGGGAAATAAAAAGTTATAAAATCACCAAAAATAAGTCAAAAACAAGCAAAACAACAAAAAATAAATATCAACTAACATCTCTAGCTAACATGGTCGAGAGAAGAGTTCTAACTCACTCAGATCTCTAGAAATATAGGTAGAGTCTCTAGGATATGTGTCGACTACTGACGCTGCTGTCGATGGAAAAACCTCCCCAAAATCTGGAATGAAATGACATCTTACCATGGACTCATCACCTCCCTCACTGTCCTGAGAAGGCAACCTCTCTTAGACCAAGGTCTCCTTCTCCGCACTCACCTCTTCCCTCTCCACCCTTAAGATATCTTGAGTGTCATGCCACTCAAAATCTCTGTCATCCTCCTGGGACGTCCCACCTACCTCACCTCCAACCCCCTCTCCCATTTTCTCCTCCTCAGTCTCCCCTCTTGTGAACTCCTTAGAGTTTGAGTCCACATCAATAGGCTCATCTCCCTCTCCACTATGAGCAAGAGCAGCCCCAATCTGAAGCAAGGGTGCTCGAGGAGCACCAGCAGCCCCTCAGGCATGAACCACCCACCTAACCATGATAGGAACTCCAATAGTAACCGTGGTCCAACCTTGATCTCCTCTAGGACCTCCCAGGGGCTCACAAAAATTCTTGTACAAAGACCCCGCTGGAGGAAGCATATCAACATAGGGGAGGCCAAACTGCTGAGGGACTTGATCAAATGGGTGGATCTAAACTCTCCCTATCCTGTCTACTAACTAACGTGTAGTAGAGCAGGTAATTAATGTAAGCATCTCCAACCCCTATAATCCTGCCATGCCCTGATAAGGAGTGGAATCCATATCTGTAGTAGTCAGTGAAGCCACTGGCTGATGTGGAGTCACAAGTATTGACATCCCCATCTACTTAGCTACCCTAACAGCCCCTGAATCCTCTGCTAGCACGCCCCTCCCATAGGGGATGATACGCTCATACACCTAACTCAAAACTAGATTAGGGTGACTTAAAGACTGCCCATGTAGCCTGACCACCCTATATAAGTCATGATATGTGGTCCCAAGAATGTCCACTCCCCAAGCATAAGTACAGACATATGCCTCAATTTATGTAATCACGGGAGCCTAGAAGTATAACAGAGTATCTCCTCCCTTATCCCAATCAACCTTGAGGCCAGGATATCCATAATGGCCTTACGGATGGTGGGGATAGGAGAAACAACAATGGATCAGACCTTCACCCCCATCTTCAAGCCAAATGAGACAACAAAATCTACCATATAAGTAGCCCACTGAATCATCTGAGACATGGATCCCACTGTCCTAAGAGACAACAGCATCCCAATAATCAAAACCCCCAGTATACAATAAACGTCCTCCAGGGTGATAGTCCACTCACCCCTAACACCTGGTAACTGGAAAGTATTCACACAATATGTCACACAATATGTGACTGATAGGAGCAACATGAGGAACCCGTGAAATCCTCAAAATACCAGCCCTCTGAAGAGTGTCTCACTCTTCCTGGGTCAGTATGTCTAACACTGTCGGGAGCCAATCACACTCCCTCTCTTTGCTCCACCATATATACTCCTCCTTTTGTATCCACCCAAAATAGAGAAAAAGAGCAATTTAGCAACATAATTATAGAGAAGCTCATAAAAAACATAGAAAAATGTTAAAAATGAAAAAACAATTAACTTACGCATCCTTTTTTACTTTTTATTCAGAACCGCCACCTTCTCAGGGTGGCGGTCTTGTGACCGCCACCATCATAGGGTGGGCTCTGTGTAGGGTGGCGGTCCTATTCCAAATCGGCATATGCCCCTAAAGCCTAAAAAATCTTAAAACGAAAAAAATACACCATTTTTGACAAAATAAAAACCTTCCCTATAGGCACCCCCCTAGAGACTCATTTAACACTAAGATTTTTGAATATAGCCCCCCAAGATGAAGATTTCAACATTTTTATATTTTAGGCTTAAAAACAATAAATTGAGAAAAAATAACCTGAGACTTTGTGGGTCAATCTCCTACTCTCAGAGGCATGATCACGATCTTGCAATGAATGTTTTGACTACACTCTCGTAAAAAAATAGTTACCGTGGGCCCCAGAGCTCAAAAATTACCAAATCAATACGCACAAATGAATAGAAAAATAAGCTCATTTTAAGTATATATAATATTCTAATCTTGTTTTGAATTTTATTTTGCAAAGTTATAGTGCTGATGAAGGTAAGTTAATATCCCCACGCAAATGGTGAGTCCACATTTCATTTTAATTTAGTATTTATTTTTCGATTTCTTTTATCTATCTGCAGTTGAGTCATCTTTTCATTTTGAAGATAGTGAGAATTTGGATGGTGACATTATGACATATAGGTGTGTGAGGTATAGCTTTTAACTCCCCATTTTAGGACCACCATACTTAGACCCACTATTTTATGCCCCTTCATGGCTAAAATGCTTCTCCGAGGGAGTAATATGTACATACCCAAAATTGTATGTACTATACTATCGAAAAGAGGTTACGAAAACCCCAATGATGATTTAGATCTCTTCACAAGCTAGTAAAAATCTAGAAAGCACGTTGAGTATACATTTTCATCCTAAAATGACTTATCCAACCTTTGCATTCTTTATTCTAACTCCTTTTTTATTTTTTCTTGCATTTTGGTCTTTAGTTACAGGACCGCCACCCAGGATAGGGCGGCGGTCCTGAAACTGCTGCCCTGTGTTGGGCAGAGGTCCTACCCACATTTTCCAGAAGCTTCTGATGCACTCGTCAACGTGAAAAATCAAGTTGCACTTGAAACTCTCAATCACTTCTTCTTTGTTTAGAGTTTCCAGCCACTTTGTGATAGTAATCCTTCATTTTAAATGATAAATTATGGTAATTTGGACTTGCCTTCTGATGAGTAAGAAAACTATAAATACTAAGCTTATTTACAAGAAAATGGCCCCTCTCTATCTATGATTTATCATTTAGTGTGTTTGAAAGCTCCTCAACAAGTCTCAACAGGTCTAGATTTTGTATAAGTTCTCAGCCTCTCAGTTCAAGGCTCCTTTCCTTCTTTCTAATTTGGAGATCACTTAATCTCTCTAGTTTTATCTTGTTTCATTTTTGTTCTCAAAACAACCAACTTAGCATAAAATAGTTTTAGTTCTAGATTAAGTTTATTTGAGAATCTTGATTCTACCTAGAGTTATAGGTCATTGTTTCTTCACAGGAAGTATAGGTCCTGGAGTTTTTTGTGTGTTTGTGTTGTATCCTTGCAACGATATTGCTAGGAATTGCATAACCAAGCTATTTTCTCTTGTGCTATCCCTCTCTTACTTGCATTCCATTTGGTTTACGTCCAAGCTACCACTATTCAAATATCTTCTCCTACTGCCACTGTCACATTCCCACTTTTCTGGATTCATGAGAAGACGTAGGAACAAAGAGATCACACGAAGGGGACAAGCTAGAATACAACTATATTTTCCTCTGTTTTATAAATTCCAGGTTTGAATTGTCAAAGTTGTAGTTACAATATATCAAATAGAATAGAAAATCATTTCATTTCAGTTAATCTCACTTTCAGCATTACCAGGGAAGCTGTGAGGAATAATAGCTTATGAGAAGCTATGATTTGTTCCTCACTTCTGAGGTAATATTGAAGTTCTTTCAATGAAATTAGTTAGTTATTTATATTAAGGATCAATTCACAAGTGCACAGGAAAATAACTACATCTAGCTACCTTGCTTGTTATAATTCTATTCTTAGATTTATTGCTCATTATATGAATTTATTAGATTAATCACTCTTTAATTTCATTCAAATTCACATCTTTGAAAATAAAAAAATAACAAGCATAACATAGATTTATTTTCATAATTAGTTTACTTCATTCAGTTTAATTCAGTTTTCTCTTGCATGAAAATTTCGGGACCTAGAGAACCCAGGGATTACATATTTGAACCAGTAATACCTTAGCCAAATCTCTTCATGGCATTAGTAGATATAGATCAAGGTCTTAGAATTCATGTCTTCCAAACAACAACAAACCCACAAACAATCAGTGAGCAACTGAGAGAATTAAACATCAAATATGACAAAATCATATGAATTCTAGTAAAATCAACCCAGCTATAGATTACCTTGATAGGATATCCACATGACCATACAAGAACTTGAAAGAGAGAAATTTTTTTGTTGTGATCCATTAGTTCCATAGCCAAACATAAGATACCTTCTCATTGATATAGAGATAGGCTTACACATACAAGTTACTAGAACACCTGTAAGGTATTCGGAGAAGATATCACAACTCTTGGTATTAAACATAGAAGCTGAAAAAGCTTAATTCTACTAGATAGTCAGAAGAAGAGATTGATTCTTCACATGACCATTAAAGGTCCACAAAAACCATGAACTCATGGTTTTGATCCCCAGGTCCCATAACCTAATGAGCATGCTAATCAGTTAAAAATTGACACCAGTTTATGTACACTAGTATTTAGATCCTCACCACTTCCGCCATATATTATAACACAACTATTTGTGTTGAACGTAGAAGTCGATCAAGATAATATTTTCTAGGTTAGACTAGAAAATCACCCATAGTTTCCTACAAATCCACTACACCTATCACTACCACTTTCATGACCTTGTTTGGAAAATATAGATGAAGCACCTACAGGTCACTTTCCATGCATCGAAGAGCCAATAGATAGGATCTCGACAGAGCTCGACATTGATTGGAGCCTCCAAGCAGCTATATTATTCAACCAATCCATCACACCAATTCAGGTAAGGAGAGATTTCTTTTCCTTGGACTCGCATATCCCATTATTGTGTGTTAAGGATATAAGATTACCCAACTAGTTTTTCCACATCCACATATATTTCATTTCCACCAGTTGTTTCGGCATGACCTCGGGAGGTCAAGTACAGAGAAAGGATACTCATCAATTTTCACACTTTCCTGTCACTTTTATATCATACAGTTTCCTCCTAGGACGGTGTAATGAGCTATTTTATGGATAAGGATTTTTTTCTTAGAACGAGTGATGTTTGAAGGAAATGTACTACTTTGGAGGTAGTTAAAGATGGGTTCATATCATGGGGAGAAGAGATCGACAACCTCACATGCTAGACACAATTTTGGCATATCATATGTAGGTTGACTTAGATTTTCAAAAAAAAATGGCATATCATTTTTCTCTGGTGGAATCTGTAACATAAAACCCACTGTTGCCATTGCATCTGCAGATCTATTTTGTGCCCTTGGAATTTTTTCAATGGTGATGCACACAAAATATTATTTAAGAGTTTCTACCAAACTTTTATATTAGATGAGTTTTTCATCCTTGACTTTGTATTCACCGTTGACTTGCTTGATAATCAGTCGTGAATCACCAATGAACTTAAGGTGGTGGATATTCCATTTTATAGCCATCTTCATCCCAGCAATGAGAGCTTCATTTTTAACGATGTTATTCATGTATGGAAACCAAAGAAAGAAATATTGAGGCATGGGGTCTCCTATAGGAGTGATTAGCACTATACCTTCCCTTGAACCATGGAAAGTAAATGATCCATCAAAATGTACTTGCCATATGTCAGATTCTTTAATGTACATTAATGATACATCTGGTAGGTCCAAACACATAGGCTCTCTTACAGGTAAGGGTACCTCTGCTAGATTGTCTATGAGTACCTTTCCTTTTACTGACTTTTGGCGTACATAATCAATATCAAATTCACTGAGTAGGATGATCTAATTAGCCATCCTACCAATAAGGGAAAGTTTTGATAATAGATATTTGAGTGGGTCTACTTTGGAAATAAGTTTTCTTTTGGTATTTAGTAGATAATGGAAAATATTTTAGAAGGTAAAAAAATGGCCAAACAAGCTTTTTCGATTTGGGGGTAGTTGAGCTCATATGCAATTAGGGTACAACTGAGATAATACACTACTTTTTCTTTTTGGCTTAGGTCAAATTGAGAAAGCATGGCAAGAATAATAAATTGGGTTATGGATATATCTAACAATAGTGGCTCACCTGTGCTTTGTGGCATGAGGACTGATGGATTTTTCAAATATTGTTTGAGCAAGGAAAAGGCCTTTTGTTGTTATGGTCCCCAAATGAAGTCAATGTCCTTTTTAAGAAAATGGGTGGAGTGACATTTTTCGACAAACTATGAGATAAAGTGGCGGATGGCTTGTATTTTCCCTTCCAAGCTGTGTAATTGTTTGATGTTCTTAGGAGGAGGCATTTTAGTAATGGTAGTCACTTTAGCAGGGTCTACCTCAATCCCCCTTCTTAATATAATGAAGCCTAATAGCTTCCCTGATAACACATCGAAGACACACTTACTCAGATTTAACCTAACCTTATATTCTCAAAGACGTTAAAAAATGCACCTCAAGTCCTCAAGATGGTCTTCTCTTGTATTTTATTTTCCTAGGATATCATCCACAACAATCCATGATGTCATTAAGCATGTCATGGAACATTATGGTCATCATGCTTTGATAAGTTGCACTAACATTTTTAAGGCCGAAGGGCATTACCTGATAATAGAATGTCCCTCAAGGGGTTGTTAATGTTGTCTTATGCAGATTTCCTCTACTATTTTGATTTTGTTATAGCCAAAAAGGCCATCCATAAGAGATAGCATTTCATATCCTCCAGTTGAATTGACAATCATGTCTATGTTTGGTAGGGGAAAATCATCCTTAGGACATGACTTGTTGATCTATCAAAAGTCAATGCAGATTCTGATTCCAATAGGTTTCTTTTTAACTGGAACTATGTTAGATATCCACTCTAATTAGTCAATGGGTTTGATTAACCTTATTGCCAACAGTTTTTCTAACTCTTCTTTTACCAAAAGGGCCACTCTTGGATGCATTTTCTGTAGCTTCTATTTAACAGTATTTGTGTCTACATGCACAAATAAGTTATGCACCACCAAATATGGATCTAAGCATGACATATCCACATAATACCATGAAAATATGTCTACAAATTATTTGAGAAACATAGTGAATTTTTTTGTTCCTATGCTAAAAGCAAAGCTCTGAGGTTGACTATCTTAGGTTCCTCTTCTGTTCTAATATTAACTTCAATAGTTTCTTCCACAAAAATCTTTGGCATATCCTCCATGTGCATAGGATCATGAGGGAGGGTTGAGATATTATTCTAAGGGTCTCTCATTGATATTTTCACCCTCAGCGTGGTCACTTCTTTTGTCCATTGATTTTTTAATTTACTAGTTGCCCAACACCTCAAAGGGTTTTTCACTGTGCAAGTTGGACCTATATTTTTGCTGAGGCTTTGTAGAGGAAATTTTTCCCTCACTTTTTCTTATAATTTACTGACCATGAAGCTCATCCTCCTCCCCGAAGTATGCATAGGAATCCATGTCAATGAAGAAACCCTTCTTGTGGTCTCCAATAGGAATAGTGTCACATATGCCTAAAAATTCTTTAATAGCCTCATCATTCTCAAAGAGGTCCAACGACATGTGACATTTTTGGTCCTAATCGACAAGGGTAGGGTATACAAGGTCAATTTTTGGATTGGCAAGGGTTATGGTAAGGACAACGGTATCCATAAAAATGTTCATAGAGGAAAGATCCTCGTATTGGATATGGTGGGAATCTGTGTCACTATTCAAATAAATAGATCTATCCTTACATTCAGACCAGGTAGCATCTTGTTCCATGGGGTACGCCCCATAGGGCTGAATACTGATACTGTACCGTTCTAGTTTGAAATGTGGAAGTGGGATTGGTTCTCTTATTACTTGTTCAAAATTTCCACATCCAAGTCCTTTGTAACCCATGGAATACATCATTCTATTAGATTTTGTGTATTATGTAATTTTATAGAAGATAGGATTAGTGTCCTTGGGGAGCCAAATTGTAGGAGGTTCCAACAATTTCTCTTTTGAAAATAGGACACCTAGTAAGAATTTCCTAATTGTTTGTTTATGTTGAGGTCGATTGAAGTGGTAGTTGGGTTTTCCTCTTTTTTTTAGGTGACAAGGATAGATCTGAGATTAGGAGAGCCTATTAAATATTATATTCTCCACAACCATACTCAAGAATCTTCATCTCCCATGAATCAAAGGAAGAGGTAGATGTAGAAGCACCATGAGTAAGAGAACTGAGAGAGTGTGAATCTACCCATGACTGAAGAGCTTCTGAATAAAGGGGGGAAATGATATTAGTGGAGGGAAATTTTTATGCATTTTTACATGTAAAGCTATTGAGAGCTATGTAGTGTGCAAAAGGTTCTGGATTTCCTTGAATAGTAATAGTGTATCCCTCATGTCTAAATTTGATACATTGGTGAAATGTCAATGGTATGGCATGTATGGCATGAATCCATGGGTGACCAAGAAGCATATTGTATGGAAGCTCCAAATCTAAGACATGAAAATTCATGTTGTGACAAGTGGGCCCTACTTCCATCGACAGTGTTATTATACCAGCCAATTCCCATTTCATGTTGTTGAATGTAGTTATGGTGATAATGTGGAAATATAGATCTTCTTCTATGCATCCTAATAGTTTAATTAACTTTAACGTGCATATGGTTAACCTTGACCCGTTGTCCACAAACACCCTTATCTTTCAGTGAGTAAAAAATACTTCTATGTAAAGAGGAAGGTTATGCGTATGATCTTCATTAGGTATTTCATTGTGGTTAAATGCAATGTGTTCACTTGGTGTAATATTTTCCACCAAAGTGTGTAGGTGAGATGGATCTACTTAGGTTGACACACTTGACCCCTAGAGAGTTTTATAAAGAATGTCCTTATGTATGTTTGATATTTTAAGAAGATCTAAGATTGAAATCTTAGAAGACGTCTTCTCAAGTTGGTCTAGGATACTTTACTGACTATCCTGAGGTGTAGACAAAGGAGGTTCTGGGATTGCGAGATGAGCATGCCTTATTACCAAAACGCAATCTCTTCCCTTGATACTAATGGTATTGACACGCTTATCAGAAGAGTGAAAAAATGTAATAAGTGACTCATATTGATCGTTATCATTTTTGGTATAAACATAATTTGTGGCTTTATAGCTTTGGGAAGACTCTCCTTGATCTGAATTTTTCTTTCCTAGTTTACCATGTTTTAGGAAAGGCTCTTTGAATATTCCCATCCTTTGATTTGGTATTTGATTTGATTCTGGTGAATCAAATTCTATCTCCCCAATATCGCTAAGATCTTGGAAAAGGTGGCATAGTATTAAACATTTGTCTATCTTATGTCCTTTTACATGATGGAAATCACAATACTCATATTCCTTATACCACGAAGGTTTAGGTGCATTTTCATCAAAAGGTATCATTATAGGATATGTCACCATGTTCACCGCATCTAGTTCTTTTAATATTGCGGACAAGGAATCCGTAAGGGGAATGAACAATCTACGCTTAAATAGTGGTTGGATTTTCCCTTTGGTTAGTTTAAAAGGTGGACCAACTTGGACTTCTTGTATGCATTTAGAATCCATGATTCCATCTCCTACAAAATTCTTGTCTTTATGAAATATTTTCAGCTTTCCCGTAGGTTTTATAGATTGATTATATTTTGACAATGGTTTGAGTATCCCTTTTGTGATTAGATCCTTTTGTATTTGTGTTCTCTTCTCGATAAAATCTTCAAAGTTTCAAACAAAATGAATTTGTAGATGAAAGGAAATTCTTGGATTTAGGTTTGGTAAAAAGATGTTAATGAGTTGTTTTTCAGGGACCGAGCAAGGGAAGCGGCTAGCTAGCCCCCACCATCTTTGTAGAAAACTTGCAAAGGTTTCATTTCATTTTTTTTTGGCATTACATAGGTCTGACATGGTTATGTCACTTTCCATATCAAATGAGAAATGTCACTCAAATATTTCCACTAGTTCTGGCCATGTGAAGATAGACCCACAAGGTAAGTAAATAAATAACTCTAGTGCTTGTCCTCCTAGACTTTTTAGAAATAGTCATATGAGGTAATTGTTGTTGTACGCCACTTCTTGGCATGCCATGTAAAAAATATTTTACATGATCTCGACAATCACCTTTCCCTTTATATTTTTCAAACTTTGTGATGTCAAATTTCTGAGGAAAGGGGTGGAGAAACATAGTCTTAACAAATGGATAAGGGTATAAATCTTTGTATTGATACTTTTCTCTATGTCCCAAATTAGTTTCTTGAAGGCTTGTGAGCATTTATTTCATAGATTGTAACTTTTGTGAAAGAACTTTCTCCTTAGTGGGGGAAGATGGCATATACACGTGAATATTTTTCAACATTTCTCCCTCTTGGTTTTCTGTGTGAAGATCACTCTTTCTAACCTTAGGTTTCTCCCAATATACATTTATGTTTGTCTCTTTTTGCTCATGGGATGCTAAAAAATATAATTGTTGACTAAGGTGTTGAATTTATTTTTGTATAGTGACTAATTCATCATGAGGTTCCTCTTCATTTTCATGGAGAGGGGGTTGTTCCATGTTTTCATGTTCCACTCTTACCCTACATGGCATTCTGATGATTGGAATTTTAAAACTATCAGTGTTGTCATTTCCAACGTTTGAGGTGGAAATATTTCCATGTCCTAAAATGTCATTCATATTAATGAGGTGGCATTCCTCATTAGAATTATTTGTAGGTGTAATAGTTTCATGTTCAGTTGGAATTCTAGCACCTAATTCCACAAATCTTGCGAGTACTCTATCTTTGTTTAGAAAGAGGAACTCATCTAATTGGGCAGGGTAAAATTTGAACTCTGCATGTGGTGATCCCAACTCATCACCACTATGGTCCACCATCTCATCTTCTTCCTTCGCTGTGAAGAATAAAGGTCCTAAATCATGACCGATAAAGGGATTTGACCCTTATTTGTTCGATGTTTCCCATGTTTGTCTTGTAACATTCACTTTTATGACTTACAAAAAAGGGAATTTTTAAAATTTTTGTACATAATTTTCTCTGTTCTAAATTCATACAATTCAGAACACACATTCCATTTCCAGTCCATCTCATAACAGAAAACCGTATGCATCTGTAATGACTTGGTGAAAACAATGATATATCATTTGATGACTTGGTATTAAACTGATATCTCATGCTTAACTTGTTCTTATGTATATAATGTATAATTTGGTTCCTTTACCCATTACGGGTCACTCAAGAATTTTGTCTAAGAATCATATATGAGTATCTATTACTGATACTCATCTAAAATCTCAAAATCTTAGACCAAGTGACATAAGACAACACAACTAGCGGTTTGTGATACTTTGGACAAAGTTTTTAAACATGTTTACCATGTTTTCATTCCAGGGCAACATACTTGTCGAAAGGAATATTTATTTCACCCCACTTGATCTATTATCTAGATTGGTCTTCCTTGACTTCTGTCAACCAAATCTGAGTCAAAGTTTCACACTAAATGGGAATAGCTCACATACACTAGTGTTGCATTCTACTCATGATGAATAAGGATAAGTAGACATACACGAATTGAATCTTGTTGATTCGGGTGTGTTTATTTACCCTAAGTCAACATGATTTGATGACTACACTTTTCCATATGCCTATCTTAGTTTATAGTAAAACCATGAACCAAAATTTAACTTATGACAGTTGCGTTAGATGAACTGAGTGGGATGTTGAAGCATAACGGCTGCTTCATAGTATCCTTGTAATGACTCCCATCATTAAGAGGGAACTCTACAGCAGTATCTAGTATACAACAACCTACTAAGTTCCTTTAACAAAACTGACATATTTAAGAGTCATTAAGTTTATTGACCTTCATCTTATTAATTGGTTTATTTAATTATTGATCATCATATCTAGGGGTCTACTAGGTTCAAACGATTGATCCATATAGAAAGGATCTAAATGCACTCTTTACATCAGTTGAAAGTATGAAGATAAATTATGCGTTCATTCTTATGAACTCTTTATTTCTTAACCATTATTTCATTGAGAAATAAATCTCATTCTAAATCAAGTAAGTAAGACCATTAAGTCTCTTTAATTTAGTTTAACAATGTAAACAATCTTGATTGAAAGCCTATTAATTAGACTTAGTGTTATCCTAATTTTTAAAACCATCTTATTAATTATTATAAGCTTTCAAATTACCATTTAACGTTCCCATAAAGTAGAGCATACAACCAACCAACAATATGATCTATACTTTATCAAAAACATAAGGATACAATACTTGATTCTTAAATAATGATGATAAGGAAGTAATTTGTTCTTCCTAATTAAGGACTAAAGTCTTATTCAAGAATTTAGAAAACACAAAGAACATAAATTTAACAAGAATTCCACATCCATATTTATAGTATACTATCCTTATCTCCAGTTTTGAATAAGGATTTATATATCATAACATCATAGTCTAATCATTACCCCAAGATTAATTGATTTAGAAATATATAGTTCCTTATCTAAGCAACACTCTATACCTTAGATAACTACTATGTCATACATGTTAATATTTAAGAATATTAATCAAATATGAGACATGTATGATTCATAAATAAATCAGTCATCACAAACCATTATGTAATAATTCATTTATCAGAAAAAAAATTCACTTCATTCCAAGCTTAATAAATATTTCATAAGATTATTAAGAAAAAATTTCTTAACAATACAAAAAATAATTTGATACACCCTCATAGTTTTTCCAACAAGTTCCTTTCAAGAGAATTTCAATACATAAAACATCTGAATGAAGAAAATGACTTTGTTAACTAAAAATATGTAACTTTCTAAAAGTCTTTCTCCCTTCACTTTTCACGAAGTCCATCTAAAAAATTGTTAGCATGAGTCAGTTCACAAGAACTGAGAATGATAAGCACTATAACATTAAATCAATATTGTTTTATCTAACCAATTCATAAAAGAAAAACTACTGAATATGAAAATGTTCCAAGTATCCAAAATAAGAACAATTACAAAGTTTTCCCCAAAAGACACAATATCAGAAATAGAAAATAAGTCATTTAAGTATCTTAAGGAACCAATTGTCCATAAAAGAAGTTAATTAAACCAACAACTTAAATCCATCTATGTTACAATCATGAGAATCCTTTCAAATATGAATACATTTAAAACTATAACCAACTATTAAAGAAGGGAATTAATAAAAAATCATGATTAATCCTCATCAGTATCGAATTAAATCACCAAGCCATAATTTTCTACATTATTACTAACCAATTCCCTATCACCAATCCATAAGGGAATACCATTAGAATAAGGTTTTGGAATGAATTTATTACAGTCACAGTAAATCCTACTAACTAAATTACTGTCACTATCCCATAGAGGATGCCACTTAAACAAGAAGGAATCAACATGAACTAAAAATACGCAAAATACCTTATAACAGGAGGGTTACTGTTATCCAAAATGGTGCCCAAGCTCATTTTTGTGGCTAACTCCTTGTGTTCTTGCCTCTCTTGTGCCTCGGTCTACATTTTTTGATTTTCAGGCACTCAAGGCTTTCTAGAAATGGCACCATCAGATAGAGCTCTCTCTTAGCTTTCCAGAAAGGTAAATTTTGCCTCCTAACTCCTTATATTTTTTAAGTTATGGCTCGGTGGAGTTTTTGTGGAAAATTTTCCCATTTGAGGCCCGCAGCCAATAGGAAGTTGCCACGTGGCAGAGGAGTTCGGGGGTTAGAGGCAAATTTGAATTTTTTCCAAGTATTTTGGTCGAAGGTTCAAATGGAAATTTTTTCCCATGGGGCCTGCGGACCAATCAGGTTGTGACATGTGTCACAAGGGGGGGGCGGAATGAAAAATTTTGCTAAGTGTTTCCATGGGCAAATTTTGAAATTTTGGCCCGCGGCCAATGGGAAATCAACACGTGTCGAAGGAGGCTCATGGGTGGCAGGTGGAAAATTGAAATTTTTCCAAAGTTTTTGTGAAGGTTTCAAATGTCAAGATTGGCCCGCATAGCCCGCACCCAGTGAGAATGGGCCACGTGTCCTCATCAATCAAACAGGCGCGAGGAAGAATAAATTTTTTTCCAAGTGTTTGGCCGAGTTTCAATGGAAAATTTTTGAGGGGTTGGCCCGAGCCAACCAGAAGGTGACAGGTGGTGAAGCGGTAGGGAGTTCATGGCGCGGGGAAGAAATGGAAAATTTGCTAAGTATTTGCCAAATTTTCCAAAGTGGAAGAATGGAACGGAGAGCCTGCAGCAAGTAAAATTAGGACATGTGTCCTAAGGGGAAGGTAGATTCGGAGCTCAGGGCGGTTTTTGAAAATTTTGCAAAAGTTTTCGGCCAAAACTAAAAAGTGAAAGAAGGGCCTGCACCCCCTGTCAGCCATTCAAAATTTGACACGTGTCCCGGCCGGGCGGGGCGCGGAGGAAAATGAAAAAGTTTCCAAAGTCTAAAAATGTCAAAATTTCAAAGGAAAACCTGCGGGAGGTGAAGGAGAGAGAATTCCAGAATGAATCAGAGCTTACCATGTGGCATCTGACCAGTGGAGCGCAGGGAATTTTTGAAAATTTTTCCAAAGACAAAAAAGAGGTAAAATTTGAAATTTTTTCCCGTCGATCCGTTTTTGGGCCGTTTTTGCCCTAAATCTTCAAACGATCATATCTTTTGATCCAGAGCTCAGATTTTCACGTTCTTTATATCATTGGAAAGATGTTAAAATTATCTACATGATTCCATGGTCAATTTATAATTTTGGTTCAGTTTGGAGAGTTAAAATTCAAAAACAGTTCTGGTACGTGTCCATGGCCAGAAATGACATTTCAACAACCAAATTTAATACAAAATGGGTCGTATTCTTCTCCAGTATGGTCAAAAATTATAGGGTATGGGTTTGTAAGGTCCTCCATGTTGTTTTAATGCATTTTCCATCAATGAGGAATGGGCTCCCATGTTTTTTATGTTGTCTCTCTCCTGGGCTCGACCCATGCATTGTAAAGGCCAGATTTGGTTCATTTCTTGAGGGTTGAACACTTTTTGGCATTGAAAACTTCTTCTTTCACCTCCAGCAAGTGATAGTTGTAAGAATCAGACCTTTTTCACAGTTTGTAACAGGTTTATACCTCTTTGATGGTGGAATGCAAGAGATTTTTTCAAAATACATAACTTCCAACTCAATAAAGACCAACCTGAAATGTGTGCACAGTCTCTATTGAGACGTTTTACAAGGAAGATGTGATTTGATTAAAGATAAGTTTCAGTCACCAAGGAATACATCCTCTGGAATCAACAGTTACTCTATCCCATTTGACTCCATATCCACAAAATATCCAAAGTTTATACAAGAATTGCTTACAAAAAATGCCATCAAACCCAATAACTCATCAACTATCTGAGCTCAAAAGAGCCTTATAAAGATAAGTTTCAATCACCAAGGAATACATCCTCTGGAATCAACAGTTGACCACATATCCACAAAATCTCCAAAGTTTATACAAGAATCACTTACAAAAAATTCCATCAAACTCAATAACTCATCAACTATCTGAGCTCAAAAGAGGGATAAAGGATTCCCTAAAAGAAGTCTAGGTTCAAGAAAAATTGAAAGGGTAATAATAAAATGATATGCCACTAAAGAAAAGGGGTAGGAAACTTTACTAGTCACCATTTCCAATACAAGCCGACCCGATAAGGGTGAATAACCAAACAAACATAAGTAAAAAGGAGACAAGAAAATTTACCAATCACCCTCTCCATTAAACCTATAGAGAAGAGCTCGAGATATCCCTTTTAAGAGTACTCAGAATGGTTCGAAGCTCATCACACCAGATTATAACAAAATAGAAGTAAATATTTCAATCCATAAATGATTGATCACTAAACCGAAGGAAAATATTGAACCACACATTAATAAGTCAACAAAAACAACTATTTTCTCAACACCCAACTCCACAAACAACTAAATCACCAAAAAAATTCTAGGAAGGATTTGACCTGGAGCCTAATGATATAACTAAATACCATAAGATTGAAAAATACAACGAGATATATCAATAGTAGCACAAATAATACAATATTCACTTAAACAATCATTCACAAACTGTTTAAAACCTAGTCTCAATGTATAAAAGACTTCAAAAAATACAATTTCATTTCTAACAAACAAAATCTGATAACTTTCATAAAAACCATAGAAGAAGGGAAAATAAAAACAACACACAAAACAGGAAACCAAATCTCTGAAACGTTTTCACAAATAGCAGAATTATTTTAATGAAATCATTAAAAAAAGAATTATATTGAAAAGATATAGAGCCTATCATGCCTGGTAGTGCTCTCAGTTTCTTTGTATGCTTCAAACCTTTCTGCAAAGCTTCCATTGAAATATCTCCACCGAAAAATCCAACCAAAACCTTTGAAAATTAACCCATCTTTCCTTTATAGTTTCCACAATACATTTTTGCCATTATTTCTACCATGCAATGACAATATTTAATTTACAACAGAATTGAATTGATAGTTTGAAAAATGAAAATAATACATGCAGAGCCATGGAGCTCAAAAAATTTGAATGTACAATAAAACCAAACCATTCCTTTTCCCCCAAACCCATCTTTCTAATTCCTAAGTGGTTTTTTCTCAAGGTTCAAGGCTCATTAATGCCCTTTGGACTGCTAGTGGCCCCCGAAATTCCCATCAATGCCATCCCATTGTTAGTTACAACTAACACTTAAAATTCATTCACTAAAACTTAGCAGAGTTGTATTTTTAGAAAATTCCATCATAACCATGCCTCGGCCAAAATTGGCTGTAATAAAACATTTATTGATCCATTTAAATCTCCCGTACACCTTTTTAATGGTTTCACTATCCATTCCCCTAAATTTCCATCCAAGCCAACCATGGTTTCCCTTAGGTTAGTTTGATGCCACCTAGGTTAGGTTTCCTTAGTAGTAATTTTAACCATAGCTTAGGACCTTAGAAAATTACCATTATAGCTTAGGAAAAAATAATATCAAAAGACTTAGGATAATCCTTTAGGAGTTAATATCTTTAAATAAATTCACCTTAACTTAGGTTAAGGTAAAGTAAATAATCAAATGCATTCAGATTATTTAGGTTCCTTACAAAAATCATATGACATTACCTTAAGTAATGTTATCGAAACAAGGTAATCAGATCACATAGAAGGATGCATCCTTAAGATGCTACATGATGCCCCTGTGATCCCCAAAATTCAAGCTTGAGTACAAAGACATCTTAGTAATATAATATGCTGTCTAGCTTAACAAAATGATCTAAACATCATAGATTCATAGACATGCCTTGGATCACTGTAATTGATCTAAGGTATGGTTATTCCTGTATTAGCAATGAAATCGACCGAGAAGTAGTTCTATATTGAAAATTAGGAAATGGACAGGCGTATTCTTATAAGACTGAATTTATTTCCTTCACTAGTATACAAAATCTATTTCAAAGTTCAACATGAAGAGTATATGAAATACCTCAATATCAATTTAGAATTGCCATAGTATTATTCTATCCAATTTTTAGAAGATAAAACATATCATCTACAACAAACATGAATTATCAGTTTTAAAGAGTACACCATCTTAAAAACAAAAAGCAACTATCCATGTTTGCAATTTCAGTTACATAAGCAGGAAAGGATTTCAACCATGGTAGAGGAATTACATGTCTCTTGGATCCCATTCTTGTTATGGGGGGCATAGTAAATTATAATTTCACTAAGGTGTTTTGTTGAATTTTTCCAAGGGTATAATCAAACCTAAGTGAAAACCTAAAATGAGATGTTTACTAAGGACACAAAAATAATGTCAAAAGGCTAAATAATAATGAATTTCAATGAATCAAGTGATCAAAGTTATTTTTATAAGTGGATAAGTCAAAATGATGAATAATAGCAAGAAATAATCACACAAGGTTCCTTTCTAAACCAATCCATCTATGAAGTACTTCCTAAATGTTTCCAAATGGTAGTTTGACGTCTAATATTATCAAAAAAATGTCACTACTTATGTCAAGTTCAAAATGAACAAGGCATAAGTAATAACAAGAGGTTGATGTGATTTCCAAGAAAATTGTACTTAAAGCGAGTTTTAGTCCAAGCAAGACCTAAATCTCAAAATGTGGGAGTTACGAATATGAATAACCTAACAATACCACTAAGATATGTTAACCAAAATTTGTGGAAAATTAAGGTATTAGTATCCAAATAATATTAGTATGATACACACAAGGTAACAACAACACCTTTTAAAATCAAGGTAATGTATGAAAGCAAACCAAGGCTAACGTATACCAAGGAATTGTTAAGGTGCACATAGCGTACGTTACAATCTAAAAACTTAGGTCAAGTTTGCAAGAAACAAGATGTAAGTATAAAAATTGTTACGATATGATACAAGCAACATAACACTTAAAAGGATAATAGAGTGAAGATTCAAGCCTAACTATAATGATGATCTTGAATTGGGTATCAAGATTAAATGGCTATCAAGATATGAAAACTTACCAACACACTTTCAATGTTTACCATCCAGTCTTAAGTAAGGATGAATGTAAATGGGTGAAAAAGTGGTAGACATGATCAATTAATAACACACGTATGGTTTCTTTTTTTTTTATCAACAAATTGTAAAAAGAAAGAAAAGAAGTAGATCAAGTGAGTTTGAAAAGTGTTTGGCCTCACTTCGGTATAGTTTTGCCTCACCTTATGATGAGTGAAAAACTAAGAAAAAGTAATGCTTCACAAATTTCGTGGTGAATGAAGCACAATTTTAACTTTAATAGACTCTCCATTTGTTTAACAAACAAAGTTTCGACTCCGAGAAAGTTCTCACTTTGTGAAGGATCTTTACAACAATGATTGGCTTTTTATAGTCAAGTTGGCTCTAAGACAAAATGGCTTTCCTAGGTGGTTCCCTCAACTAGGTGTCATAAGATACCCTTGCAAGCTCGATTTACCAAGAAATATGTACCGACTAGTCTTAGAGTATCTCAGATTTACTTTACCCACTTTAAATACAATGAGCAATGAATGCATTCAGTTCTATTCTCACTGGGGTCACAATATGGATAACTTTAATGCTAAATCTCACATGTAAAATAGTCAAGTAGGTGTGTGGAGCACTTTACATTTCTTCCAAAAGGTTCCCTATTATGTGGAATACTTTAGGGTTCCTTGGACCACCCCTAATTTTACAGATTAAGGCTTATGCCAAAGGGGTTATGTCTTAGTTTTAAGTAGATGGGGCATACCCTTATTCAAACCTACATATACAATGTGATGAATGTGGTGTGTTTTTTATCTTTTAGAATTAATATGGTTTATTCATTCACCATTTGGAAACCTACAACACACATGTAGTTAGAAATTTTATTTTGGTTCTCCTTTATTTGACAAGTGTTTTTAGGTCATGCACGGAAATTTTAGTAGTTTTCCACAAATAAAAAGAGGATAAGACATCGTTTCTGATTCTCAATATCATCCTCAGATGTAAGAGAAGAGAATATGTGACATGGAATCAATTTTTTAACTAACAATGGAAAACAACTTAACTTAAATGCACAACTTGTTCATTTCAGCCAATTTGACATTCATTCCCTTAGCAATAAGTGTAATGAGATGTTTTTCAAAGAATAGAAAATATTTAGAAATTGTTTCTGATTCCCAAGATCACCTAAAAGGTGTGAGGGAAGATCATACACAATTCTAATCTCATAGACAAGCATGCAACATTCATTAACTTTAAACAAACCAAATTAATAAAAAATGAAGATATACTGTGCAAAACAAAATTTAATCTCAAATAAACCTGTAAGGAGTTTTCACATCAAGAACACAAGTTTTTTTACAAATTTTAAAATAAAATTCAAATATGTACTGTGACAGCTACATGCCCTTAAGAATGTATGCACACCCTTATCAATGTGTGTGTGAGGATAACAACATGTGTGCCCCTATACTAAAATGATAATGAGCCAAACATGTGCGCGAGTAGAGAGTTGTGTGAGTGGGAAATTTAGCATGTGCACGCCCCTGTTAGACAAAATGTAAAACATAATCCTAACAAAAATTTGTTCACCCAGAGAGGTGTTTGTGTGTTGGTTTAAGTATATGCGTGGATAAAAATACTGCAGGAAAAAACAAAGAGTGATATTTCAAGTGCGTGGGAAGAATGATGTATGTGCGGCCATTTTAATTCTTGCATAGGTCTGACCAAGGACTGACATAGGGTACAACTAGCAGTAGAATGTATACGTAGAACATAATACTTGTGTGTGCACTCTTTTAGACACATGTACACAAGTTTGGATTTGTACACGCCCTTACAAATTTTATTTGCGCATGTACCTATAGATGACGTCAAAATAGAGAGCTCTGACATATGAAACTTTAAAAAGGTCAAAGTTTTCCTAATTTATCTCAAATCTAAGGGTCCCATAAAAGAGAATGCGTATAATGTTAGTGAAATAAACTAAGTATTTGAACTTATTTCACATGTGCATGATTTGGGCTAGCAAAACTTGAGAAAAAATAGTAAAACTCATTAAAATCAAAGAGACTATGAGTTTGTCCAACTGGGTGTGCCATATGTATCCATGTATTAGTTAGCTAAGCTAAGAGAATTGAAACTAACACCTAATATTTCTGAAAGAAAGCTAACTAAACAAGGATCATCATGCTAAGAGCTTAAAAGAGACTAAATATCAACAACATGCATTAGAACTTTGAAGAAAAATCAAACTAACATGTTAAACATTATTCTCTACTCTTTGAAAGCTAAACTAGAAATGGACCTATGTAGATCCTTAGTAATCAAAATATGATTGTTTATTTGATCCGAAGGATTCAAGAATGGAGTCTCACCAAGACATGGCTACAAGGAAATTTTGATTCTCTCCATATGACTTAAAATCTTGGATGGATGAAATGCAAGATGAATATACCTAGCTCAACACTAACAGAGGATGCTCAAAGATGAAAATTCCTATAGTTTATGTTATATACATGAAAAGGTGTAAGAAGAAAGGTAGTATGAGGTTTCTTTATATAACCCATTGGTTTGAAGAAGCTTTTCATCCTATTGTATGTGGGATAATAATAAAGCTAGGTTAGTAATGGATAACCATACTTTAATTTTGCTTTAGAGGAGTTTAATATATCATTAGTGATCCATGGGAGTTTAGGGGGGTGTATTAATTAATCAAGAGTGATTAACTAATAGGTAGATGTAGGCTTATAGAATCTTTTTTAGAAGAAAGTTAGCATGATCTGGGTTATGAGGGGATTTTAATCCAATAAATGATGATTTATTGATTAAACAAAAGGGGAAGTTAATTAATTAAGAATAATTAATCAATCTAGATAGAAAGGAACACTAATTAACGGAAGGTTGTTAATCAACATCTTGAGTGATAGAAGAGTTAATTAATTAGCGTAATGTAATTAATCAATGGTGATATAAGAGATAAGGTGTGTTATTAACAATTTTTCATAAATTTGTTGGAAAGGGAATAATTAGCACAATTTACGTATTTAAATTGCTCGATCCAAATTATAGGTGTCTACAACAAGCTGATTCACGTGAGGTTCTACCTCCATAAGCAACTATGTCTCCTTATGGATTGCGCCCTCTGTAACTAACTGATTTTCTTCTAAAACACATGCCTTGATGATGTCATCATCCCAATCAGAGACACACCATTCTTTAACCATTCTACAGTCATCAAATGTGATGACATTGGCTGAGGATGGCACATAGGTTGGGGGATTTTCCTTTATGCCACAATTAGATAGAGGGGACTTGGAAGAAGGTTTAATGATGGGTGCGGAAGGCACAAAAGACTCGAGCATGAAAGGAATAGATGCACATGCTATAGGAATAGGAATGTGCATGAAAGGGGTGATGAAAGAAAAATTAAGATGATAGGATGGAGGAGGTGAATTCTCAATGGGGGTAACACGTAGAAATATGGGAACATGAATAGTGGTATGAGATGGTGTAGGTTGGGGAGAAGGAATGGGAGGGTTGTAGGATGGTAGCGCAGGGTTTCCCCATTGAAAAGGTTTCTCAGAACTAGATTTTTGAGCCTCCATTAACTCCACCCACTTGGTAATATATGACATCATCTCAGTAATAAAGCACAACTTCTGCTAGGTGTTAAAAAAACCTAGTACAGGGCCGACCTATGGACAAGGGACCTTGAAGCCAACTCTAGCTACCTTTATAGAACACTTGACTCTAAGATGCATCATGTTAGTCTCCATATTTTGAACCTGCATCTCAAAATCAGCTTTGACCATGAATTTTCCACCATAATCTTCATAAACATGTTCTTTATAAACATTTTGGTTAGAAATATAACCATATGGGTTAGTGGAGGGTTGGTTATATGCATGTTCTTGATGGGGTTTATAAAACTGATCTAGAGGAGGATTTTGAAACTATGGTGATGGAGGGAAATAATTTTTTTGCTGCAAATGAGAATTCTAGGAAGAGAAAGAAGTCATGATTGCATGACTTCAAAAGGAGAAGGTAGAATGATGGTAGAAGGAAAATGAATAAAAGAAAAGAGGGGAAAACTAGTCTGCGAATGAGATAATGGGTGCGTTGAATCTGTGGATTCACCATATGTCCTTAGAAATGCCTCTAAAGGCTGGATCTTAGAAGGAACACATCAAACCTGCTGAGATGAAGATGTATATCTCTTCAAACTAGTCCCATTGAGCGTGCCCGAAATAGTTAGTGGTCAAACTTGTACCCACATCTTAGATTTAAAGAAATTGAGTTGTTTGAGTCAACAATCGGATTGTCTCCAAGTTGTGGAACCTTGCGCACTTGAGATAGACCTTTAGAGAAGTTTGTTTCCTCTACTTACATGTATTGCTAACACTACTCCTAATGCATAAATAAAATCCTAGACTAAACATGGTAAGGGATTAGGGATAGAAGGATATGTAGAAAGGGGAAATCCTATGCTAAACATGGTCATTGATAACACCAGAGAAAGGGTCGATTTCTCTCCATGAGGGGAAGGAAATGAATCAAGTGTGGGAGAAAGGGTAGAAAAGCATGCCATATATCAAAACACATAGACTCGGCTCTCTAGTGCATGAAAACACATGAAGGTGGGGACTGCAGGTGGAATATACACACAACATGCCAGAAAATGCAAATGGAAAGGCAAGATGCAACGTAAATGAGAAGAGGGAAGACAGAAGTTCCACAAAACATGATTTTATTGCTTGAAGGATGCACAACAAGTTACATTTATGGTAAGAGGTGAGAATAAATTACATAGATTAGTTTAAGGTCTGAAACCCATGGGAAGTTGGCCACCATTTTGGCATGGTGCCATTACAATAAAGAGAGATCCCTTTTGATGAGAAGAGCTCTAAATTTTATTGAATAAAAAGGAGAAAATAAATGGAAACTCATATTCAAACTTGCAAATCCACCTGTAAGGACATCAGATATGCCTCCCATGTTTGTTTAGCATGTAGAAGAAGAAAGGAGACCAAATCTAAACAAAATCTATTGGTTGAGTCAATTTTCTACGTCAACAAATTTCCAAAAAAACTAGGAATGTAGGAATTTGAGAACTACAACAGAAGTTATGGCTGTCAGAAGATCCGTAATATAGATTTGACATGCGAGACACATGGAACGCGTTGATTGAATGAAGGATTCAACCAACTTTTCACTCATTTTTTCATTTCTTCGATGTGTCATGCACTAGTTTTTCATCAGGAATAAGCACCTTGATGATGAACTTTGATTGGTTACATGTAACACACTCAAGTATGAAAGTTACCACGTGGCATAGTGACTGGCGAAGAAGAAAGTGCAAGGCATGAAAGGAAGAGGCGTCAGATAGTAGTAGGAGGGAACACAAAGATAACACACACATAAGAAATGGATGCATACTTATAGGAGACAAGTATGTAAGTGGGGCACATGCATTCAACTGAGGAAGGTGAAGAAATAAAGAAGAAAGGGGGCACACGATGAAAACCAGGAAATACGCCATGTGTAAGCATGAAGGCATGCAAAGGAATTAGATGATTTAAAGGAAATTATGTAGTTGTATGCAAGGAGTGTGTGATAGATTGGATGGAATAGTGTGCAAAAGAAAGCGCAGAGGAAAAATGGAATGAGATAGAAGAATTTAGAGGGAAGAGGAAGCATGTGAAGCAAGCACGAGAGGAAGTAAAGGAAATGGGATGTAAAGGGAGAAGCATGAAGGGCATGCGGAGAACATCAGTTGTGCCAACGTGCCAACGAAATTTCCAAAGTGTGCACAACTTGAATTGTGAAACATCAAAGTCAGGATATAAATATAAGTTATCTAGACAACTTGGGGAATTATTTGGTATAACAGGTTCATTTCAGATTTATACCCTTAGCATTTGAGTATGAACCATAGAACTAAAGTGTGTTATAGGGTAGTATGATGTTTGAGAATGGAATGCTAGAAATATTTATTGTGAAGTGCAAAGCATGGAATGTGTAGTGTGTGAGGTTCATGGTTATAGTATGCCCTCAATGGTCAAGTTTTAACCTTATCACAAGAGTGTGTCATAGGGTAATATTATGTGTGAGAATGGAATGCTTGAAATTTGTATTGTGAAGCATAGAGTGTGGAATATTTAGTGTGTGAGGTTCATGGTTGTAGTATTCCCTCAACAGTTAAGCATGAACCTTAGAAAAAGAGCGCGTCATAGGGTAGGGATGATACAATATGTGTATCAAGATGTGTAGGATTTCTTAGAAATATTAAGTATGAAGAACAAGGAGTAAGAGTAGAAAATTTAGACACCTGATGATGTTAGAATGGGGGAGAGAAGTAAGCATGGCTCCCCCCAAGTGTATGATGTGTATAAGAATCAAGTGACATCATCTAAAATATCTTCATTATCAGGATCTCATCCTATTGGATCTAGGTAGGAAAATTGATAAGCAATAGGGTGGGGTTGATCATATAAACAGTCATTTTGGCATAAATTATGCATGTCCATTGTGTATTCTTCATTAGTGAAAGGTGGTTGTGGACAACCGAGTGTATACCAATGTGTGTGATTTTAAGTATATCCGAGAGATGAATCATTGTAAATATAAATGTGACCAAAAGGTATGGGAAGTGTGATATTAGTGTGATTAGGATCCAAAGTGCCACCAATGTAGTCAAGCCAACAATTACAAAGTGTAAGTGGAGAGGAATGAGGAGTACATACATGGAATACTGATAAATGGAAGACCTGAAGTTTTTAAGTAGCAGTAACAAAGACAAATCCATTATAAAGGTGAGGAGAATGAGGCAATGGGTGGATATCATCAAGTGTGAAACCAATCCGGGGTAAGACATCATGAATGCAAATGGGGTTAGAGAAAGTGGGATCGAATGGAATACAAGGCCAATAAGAGTTATGTATGAAAAGAGTGCATGACAAAGGGGGAGATGCTGATATAGAGGGTTTATGGAGAGATTAAGTGCATGGTATGGTGCTTAATGCACAAATAGACTCTTGGAGAAGAAGCATGCTAATGGTAGGGACAAGAGGTTCTGTGAGTTTATAATCATCATTGAGATATGTAGGAGGATTATAGGTATGACCAACCTCATGATATAGAAGTGGAGTGGGGAGTGCAGTGAGTGGGTCAAGGAGAAAATATTTGAATGGGTCACGATCAATAATAATAGTATATGCATAGCCATAATGTAGGAATTCAACACACCAATGAAATGTATAAGGTACTAACTGCATAACCTAAATCCATGGCCTACCAAGTAAGAAATTGTACAAGAGTTTGGTGTCGATAACAAGAATACCGTACGAATAATTTTAGGACCAAATATGAGAGGTAAGGTGATAGTGGCCATGCATGGGTGTGCATAAGAATAATAGCTATAGATAGAAATGGATGTTGGAATGACACGAGCTAAGGAAAGGCCAAGCTATTGAATAAATATGAGATTACAAATATTGAGCTTGAATATAAAGAGGATCATTTTCCTAAACAGAAAGAGTGGTAGCTACATCAGATGAGAAATTAAGTTGTTTAGAAAATGTAGGTATGAACAAATAATACACATGATCTAGAGGAATATTAGTATTATTAATCTAGAGATTATATTTTAGCCTTACATTCAAGATTAACTTATAATAAGGCATATATTGAAATATGCATGGTGAGAGGATCCTAAAATAATTAAATTAGAAGGAAGTGATGATCCAAGAGTCTTTAAATTTAGGTTCTCCAAATGATTTAATAAAAATATACTTTTGTTTAAACCCTAATTGAAAAGTATCTGATTGTACGCTATGATATGCAACTGTTAGATATACTATAACACAAGAAATAAACAAATAAACATGAGACCCTAAGTGTAAGAGAGAGAGAGAGAGGAAAGGACTTATTTTATTCAAACTTTTCCTGGAACTGATCTGGATTGGAAGACTAATGAACATGAAGATAAAAATGTCACAATCGCTTAGGATAAATTTTGGAGCTATTGGAGAGGGCTGGACTAGGGCGCCTGGACTGGGTCAAGGGAACCTAGGCACCAGAGTCTACTACTAGGAACCTGTGACTGCACAGGTGGTCAAAATATGATTTTTCTTGTGGCACATAAGTGTCACTGATAGTTTCCTGTGTGTCACACCCTGATCATTGGATGTACCTATAACCTACAAAATAAAGATTCACTTGTAAAACCCACCATACCACATCAAATATAAAAACTAGAGATGTAATATGTGGAGTCAAACTGAGCCCGATGGTCACCCTACTAAGTGAATTTACAACCTAGAGTTACACTACATCTTACAACCCATGTAGTTATTGTGTGTGTTTGAAATAATCATTCCCTAGAATGCCCTTGTGTAAGTGCAACTGATAATGGGTAGTAGCTATATGTAATAATGTAGCTAGATGTGTGGATGGAATAATGAACTTCTCCTTCCTATGTAGAAAATGTAGTCAATTTTCCCTTGAATGGATGTTATATGGATGCTTTTAGTTCTCTTAGATGCCTTTGGATGTATGCTTAGGTGATGATAATAGATGCTTAGATCTTGGTCCATTATTTTGGTCACATAGATTTTTATTTATATGATTCCTTTAGTTGAATTTCATAATTGAAAACTAAAAGGCTAGCCTATAAAAAAATAAGATTCCCAAAATATAAAAGAGGACCAAAAAGAGCAAGTAAGGTGGAAAGAGCTCAGGGATGCCCAGAAGGGATGAGGGCGCTTGGGTGCTAGTGTCCTAGCTAGGCGCTAGTGTCCGAAGTCATAAAAAATAAGCAAGTAAAGTTATGAATGGGTTCTAAGGTATGTAAGACCAAATAGAAAATAAGAAAGACAAAAAAGAGGACAAAGATAGCTATCAATTACTAGTTTTCTTGCTCAGGAATCATGTAAATAATAGTATGCTTTTAGGACACATAAATGTACCTAAGTGCATGATTTTGTGTCTACAATCATATACCAAACTTTGACTACTCTTTCACTCTTTTTTTCTAGGTCCGTCCTTAATACACAACAAGAATAAACCTACAACATCAAATATAAGCACAACACATGTACAAAACAATGCATACGCTTCACCCCCAGGGTCACTTTCCTTTCCTAGTCTCCACCCTTCACTTTGTAATCATTTCATGATTCACTTGTGAACTCGACACATTATTCATTACATGTTCTACATGATCATAAGGTATGCATACCTTATCTACTTTATGTTATTGAGTACTCACTCAACAACATAAAGTGGGGGAATATGTAGACATAATATCACACACTTGGATACATTTATAGGTCCTAAACACATGCTAACATTTACATGATTCCTAAGAAAGAAAACTAGTAATTGATTACTATATTTAGCCTCTTTTATCTGTCACTTGTTTTATATTTGGTATTACACACCCTACAACCTAGTGATAATTTCACTTATTTATCTTTCATGGCTTCAGACACTGACGCCCAGCCAAGACAATCGTGCCTAGGCGCTTCTATCCCCTCTTGGCGCCCCTGGCCCTTTTTCACCTTACTCACTATTTTTTGGTCTCTTTTATATTTTGGGAATATTTTTCACTTATGGGTCAGCCTTCCAGTTGTCATTTATGGAATTCAAACAAGGGAATCATATGAATACATAGTTATGTGTTCAAAATGAAGGACATAACACTAAGCATTACTATCATCACCCAATATTGCATTCAAAAGGAACCTAAAGAACTCCAAGGAATCTATCTAGCATCCATTTAAGGTAAAAGGGATACAATAACTTTGCATACACAACATAGGAAGGGGAAATTCATTATATTCCATTCACACATTCTACTACATTTTCTACATTCTAGATATAACCCGCTATCAAGTGCAACTTGCACAAGGGCATCCTAGGGCACCATTTCTATAAAAACTCATAAGAACTACATGGAGTCTAAGATTTAGTGTAATTCTCAGTCATTATTTCACTCTTGAGATGACCTTCAGGGTTAGTCTGACTCCCCACTCCACATTTTAATTTTTAGGTTTAATGTGGTTTCTGGGCTTGTATGGATGAACATCTCTTTTATAGGTTACATGTATCTTCAACAATCTAAGAGTGACTACCAGTAAATAAGTGTGACACCCTTGTGACACAACAGAAATAAGATTTCAAGCCCACGCGTAGTCACCAATGCCTAGTAGTAATCATCAGTGTCCATGCACCTCTGTGCTGATGTGGGAACCCCTATCTGACTTTATTCTCAAGTTCCCAGTTTTATAGTGACTAGTGAAGACCTTGCTTACATTGTGTTCATCACTTCTCCCTACCCAGATCAGTTCCAAATTGCACATATATCAACTAATTATTCATATCTTATCTTATTTCTTAGGGCTTTATACTTTACATGCTTATTTTCTTGTGTCATTATTGTCTTTTGGCATTTTTACATCATTCATACAGTAAGTTACTCTACAATACCGAGATTTAATTAAATCATAATTTATTAATTCAACAAAAAAATCAGTGATTGATTTTTCATCAAATTGTTTGATGGCATAGAGATTAGTGATGCTTATCTTGCATATTATATTGATAGAGAAGTGCTCTAAGAAAATTTTTGCAAGTTGTGTGAAATAAAAGAGGGAATGTTGAGAGATATCATTGTACCATTATAGATCGAGTCTGACCAATGAAATAGGGAATATTCAAAGCATAAGGTCTTGATCATGGGTGATGAGATAACATGAGTGCTTAAAGGAATGAAAATGTTATTGGGGATTTTCCTTACTATTGAATTTAGAGAATTTCGGAAGATCCCAATGTGGAGGATATGGCTTAATGGGTACAGATGGATAGACAGGTTGATTGGATATTTTCTCATAGGTGAATGTGCTCTTGGGTCCCAATGTAGTGGCCTCTAGGTTTATCATCATACTCAACAAGACTTTCATGAGATCATTTGATGTATGAGGATGGGGAAATAATTGATGTGGTTGGGGATTGTAAGAGGTAGATGGATAGGGTTGTGGGTGAGATTGATATTTTTTAGGTGTAATTATGATTTTTTGGGGGTGCTTGATACAAAGGAACGTAATTGAAAGTTTGTGATTGAATGGGTTGGGAAATGGGATGATTTGAAGATATGTAGCTGAATGGGTAAAATTGAGATGGTTGTTGTTGAGATATATAAATATTATATTGGGTTTGTGTTGGGTGAGTTGGGAAATGTGCATGATGTGGTTGAGATGTTTAAAGGGGTTGGCTGGAAAACATATGTCGAAATATTCTTTGGAGTGGAGGTTTATTTTTTCTAATTCACCTCTGAAGGGAGGGTTTGTGAGGTAACAACATTAGTATAGACTTGAGATGTAAAGAGAGGTACTAAGATTTGATTGTGTTGCTTGGGTGGTGGAGGAAGTAGGTTATATTATTGAAGATTTTGGGTGGGAGAATTGATGATAACGGTAGATGAGGAAGAAATAGGATTAGAGGAGGTAGCAATGATATTAATATGAGGAAGATTAGGTGGGATAGGCACCACTAATTTTGCGGAATGATGGGTTTGGGGAATTAAGGTAGTGGACTCATGAGGGACATGTTTTTTTTGAGATATTTCTAGCTCATTCATGACCCTAAGGAAAAAGACAACAAGTTGGGATTTAATAACTTCAGTGGATTCAAAATCTGGGGGATTAGCATAAAGTTATTGAAGAGGGAGTCCATCAATAGGGATATTTGTGGATTTACGATCTAAGTATTCATGGAGAGAAAAGGGGTTAGAATCGAGGAGTTCTTGAAACTCCAAGCATTTGTGAGGGATAGTGGGCAGTCCATGTGCTTCTAAGGAAGTAGCGAAGGGAGGCATGGATGTTATAGAAGGGATAAAATGATGGTAAACAAAATGATTGGTTTCAATATGGGGATTTTTTGGATCATATGAAGAAAATGAATTGGAACCATGTAAATAGTGGGTTGGGAGACCATAGATGAGGTGATGAATGGTGCAAAAGAAATAAGGGAGAGTGCAGATATTTTTTATGAGGGGTTGTTTGAGGTGAGGATGTCATTGGAAGATATTTATTGTTCCATTTTCTTGGCTTGTGAAGGAGTAACAATGGGCATGAAATAAAAAAATACCTATGCAGATTATCCATACAAGAAGCAAATCAAGTAGTGAAGTTTTGTTTATCTTGTTTATTTAAGAAAGGTGAAGAGGGAAAAGAGGCTCAAAGGGGACCAAAAAAAATGGATGATCTATGAATGGTTTCAGGTATGTTTAAGGATGGAGTACTTGATATACCCAAAGGTAAGTGAGGCACAAATTTGTGATGACTATTTGTAAGTGGCATGGTATTGGGTCCTACCCCCTCACTTCATGGTCCCACAACGATAACGGTGTTGGGTTCTTAGCCTTTATATCAATAGTCAAACAATTTGTTACACAACTAGAACAACATGGTGGATTCCTTATTGAATGATGAAATCCCAATAGTTCCACATGGTAGGAAATGTTTAGATGTGTAGATTTATTCATGTGGTTTGGTTGTGTGTGAAAAAGTGTGAATGAAAAAGGTTACCGCCTATTTAAACTATGTGACCAAGAAAACATGCAAAGGTGTTCATTTTAAATCCAAATCCCAAATGTGATATTAAACAAGGACAAGAAATAAAAGGATGGAGAAATGATGCAAAAAGGAGAAAATAAGGATAAAAAATAAGAATACATGGATAATGCTTTTCTATTTTTCAAATTAAATGCACACGTTATTGAGTAAAAAAGAAAATCCCCAAGCATGTGTGTGAGAAAAAATCCAAACTACAAGGTTATAAAAAAGAAGGAAATAAAATGTAGAATAGAAACTGATGATAAATAAAGAACTTACCAAAAGAGATAGGTATGTGCCACCGAGCGTGCCGAAATGTTTGATGATTTTTTTCTCCTTTTCTAAGTTCGTGAAATAACATGCAAGAAAACATGAAAATTTGAAATATGGGAGGGTTTAAGGCTACCTCTAATGTGTGATGATGATGAAGGATGATAAATGGGTGTAAATATCCTCTCTGCATCAAGCTCGATAACCTGCACAATAAAAAGGACAACTAAAAATTAAAAATATTAATAGATTGTATGGTGAGCTACCCGACCTAAGTCAATCCTAAGAAGTGGTGAAATTAATAGGGAGGATTTGAACCCACATGATTAAAATATTGATTGAAAATAATGGATAAATGACATGAATAAGATAACCATAATGGAATATAAATTAAGGATATAATAGATCAAATATTAGGTAATGATAAATTGATATAAGAGAAATCAAATTGGACAGGGTCAATGGTGACCTGAGACATATAGATGTAGTCGATAGAGATTGAGAATAAAGAATATCCCAAAGCTAGAAGTAATAGATCTGGAACAAATTCTTGGATGTCAAAGATTCCTTGGATCTAGTATAGAGGCACAATAAACATAAAATATGTAGATTGTGGGTAGATAAATAAGAATTTAATGGACACATCAGATCGATGATGACCAAGAAAAAATATGGGGAATTTGATGATGATTGTGGAAAAAAAGGTAAGATCTGGGATGTCAGATGGGGAAAATAGTAAGATGACAAGATTTGAAAGATCTAGATGTGCAAGGGATAGGAAACTGATGGTAGAGAGGACATAATATAGGAAAAAGAACTGATGTAGATTCTGTTGATGAAGACCAAGGTATAATTGACCAGGACTGTGGCTTAATTAGGGTTTGATGAAGCTTGATAATTGGGAAACAGACAAAGAGAAAGAAACAAGGATGGCTGAGGTGATGGAATATCTCCAAGATGATGAACGTGACTACAGAAAGTTCGTGAAGACATGATTAAATAAGCTAGGTCTCCAAGAAAAATCCAAGCTTTAGATCTCAAAAAATGATAAGCAAAGGCTCCAAGATAGATTCAATTTGTTGATAACTACTCACAAGAAGAGAAGAAAATATGAAAAATTATCAAGAACTAAGAATTTCCAGAGTTTTATCCTCTTTGAGGATGGGGGTGATGACATTTTTATAGGGTAATTGGTGCTCCAATAGGGTCATTGTTGACTATGGAGGACCATTAATTTTATTGGTGGGGATGATGGAAAAGCTCTAAACAAGAGGCCCTATTAAGTGTGGATCAGGTTTACTAGTTGATTTGGAAAATTAGGGTTACATAAGGATAAGAAAGGGTGGTTAGAGGGTTGAAAAGATTAAATGAGGGTAGGTGATATGTCTAGGTAGGATAAATGAGAGGTTTAAGGATGTGATTAATATAATAATAATATGTTTAGGGATAATTAAATTTGATTAGGGGTGAATAATGAGGGATACAAGTAATCATGGGATGAGATACATTAAGATAGAAAATAAGAAATTAAGAGGAATAAATGGGGTTTAGGAAATGGGAATTTGAATAGGAAGAGGGGTGTGAGTGTACATGATGAAAACAAAATGGTGAACGAACATGAGATGAGGGACAAATGAGCTAAATTTGGGTATCTACGCAGGGATATTTGAGGATGTATTATGGTCTACTCATACCATGTATTAACCTTTATAGCTTAATCTCCTGCTTCTTGGTCAAGTTCACCCTTTAAGACAATTAAAAATGAAGATATCAAAATAATGGAATTCCAATGTTCACACACACATATTTTGACTATTAATTGTACCCTTGTTTGCAAACAAGTAAATTTATTCTTCAATAACTCTTGGAGCTCCTTACACTTTTTCTCATTTGAATGAATTAATCAAAATAATTACAAGAAGGTGTTTATACCTCTTTGCCTCGAATTTTCCATCCATAACTGATTGTTATGGTTTCATGATGAGGTCATATGGAGGTAACATCTTTACAAAAAAGAGATTAACAGAGGTTTTAGAGAAGTATAAGAATACTAAGCACTTGTAAAGAGTATTTAAAAACACTACTATGGTCCTAAACATCTAACATGCTCTTAATAACCCCCTAACTCAATACAACATGCTAGCCAAGATAAAAATAACTTTTACAAATTTAAATTGTTAAAATGGAGGGAATCCCAAAGTCAATTTGTTTGACTAATTAGACCCAAATAAACACCTAAGAATGAGTTATAAATACTCTTAGAGGACCCTAAGACCAACTAAACACACCAAAATTTGACATGCCTAGCTAACTTAGCATGCTAGGAGAGATGCTCATGCATCATACTCCCAAGGGAATGGAAAATATTCCCTATAAATTTCTGATGTACAAGCTTGTTCTTATTTATTCATTTCCAACTGATGATGAAATTATTGAGGTGGATCTTGACTACATACCATGCCTTCCATGCCTTCGTCAATTCTTTCATACCACTCACAAGCTTCTTTATCTTTGCATTGATCATATTCTTCAGTAGAATGCTGATTATAGGGCTGGTTTGGTTGTTATCCACATTGTGTTTGAAAGTATGTACTTTTTTTATGTTTACATGAGATGACTATTCATCATATATGATGATTAAACTGTCCATATCATCCTCTTTTTATCTTCCTTGAGTCTTCATGTTCTTGAAATCTAAATCTAAACTCTTTTACTTGAAATAATATTCTCCTTTTAACTATTCCTCCACCATCTCAACTATTATATCTGCATACTCAATTCTTATATAAATAATAGAATGGAAATTTTGATCATCATGTACCTTCTTGTCCACCATTTCCATCTCACATTTGTTTCCTTCCTGACCTTGCACTTTCTTTGATTTCTAAACTATTTTTACACACTTTTCAAGACTTTTTCACCTCTACCTATGTCTAATTTCTTCATGACTGTCATCAAATGATTTACATATTCATTCAAATCACTTGTACCTACAAAATCAAAGATAAACAATGTTTTATTGAAAACTAGGAGACTTGCATGCTTCTTCATGACCTGCTCATTCTCATTTTTACTCTTGACTTATTCTTCACATAACATTTTCACTATATCTTTCTCTATCTCACTTTCCTCATAACCTATACCAACTTCAAGTGTTGATTCATCATCCAATAGACATTTCTTTTGATCCATAAGTACTTTGTCATGTGCTTCTTCTCTCTTTCTTGTTTCACTACACCATTTTATTATCTCTTGAAATCATGCTGCCTTTAACCCTTCATAAACTCTTCACAAACCTGATTATCATCCTCCACTACTACTCCATATTTATTCTTTCTCATATCTTCCTTAGGATTCTCTTCATTTTCCTTTTAAGTGCCTTCTTGTGCACCATACCATCCTTGCAAACATTAAGTTGTAAAAACATGTTCAAGGCATTTTCTAAGACATCTTCATCTTCTTCTTCACATGCTTTATACCTCTGACTTACCATTTCATTTTTCTTATCCTCTTTTCTCTCAAGAATCCCACAAAACAAAAAAATTTCTTTCACTTGCATACCTACATGATTATAATACAAATAACTATTAAATCAGAAATATAAGGCTTAACAACCCTTAGTATTGTCTATTTTCATGCTTCCTTAGTTCCCATCAAGAATTTCTTAGCTGATAACATCATAACCAATATTGTTTGTAGTTATTGTTCACATTTAATGGGTAAAAGAGCACGTTTTTCTCCATTTGACACAATAGTATAAGTGTTCTTCTCACCATCATGCATTGATTTTCTATCATACTGCCATGGCCTAACCAACACCACATGACACGCATCCATAAGTACTAAATCACACATTACCTTGTCTTTATATCTCCTAATCTGAAATTCTACTTGACATTGTTCCCTAACCAGAACATGATGACTATTTTTCATCTAAAAAACTTGATAAGGATTAGGGTACATTGTTGTTTTTAGACCCAAATTCTCTACCATTTCAAAATAAACTAAATTCTCGGTGCTCCCATTATCTATAATCATATACAACATTTTCCCTTAGGTTTACACCTAGTTCTAAAAAAAAAATCTTCTTTGAGTCATATCATGCATTACCTTTCCATGTTTCAATATAACTCTTCTGAATAGAAAATACTTACCTTTACTTTGAATAATAGGACTAACATCTTCTCTAACCTTTTTCATCCTTACATCCATCTTAGGGCATTCATATGCCTTGTGTACTATAAATATTTGACACCTGTAACACTTTCCTGTAAACCATACTCTGGTATTTGTCCTATTTCTTATCATAAGACTCATTTTTTCCTCATTCTTTTCTTATTGTATCACACCTTTTACCAACTTCTTCAAATATATTTCCTCTAAACTTTCTCATCAATATCTCCATCATCCTATCCATCTTCTCTTCCAAAGATGGCCTTCTCTCTCTAACCTGTAGCAACTTGTATTCTCTTTCCTCTTTTTAACTGTATCACACCTCAATACCAACTTCTTCAAATCTATTTTCCTACTCTAATACCAAAAAATATGCAGAGCCTAATCACTAACAATCAATCATCAAGGATCTTTAAACCTTCAAACTAGTTATTTTCTCAAGTTCAATAACCTCTTAATCATGATTTTTTATTATTATTCATCACCTTATTTCATTTACCCAATCATTACACCATGTCATTAGACCTTATACTAAGCCAAATAAACCATCAAAATGATAAAATTCAACCAAAAGTTTTAATTTCACTTATCTTCTCTAAAGTTGTCCTTTAGTGCTTCTTACAGATTTTCTCCTAGTGAGTTGGTGGTTAGAAGAAACCACAATATTCAAAGACAAAAAACACACTTTCAAGCACCCTTTATTCCCTCTATGGTGTGGGTAAAATTTGGTTTTTCAACTCCAAGTATAAACCTCTTCTTTATCATACAATTCTCATACTCCAAACTTACTCCCTTATAGCCTTGTCCAAGGATGTTTGCAAGCCTAACTATTAATATATGAAATTTATTGACAAAATGAAACTATTGTAAGATACCAATTTACCTCTTCTTCCTATGTATAAAATTTCACTATGACTTCCTTCACAAAAATACCTTCAAATCCACGGTTTTTAGTTATCTATAAGGTCTCTAAGCCCTCTCTATAGGTCTGTAGATGCTATGTCACCAAATGCATATTTCATTTAGTGATTCAAACCTTTATTTATTTAAAATACATCAATATAAGATGTTTTTATTGTTATTATAAATTTCACATCTGGGTTTTGATTTTTGATCCATTAAATTGTTATTTTGACTCAAACCCTAAGAGGGTTTATTGATGAACCCGAGAGAAGATATATTTCCATAAAAACACATATAAACAATTCCAAAACCTAATATCTTTCCCTAAGGCTTGTATCAATATTCTTGAGCATAATATATTGACAATTAATTTCCTTTGTTCAAGATTCATGAAATTTCAGTTACTTCCACCTATACTATTCTGATAAAAACATAGCATCTAGGGATTTGAGGATTATTTAAGCACTTTTAATATATATATATATTTCTCCCCTTCCAAGGTTTCTATATATTATTATAGTCATTTCCAACTATTAAATAATTTTTTCACACGCAACTCTCATTCCTTGAACAAATTCTTCCATCAACTTAGCGATCTTGACTTGACTGTTTCAGTTACACTATTTTTCTATAGGGATTAACAAATAAATAATATAAATCAAACAATTTCAGGGATATTTAAGGATGTACTATGGTCTAATCATAGCATGTAAACACTTTTCTAGCTTAATCTCCTACTTCTTGGTCAAGTTCACCCTTCAAGTCAACAACAAAAGACGATATCAAAATAATGTAATTCCAATGTTCACACACATAGATTTTGACTATTAACCACACCCTTGTTTGTAAACAAGTAATTTTCTTCATCAATAACTCCTAGAGTTCCTTAAGTTTCTCCTCATTCAAATGAATGAATCAAAACAATTACAAGAATGTGTTTATAACTCTTTTCTTCAAAATTTCCATCCATAATTGACTATTATGGTCTCATGATAAGGTCATATGGTTACATCTTTACAAAAAATATCTTAACACAAATTTTAGAGAATTATAATAACACTAAGCACTTATGAAGAGTCTTTTAAGACACTAATATGGTCCTAAACATCTAACATGCTCTTAACAACCCCTAACTCACCGCACCATACTAACCAAGATAAAAATGAATTTTACAAATTCAAATTGTCAAAATGGAGGGAATCCCAAATTCAATTTTTTTGATTAATTAGACCCAACTAAACACCTAATAATGAGTTATAATGACTCTTAGAGGACCTTAAAACCAACTAAACACACTAAAAAATAAACATTCCAAACCAACTCAACATGTTAGGAGAGATGCTCCTACATCATTGTGGCTTCTTGATGTTGGTTTTGTGTGTTTACTCATCCTCCTTGGTTTTATTACCTTGTTTGAAAGTGTTCTTTTATTTTCTATAAACTTCATTGTTATTATCTTCCGCAAAATTATGTTCCTTCATTCTGTGGATCTTTATGTGTTATTAAAACCATATAACACATAAATATTGCTTAGTGTTTAAATATGTATATTTCATCAAATTTATGGATGGATAAATCTCAATTGGTAAATGATTCTAACTACATTATTTATAGAATTAAATCTATGGGATTTGATTAGTGGTATTGAAGAGAGACCCACTAGGAGATAATCTACCTTTGATAACTTGAACATCTTCTCCAAAAATTCCCAAGAAGCCATGCCAATCTTATTGCAAAGTATCAAAGATGAATTTTTATTGCATAGAGGACACATGGAGTCTCCGTCTGATGTATGGATACAATTGTAAATAATGCAAGAAGGAAGTCACCTTTCTAAGATAATAAAACTAATTATGCAATTGTTTACAACTCCAATGAAAGGAGATGAAAAGATAGTTAATTATCTAACCAAAATTAAGAACATTAAGACTCAGTTAGATGGTTGTGATTGTCAATTATTATAAGATAATATGTTATACTTTATTATTAAAATTAACATTTATAAAAATTTTAGAAACTAAATTTATATTTTGAATTATAAAAATCAAAATTAAGTTGATTTACCTAATGTATATACCTTATCTTCTTTACTTATTCAAGAATAAAGAGTCATGGAGAAATTTGACTCAAAAGAGAATGCCTCTTAGGCATTGTTCTCCCAAAATCATATGCCTTTTAAAAATAAAAATAAAAACAATTATAATCAACAATCAAACTTTAAATCTAAGTTTAAATCTAGGAATAATCAAAACTTTAAGGTCAATTTTGATTGCATATGTACCAAATGTGGTAAATTTTGTCATAAAGTAGCTGATTTCTTCTCTAAAGTTAATAAGGTTCATAATAATGCTAAAAATAAGAACTTCAGTAATAAAAAAGAAGAAGAATAAAAATCAAAAGTGATCTAAAAACCAAGATAATAATGCTGAGAAAACTATTTCTCTTTATACTCTCATTTTAGCCTCTAATGATAATGAATGGATTCTAGATACTTGTGATTTTAGGCATATGACATATATTCAGGAAATTTTGTATGCTATTGTAGAATTTCATGAGAATATATATCTAGGTGATAATCATGTCATTCGGTCTGAATGTTGTGGTAATGTTAAGTTTGCAAATGGAACTATTATAAATGTTTTATTTGTTTCTAGCTTAAAGAAGAACCTTTATATATTTTGTGAACTAGCTAAAGAAAACTAAAAAGTTGTGTTACTAAAAGATAAATGGTATGTGAAGAATGAGCTTGGTAAAGATATTGTTGTTGATTGTATATCTTTGAAGGATTTTTTGTTGAATCTTGTCTTTCTTCTTCTTCTTGTAATGATGTTCAATTGTGGCATGAAAGGTGTGGGTATGTGAAATTTAAGAGTTTGTATGAAAATTCTTTTCGTAACCTTGTTATAGGTCTTCCTAAGATGAAATCAAACCATGAATCTTGTGAAAGTTGTTTGTGTGGTAAGAAACATGTTCTACCATTTCAAAAACATTGTGAGTCTAATTCCTCTAACTTGCTTGATTTAATACATAGTGATGTAAGAGGTCATTTGGAAGTTCCTTCTCTTGGTGGATCCTTGTATGTTAGTTTTATTGATGAATTTTCTAGAATGAATTGATCTTATTTCATTAAGAAAAAGTATGAAGTTCTGTCTAAGTTTCAAGAGTGTAAAGATTTGGTTGAAAACATGGATAATTTGAAAATAAAGAGAATCAAAACTGATAATGGAGGTGAATATGTAAATAATAAGTTTGATAATTTTGTGTTTCTTGTGGAATTCCAAGGGAATTAATAATTCTCTATTCTCCTTAGAAAAATGGAATACCTAAAAGAAAAAATAAAATAGTCATAGAAATGGTTAGGACCATGCTTCATGCTACTAATGTGTGTAAGATTATATGTGTTGAAGCTATGAACAATGTTGTTCATAGTCTAAAAATTATTCCTCCTAAATATTTGCATTAAAATAAAGATCATGAAGTTTGGACTAAATAAAAACATGATATTTTTCATTTTAAGATATTTGGTAGTCTTTCTTTTATTCTTGTTTCTAAAGATAAGAGATAAAAACTATATCCTACCTATTATTCTTGTTTCACACAAAAATATTAAGAGTGTGTGATCCAGTCAGACATGTGATTATAGAAAATAAGAATGTTCATGTTCTTGAGAAACCATTTTGTGAATCCTCCTCTCTTACCTCTTCAGTATTACCTGAGTCTGAATGTTTTTGTTTTGATAATCCTTTAGACAGCACGGAAAATGATTTCCAAGAGGTTGATTATTCATCTTCTGATATGATGGATGTTGATATTAAGGGGGATTTTTCTCAATCTGTGTATCAGTCTAGAATTTATAAATGGGATCAAAATCTTGTTTCCAATTCTCAACCTATTAATCTAAGAAAGATGAATTTTAGTCAACATTATTATCTTTCCTAGTCAACTTTGTATGATCTTAATCCTCAATCTTTTAAACAAGTCATACTAGATCAAATATGGGTTAATACTATGAAATTTGAATACAATGCTCTAATAAAATATAAAACTTGGGAATTAGTCTCCCTTATTCATAAAAAAAAGCATTGTAGGATCTATATGGCTGTATAAAATTAAGTATAACTCTACTAGTAAGATTGAAAAATTTAAGGCAAGATTATTTACTAGAAGGTTTACTCCGAAACATGGTTTAGATTATGTTGAAACATTTACTCATGTTTCCAAAATGAGCACTATTAGAATTCTTCTAGCTCTAGCTACTCAACATGGATGGGAGATTTAGCAAATGGATATTAAAATGCCTTTTTATGGTGACTTGAAAGAAGAAATTCACATGCATCAACCTATAGGGTTTAATGGACCTGGTAAGGGCTTATATGTGTGTAAGATTAAAAATTCTTTGTACAGTCTTAAACAAGCTCCTAGGGATTATTATGTTAAGATAAATAGTTTCTTTCAAGAACTTGGTTTCAAAAACTATTTTGTTGATAATGATTTATTTATAAAATCTGAAAACAATCATATTATTTTTATTATCTTATTTGTTGACGATATCTTGATTACTAGTAGTGATAAGAATCTAATTCTTATAATCAAAGAGAAGTTAATACATCATTTTGAAATGAATAGTATAGGGTTACTAAATCATTTCTTAGGCATGGTTATTTGTCTAAATAACAAATTTATTATTGCATATTAATCACAATATGCTTATAACTTTATTTAAATATTTAACATGATTGATTATAAGAATGTCTCTATTCCTATGGAATTTGGTGTTAAATTAAATCCAAAACTTGTTTGTGATAAATTTTATCCTACTTTCTATAGACAACTTGTTGGTAGTTTGATTTATTTAAGTAGGCTTGATATATCGTATGCAGTTGGAATTGTTTTTAGATTTATGCTAGATCTGTTGTCCAAAATTACACTCTATGTAATTTTGAGCAGCTCATCATAAGGAGATATCCATATTTTTTCTCAGGAAAATCCATGACACACTGATTCAATCTATCGTGTAATGCAGGAACGTAGTCTTCCATGTTTTCTTCTAACCTGCCAAACAAAGGAATGAGTAACATCATACTTAAACAAATTTTGGCAATATTAGTGTTTCACAAAATTTTTTAGACACCTATGAAACTAAGAAGATCAGTCCCTCGTGCGTCAAATCCAACCAGGGTACCAAAAAATTATATATCCACGACGATTTTAAAAAGTAGTAAAGTATGAAAGCCACAAAAATGGAGGAAACATTTACAATTTGAAAAGTCACGAGTTGAAGAATTAGGCCTTTGTGACTGTTGTGAAGTATTTTTGTGCATCGAGGTAAGAAAGGGAGATATCCATGAAGGCCCGTGGAGGGAAAAATTTGAAAATACAAGGTACAAGTCATAGGAAAAGGTAATAGTTTGTCATAGGTTCAGAGCATGGATGGAATCCGTGAATGTCTTAATAAGAGGTATAGCTGCGGAAGGTATCAATGTCACATCTCACAATTTTCATTTATGTTATCGAAAGGATAAATTGCTAAATGATAAATGGTTTATGATGGTAGGGTAAGAAACCCTATTGCGTAGTTGAGTATGCAACTACATGTACGCGTGTGTACCCTAAAAAGGATACACATACTTACGTGTAGTTGTATACACAACCACACAACAATTCCTGTCTCCATGTGTTCGTAAAGTATTTGGCATATACGACTTATTCTTGTCTTGTCTTGTTGTTATATGTAATTACCTTGTTGGGTATGTTGTTTTGGTGCATGAGTTACTGATTGAATGCTAAATCAGCATTAAATATTGTTATGAAATTTGATTGTTGAATGAGCTAGGAAAATTTGGTAGGTGCATTATTACTGTTTATGTCATTGATAGTAATGTTGCACCTATGTTGATAGTTGATATTGAGATATCAATGAACTTTCTATACTTACGTTGTTATGGATTACACTTGTCTTCGTTGCACTGTTGTGTTGATAACTGGATACTACCATGACTCATTATGAGATCATATTTACAATTACATTGTAAGAAGATATTTGATCTACAGGATAAAACCCTAAAAACATGGGTAGGGTTAAATCCATAGTTTATTAATTCAAACTCGACCACTAGTATGGTGAGAAGTTACATGAAGGTAATGTATAAGAATTATATGTATTTATAAATGGTCTTGGGACCATAACCTACGTGTAAGAAACCATAAAGGTCATCAACCATGTGTACATATAAATGTTATGTTAGTAAGGATTATTGAACACGGTCGAGAACTGACCTAATCATAAAGGTTGATGAATTTTATTTGAGCCCTTAGTTGTTTTGATCACCTATGCTATAGTTATTTAAATATTATTGATTGAACAATTATCATGCATGCTTTATAAAGAACATATTAATTGATGTCTTACTAAATATATAATGGGGGGGAACTTTGACCAACCCCACGACGATTAAAATGGTATAAAAGGATGATTTAAAATGATTAATTTTTATTAACATGCAAATTCAAGGCGATTAATGATTGTTGTGGATATTCAATAAACCCAAGCTAAGTTGGTGGGGAGGGATAAAGGTCAGTGGTGACGATGGTATGTTTGGACACAACATGGTACTTTGGTAATTAATATTCATTAATTCCTAGAACTTGGCAAAGCTTCATCAAGAAGCTACCTTTATATGTTGATGAGGGTTTCATTTGATTGATTGGGATTTTGGACTTAGGTTGTTCGAGCTCTATACGTAGAAGTATTGTGTTGTCCATTTTTGGATATGTATATGTTATTTTAGAATAAAAATACCATGATTTTAGTAGGTGCTATTGTGGAATCAAGGGAATCTAAATATGAAGCTCTGGGAATGATTTGACAGTTTTTGGTAAGTCAAACTAGTGGGTTTTAAGGAAAGAAATGGGGAAACTCGAGAAAGAAGTTAACGACTTAGAAGAAGAAAGGTGATTGACATTTGAATAAATATTAGGCATGCAATATATACTTCCCTCTCTTGATTTTTCATTACGAAGAAATAGAGTAGATTTTGTGTGATTTGAATGAAAGTTGTGGTTTAAGTTCCTGAGCTCTAAGATGGGTTGATTCCCTTTTAATGTTTTCTTGCAAGGGATTTTATCGAGGGTTTTTTTAGCTTACTAACCTTTGAGTAAGATCCATTCTTGTGGTTATATTTTCCATATATTATTATCATCCTAGATATAAGTTACGAAGTCATATTTGGAAGTCATTCTCCTAATCAAGTTAAACCAAGAGATTTCTGCTACTCTTGGCAAAAATAACACTTTATGAGTTGTGCTATGTTGTGACGTTAAGGGTTTTATTTTTAACCTACATGTGAGTCTAATATAACCTGATCAATAATGGCTATTCCTCCTTGCTGAGGGTAAATGGTTTATTTGGGTTATTTTTGCATGCATTGAATGTGGTTTGGGTATGTGCTAGTAAGCCATTGTACTATCATTTAGGAGATTTAGATTGAACCATGTCTCCATGTTTTACTGAGCTATACTACCATTTAGAAGAGGTTGGGGTTTGATCGATATTTGTGGTCAGATTACTCTTACTCTAATTGTGGTGAGTAATTAATCCTTAAGAACTAGGTGACTATTACGGTTTCTTAGGTGGTTCTCCTCCCAGTATGACTTCGTAAATATTTGTTTCCTCCTATGATATATGGGATGATATTTTAACTAAGTAAGTAATATTACTCGGTAAAAACTATGTCCTAATATTTAGTAGGGACATGCGTATGTTGTGACCATATGGTCTAAACCATGGATTATGGGCATTGATAAGGTAATAAAATTGGTCTTTGATCCATAATCCAGTATCATTCGAATGACATAAATAGATTTTTTTTGGATTGATGTTTGATTAAAAGGTTTTGTGTATATGGTCATTATTGACCAAAGTGAATATTTATTTTTGTTTAATCTGGTAAGAGTGCTTAAATACGTACGAACTATGACTCCTTTGTAGGTAGAATTAGGTGTTTGTAAATATAAACGACTACTAACCTTTGGGAGGAAATTAAAATTTGTAAAAAGGTCAAATCCTTACCCATGATGAATTGTCTAATGCTTTGACTTCTTATTATCGGTAATCGCTTATTGATGATATATTACTAAAAAGGAAGGGAGTAATTTATGAGGTAATACTTATTTTGATGGAAAGTTGGTAAAGCTATTCAAGCTATTTGTTTAACCATAGATAGATTGGATTGGGAAGTGGGAGTTTAGAGGGGTCCCCATGAGTAACTTACAAATATTTAATACTGTTAAACTTACCCCATAGATTTGTTGGGACTTGGTCAAAGCTTATGGGAGGAGATATTAGCGAGAGTGTAGAAAAGAGTGAAGGTTTTCATGTTTATCTGTTCATTCAGGTTGTTTGTCACTCTCTTTTTGGACCTTGTGCATGTATTTGAGTGAGATATAAGTGTAAAGTATGTTATTGCATGCAAGATGTATTCTTCAGGGACATGAAGTGGCCGAATCAGGGGATTTTATATCCATGCCAGTTCATACATGATCTGATTAGGGGTTTCATATTTGTGACGAGTGCTACCAGTTTTGAGTTAGAGGTCATGAAATGGGATTTTTTTAGCTGAGAAAACGTTTTGGGTATTGCTGGATTCGACCTTAGATCAAATCTGTGAGGAAATTTCAGAGGGCTTAATAAACTAGACATGGCTTTATCATCTGATTACAATTGGTCGCTTCATTTTTAGGAATGGAATTAATTGATTTTAGATGATTGCTATGAATGATCAATTTAATAAATTAATCTATGAAGTTCGACAATGAAATAACTCAAATACATAATGCTAAGTAATCTTATGTGATCATGATATTAAATGACTTGTAATAGGAGGGAAAAGGTACTAGCCTATTCAATCATTCCCTAACACGACATCATATGGGACTGGAAAAATTGATGAACTGCCCTTATTGGGTGTCGTGAAGAAGGGCATTCTCTATTACAAAAGTGAAAAATTTGGCTAGACTGGGACACCTGAAGAAGGGTAAGGGTGCCTATGGGCACCTTGGTATGAATTATGGGCATCCTAGTCTGCAGATTGACTCAGAAACTGAATCTAACAAGGTTGCTAATCCTTCACAATATTTCTCCTTTGATTTGGTTGGTGTCATTCTTGCTTCGATGATGTCATTGTAAATCACCAATGTATAATCTCCTATAAAACCCCACACAAAAAGCATCAAAACCAAAAAAAGGAAGATGCAAATGAATGGGTCAGAATATCATTAGCTACCAAATGGATGGAATTATGAATGAGCGATGCACTACATCTCATAACCAATGTAGGTCTATGTTCTTGTGTGTGCAATCATGTGCCTAGGGTACCCTAGCACCAATGACACCAAAAGTATCAGGCAATAGCTAGATAAAAATGTAGAATGGTGGATAGAATAAAATAAAATCCCTTTTCCATGTAGTGTGTGATGTAGAATAATGCCTAAATGCAGTCCCTTACCTTATGTAGATAGCTAGTCCTTAAGATAGTGTTTGTGTTGTGTTTATATAGGGGCCTCTTGCTCAAATTTTGACACTAATGATCTGGCATGGTGACTAAACACCTAGGGGAATGGGAGGAAAAATTACAAAGACCAACCTCAAATATCTAAATGAGAACCAAATGTGACAGAGACCATGGCACCTATAAATGAGGACCGGGGCACCCATGTGCACCCTAATCCCTCCCTAAGCACCCTAGTCAAAGATCAGAGGCGAAAATTGAGTGAATAATGACAACTAAGACTCCCTTAGAGATGACCATAAATGTGTGAGTAATTGAGGACTGTGAAAAACAATCAATGCCAATGACTTAATAAACTAATGACAGGACTAGGGGATGGGTCATTAGTGAATAATTTTCTTATGCAAGATCCATATATAAAAAAACATACTTGGTAGTATAATTATAGTAATAAGTGCATCATTTTTGTGACTACAGAAGTAGTATTGATTTGGAATGTGAAAGGATTATTTGTTATTAAGGAAAATAAGCCTCTTGTAATAGAAGACTATCTTTCTAGTCGCTTATGACTTTATAATAAGGATTATAGACATTTGGTCTGAAAATAAAGAAGTTTGTAAATCATTAAGGTTGTGTTTAAGACATGTTTGTTATTGCGTATATCTATTAATTGAGCAATGTGAATTGATCATAAGTAATAGTATTATTATGTAAGATATATTTATAAGTAAATTGGTCACTACATTAACCATATGAGTTAGTTGTAAGACATGTCTGTATCATTGATAAACAACGAATTATTCATTAAGAGACAATGTGATTGTGATATCAAATATGTTTAAGTATCATTATGAATTAATAACGACAATAGTTAATTAATAAGGTAGTATAACATAACACTGAAAAGAGTCACGTGTAAAGATATACTTGTTAATAATTGATCCACATGAAGCAATAATATGGATTACAAGTGTGAAAGCATACTTGAAGGAATTAAGTAAAAAGAAATAAAGTTGAACTTGTTGTACAAGAAATAAAAAGTTGGTAAATGATAAGTGAATAGGTATGAAACTATATGAGAATCAACTACTACAATGTTGTAGCAACCAATTACTCTTTATAAAGGCTTAGTGTATCTGGTGCTAAGAAAGATGTAAAATATGTTGTATGATGGAAATAAATCAATATATATTGTTGTCTACTAAACAACAACGACATTTAATTATGCAATTAAGATAATCATCAACTGTATGATAAATCTCGCTGGTATGTAATTTGATCATTACAAGGTACTTCACGACACACTAATAAATCAAGTGTACTATAAGGGTACATATGAACTTATTTGTCTTAGTAAACTAAACAGACTTAGTTTCTTAAAGATGGGAAATAATAGGAATGCTTAAGTTGTTAAACAGTGAAAACTTAATAACTTAAGAATGAAAAAGAATCCTGATACTATGAATGGGATGGTTATGTGGTGAATGGAGGGAAATATTTCATTTGGCTTGAATGCATTCATGAAACTAGGATAACTAGTGTGATGCCCCTAACTACATCTATGGCCATAGTATTGTAAATGATTGATTGCATTATCCGAATCACCATCTTCTTCTTTTAAAATATGTTATAAGTGGGAGGCTGACAGCCAAGAAGATACACATTCTTTGTACCTTAAATTTTTTTAACCAAATGATATACTGGGTATATCAATTCGTAATGAGGAGCATTGAAGGGGATTGAGTAGGATTTGAACCCTTACAATTGCATATGGTTATCATAACTTGTTCTGGTTGTATTCTAAATATTATTTAATGCTAAATTAATCTACTTGTAAGTTGTTAATCATTGAAGACATCAAAATAATTAATGATGATGGAATAATCTAGCAGTTCATTGTAAATGATATTATTCGTTTCAACATAAGATAGCTTAATGGATTTATAACTCTTGTATGTTGGAATTTAATCATTGCTTGTTGCGTATTAAATTAATTGAAGGCATAAACTGTGATTAATGAGTTGAAAAAACAATCCCTTAGTTTTTGTTATGTAATTTAAGGTGTTACACTCAAAGCCACATCAAACTCCAAACCGTAGAACTAACCACTCCAACGACCAAAATTTAATAAAGTATGGAATCATTCTCTATAGTCTAATGGTATATAATAAACTCAAGGAATCATGATGTGGTTGTTGGATTTCATCTAGGGGTAACCATGTGTGTACTACTATTTGAATAGTTTTCAACTCATGTTCCAAGTTAATGAACTGGTATGTAAGAAAACAAGAAACTCCAAAATATTGGAGGTTTTAAGGATACCTCCAATGTATGATAATGATATATGATGAGAGATGGGAACACAAATTATTTCCGTAGCGAGCTTGATAACCTACAAAACACAAAGGAAAACTAAAAAAATAAATTATTAGTAGATTATATGGTGGGCTTCTTGACCAACGACAACCCCGATAAGTGATGAAATTCCTAGGAAGGATGTGTTGTTGCAGACTCACAGCACCCCTGGATGCAGATCAGGCTTCTAGGTTGATGTTCAGGCATCCAGTGTGATTGCACAACATGGAATCATTTCTCAAGTGTGGGACTTGTGAAGATGAGAAAAGATTCTCCAGAGAAGGCTGGTTCCTGTTCCTCTGTTCAGATGCATACAAAAAAAGCAGAGGGTTTACTAAAACCTAATCTAACTTGCCAAGGAGACAGGGCAAGAAAATGCATAGAATAAAACCTAAACTACAAAGGTGATGCACCGAGGAATATTAGAATTTTTTTTTGAAAATTTAACACAGACCACATAAATGCAATACAAACACCATGCACAGGTAACCAAACTGCAATAAGAGATCAAAACGACAGCAATGAATACATGAGAGGGCTGAGAATCAATCACAAACATATATATTATTGCTCAAAAGTCAATACAGTATATTGCAGTGGACAAGACGAAAAATACTGGCATTACAACCTATATGGGAGGTTTGAAAGCTCCACAAACTCTCTTGCAAGTGAGGGAAGAAGGGAGGATGCAAAACAAAAATGTCCAACCTCTTAAAAGGGCTTCTCTTTACAATATATATCAAGAAATGAGAGAGGAGAGGGGGGAAATTTAGAATCTACTCCAACCACTTCTTGGTAGCATTTAAATCATCTCATTATGATCCAAGCGGTGGATCCTGGAAAAACAGCAGGCTGTCTAACAGGAGCGGCGAGCTGTCTGCTGTATTAAAGTTGGTTGTTGAAGCATTACATGTGTCAAAGACATTTTCTTAATTTTCTCCCTCCAAACTGCACCAAAATGCAATATTGACCCCAGAATCATGTAGAGAATTTCAACAGCTTTCCGTTGATATAAAGAACGTGCAAATCCAAGCTCTGGATCGAAAGATATGAAGGTCTGAAGATTTAGGGCACAAAACAGGCGAAAACGGATTTTTAAATTTCTTTTCCCGCATTCTACCATCTGGACGACACATGGTAGGTTTTGGTCCGCTGAGCAATTCCCTCTCTCCACCTTTTCGTGGGTTTTTCTTATGGGCCCCTTAAACTTGGACACGTGGCACTATTTCATTGGTTTGGATCAGTGCTCGAAAACTCACCCCTTTGACTTTTGGACCTTTTTCCTTGGCGACACGTGTCATGCTGTGATTTGTCCACGGGCCTGCTGGATTTTCACATCCACCACGTCCTTTTGTCCCAAATGTCCCATTGCTTCATGGGACAAAATCCTCCGATCCGCCTGAAATGGGCTTCCTCGTCCCTTTTCTACCGGTGACATGTGGCGTGATCTGATTGGCTTTTGACTCCTTCGGCTATCTGCGTCCCACGCATCCCTTTGTCCCGCTTGTCCTTGTGCTGCAGTTTCCTATTTCAGCCGAACTGGCAGGTTTGTGTCCTTCACATACATTTGTTCCACTTGTCCCAGTGCTTCGCGGGCTGCCTGGAGGCATTTCGGCCGAACCACACCTTGGTGTCCCGAACGTCCCAAATATTTCTAGGACAAGGACTTAGCTAATTTTCACAATTTTTTTTCCTGGTCCAGGCTTATTTTCTATAACTTCTCGCATTCTCTTAGAGCTCATTCTTTTTTAGCCTGGGACTTGAGAATCCTAATGTATGTTATCAATTCAACCCTGGGGGTGAAGTTGGATAACAATTTGGTGACTCAGCGGGGTCATCTTCCTGCTAGATGAAAAGACCAGTTGCCTTTTTGCAATCCATTGGGCATGGAGTCATAAACAATGACCTGAAATGAGCCTGATACTACAACTCCCTCCATGAGAGCACACTGAACTGTAAAAACTCAAACTAGGAGCGACAAAACCTATGCCAAAGCACTTAGGGAAACTGAAACCTAACTACAACAAGACAATGTGCATACGCACTTAGAGGAATTGAAATCTAGACTAATATTTACAAGGGTGAACCTTTTATTTTCAGTAGCAATGTTTGAGATAGATTCCATTTACTAGAATCTGTAGTTCTTCACTGTCCAATGAGGCCAATTGGAAAGCATTGCTGCTCTTGCACTTTATGACCATGTATGGGCCACTCCAAATAACATCAAATTTTGAATGCCTTCCCGGTTTTGCTCTGTCCGCATCCCATTTCAACACTAGATCTCCAACTTGAAAAGATCTATCCTTGGCCTTTCTATCGAAGGTTTTCTTGATCAAAGCTTGATCCTTTTCCATTGCTTGGGATGCCTGATTTCTGATCTCTTGCAGCTCCATCAACTCTGCATATCTCACCTCCATGGGCTCAAATTCAAGTAACTCCAGCTACTTCATGAGTTCCAATGTTGGTAACTTAAGTGACATGGGCAAGATTGCCTCTCTTCCATAGACAAGCCTGAATGGAGAGTTACCTGTGGATCTTTTGGGAGTGATCCTATCAGCCCATAAGGCTGATTTCAGCTTGGTGTGCCAAGACTTCTGATTCTCATCAAGAGTTCTCCTAATGATCCTTCACAAGTTCTTGTTTGTAGACTCAACCTGGCCATTACCCTAAGGGTAATAGTTCGATAAAGTGCTTAGGTAAATACCATTCTTGACGACCCACTCAGTCACCTTAGATCCAATGAATGCCAATGCATTATCAGAGATTATTGTGGTAGGTACACCGAATCTGGTTTTTATTCCCTCATAAAAGTCTAGGATGCTAGACTCATTTGCCTCTTTGAGTGCTACTGCTTCTGTCCATTTGGTGAAGTAGTCGGTGGCTGTCAAAATCCATTTATGCCCTTGGCTTGAATTGGGGTTAATGACTCCAATGAAGTCCAAACCCAATTGCATGAATGGCTGGTCAACTGAGATTGGATGCAATGGAAGGGCAGAAAAATTCTCTTTTCCTGTGAAGAATGCAAAATTCTTACATCTCTTGATCCATGCATAGCAATCACTGAATATTTTAGGCCAATAATAACCAGCCTTCATGATTTTTAGAGTTGTCACTCTTGGTGCAAAATGGCCACCAGCTGGTCCACCATGAAACTCTTCCAACACCCTTTGAATCTGATCTGTGCTAATGCATCTCAGTAGCACTCCATTCACGTCTTTCTTCAACAAAACTCCATCAACAATGGCATACAGAACAGCCTACAACCTGAAGTGTCTCCTTTGGGTCTTGTTCATCTCTAGGGGGCACTGACTTGTACCTAGGAAGTGCATAATATCTTGGGTCTAGCAAGGAGTGGGGGAAGCATCGTCTTCTTCTTGATTACCACTTGGCTCATGACTGTCCTGGACTGTCAAAACAGCCTCTTCTTCGTTGCATACTTCCTTTTGCTTCCCCAAAACCAGCTGCTCACACAGCCCTTTCCCTCTTACCAACTTGGTGATCTTGATATCAATGTCATACTCCATGACACGGGTGATCCAACCTACCCTTTTCTCATTCAAATCCTTGTTGAGGAGGAAGTCTTTAACTCCAGCATGTGAAACCAGCAACTGGACCTTGTTGTTTGAGACTAAATGCTTGAATTTCTTCAAGCTTCTGATTACTACAAGTACATGCTTTTCAATAAAAGAGTACCTCACCTCACAGTCATCTAGGCTCTGGCTGAAAAAGGCAATCGGCTGCTCATCATTATCTTTGTTCTACTGTACCAGAATGGCAGAGATAGTGTCATCACCTCCAAATGCATAGAGGATGAAATCCTTGGAGAAGTTTGGGTTAATGAGAGTTGGTGCTTAAGAGATAACTTCTTTGATTACCTCAAAACTCTCCTTGCCTTCTACTATCCACTTAAAAGCCATGCTCTTCTTTAACATTTTGGTGATGGACTTGACAAGGGCTGCAAAATCTGGGATAAACCTGTAGACAAAATTAATCATTCCCAAGAAGCTTTGAAGAGCCTTCTTATGACTTGGCAATGGCAGTGCTCTTATGGCTTCAACTCTCTCTGGGTCAATTTCCAGTCCCTCTTTTGAGACAATATGGCCAAGGAGATTTCCTTCATGTGCAAGAAAGATGCACTTCTTGGGGTTCAAAGACACTCCAAACTTTCTACACCTCTGAAACACTTACCTGAGGTGAAAGAGATGGTCTGCTACATTCTTGGAGAATACAGTGATGTCATCAAGGTATATCAGCACTATCTTGTTGATCAAGCCCTCGAAAACCATGTCCATTGCCCTTTGAAAGGTAGCACCAGTGTTTGACAGCCCAAATGGCATCTTCTTGTAAGCATACGTGCCCCATTTAGTTGTGAAGGCTGTCTTGAATTGGTCCTCTTCTTTTACCATCACCTGATTATACCCTGAGTAGCCATCTAGGAGAGAGAATCTCTCTGAACTGGATACTATTTGCAATATTTGCTCCATGGAAGGGAGTGGATAATGATCCTTGAGAGATGCACTGTTGAGGTCACGGAAGTCCACACACAACTTGATTTCTCCGCTCTTCTTCCTGACCGAAACCAAGTTAGCAACCCAGCTTGAGTACTTGATCGGGAATATAATGCTTACCTCTATTAGCTTATTTAGCTCTTTCTTCATCAGAGGCTCAATGTGAGGGTTGACTGGTCTCTGCTTCTGCCTAATGGGCTTAGCATCTGGATCCAATTCTATGGTATGTTGTGCCAAATTTGGATTGAATCCTCTCAAGTCTTCATAGCTCCAAGCGAAGACATCTGGAAATTCTTGGCAAAGATGAATAAAATCAGATTTCTCTTGTGAGGTACTTACTTTGCCAATCTGCAATGTTTTTCCCTCTTCCACTAAAATAGGCTCTGAATCCTCACCCTTTACTTGAATGTTTTCCTTCTCCTTCTAGAACTGATCATTTGGGTTGAAGATTGACTCCAAGGTTATGAGGCCTTTTGGTAATTTGTTAGTTCTCAACTGCACCACTTGGTCACCATACTGCTGATGCAACTTGTCCTGATTCCTGGCAGAGAACTCAACTTCTTCTTGTAGGAAATTGATGATTTGCTGGTCATTCTCAAACACTTGCCAACTGACGTTGTTAGCCGGCACTGAAGGCCTCATAATCACGTGGATGTTTGGTTGTACCTTGTCTTGTTGAATGCTTTTCGTAATGTCAAAGGCTGACCCTACTACTGTAAGCCTGTCAGCAGCTTGATTCTCTTTCCTGGGAAGGGATTCGATGCCAAAAACTTCAAAATCTTCCATGAGGTCCCGCACCCTGTTCTTGTAGCACCTGAGTAGATCATTCTTGGCAGCATGTCGTCCCTTGACCTGATTTACAATCAATTCACTGTCCCCAAAGACTTGCAGATTCTTTATTTTTCTCTTGATTGCCCAATGCATCCCTTACACCAAGGCTTCATATTCAGCAGTGTTATTGGAGCATGCAAATTGAAATCTAAAAGCTGAATAGTACTTTATTCCTTGGGGTGAAACAAGCATGGCTCCACCTCCTACACCTTGCCTACTCCTTGATCCGTAAAAAAAACAGCTGCCATACCTCGTTGTCATCATTATGGCTTGGCTTGGTGATGCTAGGAATGGGTTGATTTTCTTCGTGTATACAATAGACTCCCAGCTCAGATTCTTCTACTTCTTGATAGGGATCAAAATCATGTATATTGTTTGCCCATTCATCAAGAGTTAGGTCCAGGATACTTCCAACCTTGGTGTCAGCCTCATCAGTACTAGGGTGATCTTCTTGATCAAATGCTGAGCAATTGGCATTAATCTGACTTGGGGTGTAAGGCTCAATATGGAAGTTTGCAATGGGTTCAGATCTGATTGTGGCCTTAGTTCCATACCTTGTTCTAAATAGCATGTGAGACCAATTAGCAGACAAATACCCTCCAATCTTGGCTGTGAAGTCCCTTAACAAGCAAAGGGCAAAGAGTGGTGGAAGGTCTATGATTGATACATCTTGTAAGACAACAACATTTAGACATGCATGCAAGGTAAGACTCAAGTTTTTAATCACTCCAACTATTGCTATTGTTGTCCCATCCAATTGCACTACTCCTTTAGATATTACTTCATATTCGAGACCCAACTGATCAGCTATTTGCTTGGGCATCACGGAGCTACTTGCCCCGGGATCAATCATGCAATTATGTACTAGTTTATCCCCAATGATTAATGAAACATAGAAAGGAGGGGGATTCAACATTTTACCTTGTTGTCCTCCATGACTTCCTTCAGGCTGGGAAACATTTGTAAGCACTTTGTCTTGCATCTGAACCAGCTGATTCGAAGTTGTCCAATCCTTCATGGCAGCTTGCAGCAGATCTCTTTGGCCTGGGATAGATAGGGATTCCCACATTGATTTGTTAACGTTTGTCTTCTTCATCTGATCAATGATACTGAATGGTGATGAAGAATCTCTCTGCTGTCCTTTGGTTTGCACGTTTATTCCCTGCACGTGGGTAGCAACATCTGGCATTTGAGTTGGCCTAGGGGCTGTTCTTGGCCGCCCTTGTGTATTTAAAACTGGACTCTGCTTTCCAATCATTTGTGGAGACATGGAAGGTTGTGAATTGGCTGGGGCTAATGGTTGTTCTTCACCCAGATTCCTCCTATTTGACCTTGTGTTAGCTGCAACACCTTGAGAAACTGCCTGATTCATGCCACAAAAATCTTTTGCTTGCCAGCTCACCAATGTAGTGTCATTTGGGGCTGATTGCTGTTGGAATCTTTCTAGTTGTTGGTTGTTTCCTTGACTGCCCTCGCCCTCCACACCGGTAGTTGTCACCATTAGTGCTTTATTGAGAGAACCATTGAAGCACATGGATTGGTTGTGAGGCTCGTTGCATGGAAAGCACCAATCATATTCCTGAGTAATGTTGTTCTGTGTTGGCACTAATGCCTTAGAGGCAGATATGGCATTTGGATTATAGGGCTGGAATGGTCTATTAGTAGGAGGCCTTACTTGGCTTTGATTTTGATTCATATTTGCAATTGGATTAGGTGGTCTTTGTGGTTGGTATGGCTGCCTATTAGGTTGAGCTTGAGGTTGATAAGAAGGTCTGAAACCTTGGGCTTGCTGCCTCTTAATAGTAACCAGCTCATTTCCCAAATTTTGCAACTGTTTCATGACCTCTTGGAGTTCATTTGAAGCACTTGGAGATGAAGTGGAAGCTTCATTCTAGACTCTGATTTCTAGGGGGTACAGGAGCCAAAGTGTGCTTGACTAGTGCTTGGATTTCTACGTTTGAATACAATGGCATATGAGGCCTAGGACTATTTAACCCAGCTTTAATAAGATAGTTTTTTTCGGCTCTAATGGAAATGCTATAAGCCAGAGGGATTGTTGTGCCTCCCATGAATGATTATCATTAGAAATATCAGAATTCAAAGCTTTAAGGTAATCAAATAGACAAGCACCTCCTGCTGTTTGCCTTACTGCCACTGAAAATCCTATCCCAATACCTTTAATCGAATGTTAAGTCCGACATCTTCTCGTTGGGTTCTCCTCTCTTGATGAGAGTTTTTCAACTACTCAAAAGAGAAAGTTTTTCTCCCTTCTCTCGCAAATTGCTCGTGAAAAGTGCAATGCGCAGCTGATCCATGTTTTGAAGAACCAGCCCCAGACTCCTAACCATTGCAACTTAACACTTGAATTACGATGCCATAATTTGACATGCCCCTGCATGCATTGAGTTCCATGGATTGCACAAAGTTAGCAGTATCTTAACATGATCACCAAAGTAGTCCTAATTTTCTCAGATGAGTAGGGAATGTTCTTCCAAGGCTGCAAATAGGGACTGGATTTTGTGCGTTGAAGAGCACGTGGGGCTGCTACCTGTGAAGTGACATAGGGGTTGTTCTGAGCCATTCTGATTTGTCCCTTAAAACCTTGTATATTGAAAAAAGGCCTTTCAGGTGGAGGAGTTTATAGAGATTCCCTGTTTTGGTGAGATGGAGACCTTTGATCCTTCTACTCGTGCCTTCTTCTCAAGTAACTGCAGGTATTCAAACAGCACCTCTTATTCTCTTGCCTTGACTGTGTGATTCCATCTCGTGAGTTTTTCAAGCCTGCACGGTTGAAACTAGTTGATTCTTCCCGCTTGGAGTCGCCAGTATGCAAATAATACTCTTAAAGCAAGAAAACTACAGCAAATTCATATCAACTTTGCTACAATAAAAATGAGACCTCTAGTGTCCCACCGTGTGCCAAAACTGTTGTTGCAGAACTCAACAGGCACCCCTGGATGTAGATCAGGCTCTAGTTGATGTTTAGGCATCCTGGATTTGCACGACATTGGAATCCTTTCTCCAAGTGTGGGGCACTTGTGAAGATGAAAAAATATTCCCAGAGAAGGCTGGTTCCCGTTCCTCTTCATATGCTCACAATGCAGAGGGTTTACTAAAACCTATATAACTTCCAAGGAGACAGGTCAGAAAATGCATCGAATAAAACCTAAACTAAAAGGTGACTCACCAAGGAATATAGCACCTTTGTTTTGCAAATTTAAACACAGACCACATAATGCAATACAGACACCATCACTAGGAACGCAACTGCAATAAGAGATCACAACGACAGCAATGAATACTTAGGACAAGGGGAGGTTTGAGATCAATCACAAACAATATATTATTGCTCAAAAGTCAATCATATATAAGTGCCAAGACAAATATTTGGCATTATAACCTATATGGAATGTTTGAAAGCTCCAAAAACTCTCTTTACAAGTGAAGTGGAAGAGGGAGGATGCAAACAAAAATTTTCCGACCTCTTAAAAGGCTTCCTTTACAATATATATCAAAATGAGAGATGCAGAGAGGGAAATTTAGAATCTACTATCCAACCCCTGCGGGGGGTAAGGCAGGTAAATCATCTCATTAGGATCCAAGTGGTAGATCCTGGAAAAACAGCGGGCTGTCAGCAGGAGCGCGGAAAAGCTGTCTGCTGTATAAAGTTCGGTTGTTGAAAAGCATTACATTGTCAAAGAACATTTTCTTAATTTTCTCCCTTCCAAACGTGCACCACAATGCAATATTGACCCCAAGAATCATGTAGAGATTTCAACATCTTTCCGTTTGATATAAACAACGTGCAAATCCGAGCTCTGGATCGCAAGATATGAAGTCTGAATATTTCGGGCACAAAACAGTGAAACAGATTTTTAAATTTCTTTTCCACTTCTGCAGCGGATGACACATGGCAGCTCTGGTCCGCTGAGTATTCCCTCTGCTCCACCTTTTAGGGGTTGGTTCTGTTTGTGTCCCGTAAACTTGGACACTTGCACTATTTCATTGGTTTGGATCCTTGCTCCGAAACACTTGCCCCTTTGACTTTTTGGACCTTTTCCTTGCGACACGTGTCAGCTGTGTTTGTCCACGGCCTGCCAGATTTCATGTCCACGGCGTCCTTTTGGCCCAAATTTCCCAGTGCTTCAATGGAAAAAACCTCCGATCCACCCTGAATGGGCTTCCTCTTCCCTTTTCTACCGGTGACACGTTCGGTATACGGATTAGCTTTCAGCTCCTTCGCTATCCACGCCCGTGATCCCTTGGTCCCCCCTCCCGTGTCCCTCCCCATTCCCCGTCCCCTCCCGACCCCCAGGTCCTCTCTCCCCCCCCTGTGTTCCCGCCCAAATCCCCCGAAGGACCCCACCCCCCCCCCTGTCCACTCGTCCCGTCCCACCGTTCCCCACCTCACCCCCCACCAACCAAAGGAGAAAGAAAAAACCCGTGTTTTCCTCGCCCATTTCCCCAGTTCCCTAGATTGGCCCCCCCGTCCACCCCATCCTCGTTCACCCCCGTTGCCCGCCCCCTCCCCCCCCACTCTCCGCCTCCCACAACCAAGTCCGTAGAGATCCCTGCCTGACCCCCCGTCCCCGGATCCCTCCCCACCCCCCCCCACGCCCGTTCCCCCTCCCGTGGTCGCCGTGTCCCCGGGGGCCCCGTTGAATAAGATATTCTCCCCAAAGCCGCCGTCCCGTGTCCCGCAATCCCGGGATCCGACTACGGGAGGCCAGACCCCCCGATAGGCTGTTCCGTCCCACAGGCCCCCCGCCTCCTCCCCGCGCGCCCCCACGGACCTCCCCCTCCGTTGTTCCCCCTGCCTGGTCCCTCCCGACCCCCCCCCCCTTTGTTTTCCCTTGCCGCTACATTCCCCAACGTTCCAGAGTAAAACCCCACGCCAGATTTTCTGCCCCGGCGAAATTTCCCGTCCCTTTCCCGGTTGCCACCCACCTGTTCGCCCCCCGCTCGTCGCTCCAGCCAACCTGGCCGCCCAATCCCAACGTCGTTCCGCAGAACTGCCACCTCCCCCTCCCACTCTTCCCCGAGCTGTCCCCATGGTCCCGTTTGTCCCCCGTTCCCCCCCCCCGCCCCACTCGCGCTCCCTTTGTCCCCCCCCCTCCCCCCTCCCTCCCCTGTCCCATTTTCGTCCCACCTTGTCCCCCCCCCTCCTTCACCCCATTGGCTGTCTCCGCGTCGTCCCTCGTCCCGTCCCCCTTGTCCCCCGTCCCCTCCCTTTCCTGTTCCCGTCCCTTCCGTCCCCCCCCCCTCCCTCACCCTGTCCTCTCCCTCCCCTTCCCACGCCACGTCGTGTCCGCTCCCTTTGTCCCCCTGTCCTCCCACTGTTTACCGTTGTCCGCGCCCCCTTGTCCCCCCGCTCCCTTGTCCCTGTGTTCCCTTCCCCTTCTTCCCGTTCCGTCCTCTGTCCCCCACTTGTTCCCGTCCCTTGTCCTCCCCTCTCTCCCCTCCCTTGGTCCCCGCTGTCCGTTTGTTCCCTCCCCCTACCCCAGTCTCCCTGTCCCCCTGTCCCTCCCTCCCCCTGTTTCTGTCCCCCTCCCCCTTCGGTCCCTGTCCTGCCTTCCGTCCCTCGTCCCCCCTTGTCCCCCCCCCCTTGTCCTGGTCCCTCCCCTTCCCCTTTGTCAATTTCCCCCCCCCTGCCCTTCCGCTCCCACCGTCTCCCTCCCGGGTCCCTCCCTTTGTCCCGCCACTCTTTTTTTGGTGTCCAGTTGTCCCTTGTCCCCCCCGCTTGTCCCGCCCCCGTTCCCCCTTGTCCCCGTGTCCCCTCCCTGGTCCCTTTGTCTTGGTCTCCTCCCCCTTCCCCCCTCCCCCCGTTCCCTTGTCCTCCCCCTCCCCGCCTTGTTCCCCCCCAACCTTTGTCCCCCCCTTTGTCCGTCCCTCCCTCCCTTTGTCTCCCTCCCTCCCCGTCCCCCCCCCCTTTTCCTCCCTGTTGGGGGGGGGGGTCCCCGCCCCTTGTCCCATCCCTCCCCCCCCCCTTTGTCCCTTGTCCTCCCGTCCCTTCGTCCTCCCGTTCCCGGTCCCCCTCTTTCCCCCCTTGTCCCGGTCCTCCCTCCCCCTGTTTGTCCCCTCCCCTTGTCCCCCTCTTTCCCCCGTCCCAACTTCCCCTCCCTTTGTTCCCACCGGCCCTCTTTTCCCACCCCGTTCCGTCCCCGCCCATCATCACCCATCCTTGTCCCGGTGTCCCTCCCGTCCTCTCCCCGGTCGTTCCCCCCTCCAGTTCCCCCCTCCCACCCTCCCTTTGTCCGTCGGTCCCTCCCCTTTGTTCCCTGTCCCCTTGTCCTCCCCTCCCCTGTCCCCAGGTCTCCCTTGTTCCCCTACCCCCGTCTTTTCCCTTGGTCCCGCCCCAGAATACCGGCTCCCCCTTTGTCCCGGTCTCCGTCCCACCGTCTGTAGTCCTGTCCTTGCTCCCGTCCCTCCCACCGCCTCCCCCCCCCCTCCCCTTGTCTCCCCTTGTCTCCCGTCTGTCCCCCTCCTCCCCCTCCCCTTTGTCCCTTCCCCGTCTCCTCCCACCCTTTGTGTGTCCACTATTGTCCCTCCCATGGTCCTTTGTCCCGTCCCTCCCCTCTCCGTCCTCCCGGGTTCCCGCCGCATCTCCCCGTCCCCCCGTCCCCTCCCTGTCCCTCCCTCCCCCTCCCAGTCCCTCCCATTACCCCCGGGGGCATTTTCCCCGTCTACCCCCATCATTCCCCACCCCCCCCCCTTGCGCCCCTCCCGCCCCCGTCCCTGTGGTCCCTCCCTCCCCCTGTCCCTTGTCCCCCCCCCCTTGTCCCCATCTCCCTTGGGTCCCGTGCCCCCTCTCCCCGTCCCTCCCTTTGTCCCTTCCCTCCCATCCACCCCCGTGTCTCCCGCCCGTCCTCCTCCCGTCCCATCCCTTGGTCCCATGTCCCCTCCCTTCCTCCTTTGTCCCGTCCCTAGTCCCTCCTGTCCCCCCCCCCTCTCCCACCTCCCTCGTCCCGTCCCCTGTTCCTGTCCCCTTCGTCCCTGTCCGGTCGTCCCCCCCTCCTGTCCGTTGTCCCTTGTCCCGGTCCCTCCCTCCCTGGTCCCCCCGTTGTCCCCTCCCCCTCCCTTCCCCCGTCCCGTCCCTCCCTTTGTCCTGTCCCTTCCCTTCCTCTCCCTCCCTTGTCCCCCCCAACTGCCCGTCCCATGTCCCTGTTCCCTTTGTCGTCTGTCTTGTTCCCTTGTCCCGTCCCTCCCCGTCCCCCCCCTTGTCCCCCTAATCCCAACCCTCCCTACGTCGCCTCCCGGTCCCCCCTCCCCTGGTCCCCTGTCCCCCCTCCCTCCCTTTTTTCGTCCGTCGCCCCCTTGTCGTCCCGAATCGTCCCATTCTCGTCCCTCCCTCCCTTTCCTCCCCCTCCTGTCTCCCATTCCCTGTTCCCGCCGTTTCGTTTGTCACCTCCTCTTGTCTCCCTTGTCCCGCCCCCCCCGTCCCGGTCCCTCCGTCCGGTCCCGTCCTCCAACCCTCCCCGTCCCTTTTCCCTCCCCACCCCCACCACGCCAGTGTTTTGGTTGTTTTTTGGGTCCGGCTGTCCTTTGTCTCTCCCTTTGTTCCCTCCCGTCCCCCCACCCTCCCCTTCCCGTCCCATCCCCCCCTCCTTCCCCCCTCCCCCCACCATTTGTTTTCCCCCTTCGTCCGCCTACATTGTCCCTGTCCCCGGTCCCTTGTCCCCCCCCTTCCCCGTCCCCCCTCCCCTCCCTGTCCGTGTCCTTGGTCCCCCGTGTCCCCGCCTTGGTCCCTTCCCGGTCCCCGTCCGGTCCCTCTTCCCTTCCTCCCTCCGTGTCCCTCCTTTGTCCTTGTCCCTTTTCCCGTCCTCGGCCCGTCCCCCCCCCCCCCCCGTCCCCCGAATGTCCCACCCTCCTCCCGTCCCCCCCTCGTCCCTCCCTCCCTCCCCACCTTGTCCTCTTGCTGCAGTTTCCGTTTCGGCTGAACCGTCTAGTTGTTACGTCCTTACTAATTTGTTCCCAACTTTTCCCGTTGCTTCGTGGCCGCCTGAGGCATTCGGCCGAACCACCCTTGGTGTCCCGAACGTCCCAATATTTCTATTTCTAGGACAAAGGATTAGCCGATTTTCACAATTTTTTTCTGTCCGGCTTATTTTCCTGAAACTTCTCGCATTCTCCTCAAAGCTCGTTCTTTATTCATCCTGACTTTGAGAAATCCTGATGTATGTTATCAATTCAACCCTGGGGGGTGAAGTTGGATAACAGGATGTCATCCCAATTTTCTTAGAAATATTGGTTAAAGATGTAATTTAGATAACATGCAGGAAATAAGAAAGGAAAATGCATAGGTATGATAAAAAAAGAAACATGATAATGATAAATTGAGATAAGAGATCCAAACTAGATATGGTCAATGATGACCCAATACTGACATAGGTAGTTGACAATTACTATGAATAGAGAAGGTCTAGAGGCTTGCAACAATAGATCTGTGATCTATTCTTATATGCAATAGATGTCTTGGATCTCGCATTGGAACACAAGAAAAAAAAGTCATAGATTGTAGATAGATTTGATTAGGGAAGAGAGGGTCATCGATGACCTAAGACAGATCTAAGGTAGTCAAAGGAAACTCAGATAGGAAAGTGAGATCCCAGGGTTTCAGAAAAGAAAAATAGAATGGTTGCAAGATTTGAAAGATCTAGGTGTTGTAAGAACTGAGATATTACTAGTAAGGGGATAGAATTCAGGAATAAGAACTGATGTAAATCAGTCGACGACGATCCTTGAATAGTTAATGGAGATTGAGGCTTAATTAGGGTTTGATGAGGTTTGATGGGTGGAAAATAAACTATGAGAAGGAAATAAGGGTGGCTAATGTGATTATAGATCTCTAAGAAAAAAAATGGGATTGAAAAAGAGTTAATAAGGAAATATGAAATAATCTAGGTATCCAAACAAAATCTAAGCTGCATATCTCCAAAACTGATTGATAAGTGCTCTAAGATGACTTCAAGGTGTTGATATCAAATCACAAGAAGATAAGAAAATAGGAAAAGCTCGCAAGAAGTCAGAATATCCAAAGTTAATCCCTTTGAGAGGGTGAGATAACTATAGGTCGATAAACCCTCTACTTAGGGTCCATTATAACTACAAGGATTTTGATTGGTTAATGGGGAGAATGCATCTCTCGAGCAAAGGCCCTACATGTTATATTAGGGGTCGAGGTTTATTTGATGGGTTAGGGTTGCATAGGGATAAAATGGTGGTTATAATTAGGAATCTATCTGCCACAATAGGGAGGAGAGTGAGATGGGTACATGGTATAGGCACTAAATCACACACTTTGGGTATTTATCTAGTCCTGATCACATACTACTATTCATATGATTCCTAAGTAAAAAAAGTAATAATTGACCCATGCATTTGGCCACCTTTTCTTGCTTTATGTTTCCTCTTTTGGTCTTACATTCCTATTGGATCATTCTATCTTCTCACACTTCGACATTTCTCACTCTAGACACCAACACCTAGCCAGGAGGTCAAACCCAGGAACCCCCGTCCTCTCTGGGTGCCAGTGACATCTTTTTACTTTGTTCATATGTTTTGGGTCTTTTCTAGCTATTTGGGCATCTTATATTTTTGGTTGTCTTATTTTTTGGGGTTAATTACAAAATTCAAGTAAGGGAATAATGTAAATATAAAGTTATGTGATCATAATAAAGGACCAAACATTAAGCATTAGCTATCACCAACTAAGGTTGAATTCAAAGGCCATTACAAGAGCACTCAAGATTTCATCTAGCATTCACACAAGGGAAAGGGACTGGATTCTTATACATACACACATATGAGGGGAAGTTCATTCTTTCACACACACATCTATTTACATTTCTTATATATAGTTATTCAAGTGTGACACACACAAAATCTACCTAGGGCACAATCTCCACACACACACATAGAAGTACATTTGGTCTAAGATGTAGTGCACCACATATTCGTAAGTTCACTTGTTTGATAACTGAGGACAATATGACCCCTCATTTATGTTATTTTATTTTTGGGATTTGATGCATTTTGGGGTTTTACATATCATTTCTTCATTGTAGGCTACATGTGACATCTGTGAACTTGGTGCGACATACTAGCAATAATAAGTGAATAAAAATGAACATCTCGCAACCCAACAAAACTATTTTTTAGAGCTCCTGAATAGTCATGAGCACCCAGAATAGGTATACAACACTACTGAACCTCCAAAGGAACCCCCTTCTAGAATATTTTGGCACCTCTACATTTTTTCTGGGCTTCGTTACGATAGTCTACACTTCATAATCTCTAGTTCATCAATTCTGTGCGCCTTTGGGATCATAGTGAATCAACTAAGTCATTTTATCCCCTCATTTTCACTTAGGGTTTTAAATCTTAAATGCTTATTTGCTTGGGTCATTACTATACTTAATTTCTATATCATTTTTGTTGTTACATATTTGGTATTAGCCATCTATAAATTCTATATTTTCTTAATCATAGGGTAGGAGACTAGATATGGTGGAGGCAATACAATTTCCACAAAGGATGAGGAAGTTTGGAGTGGTGCAGATGGTTCTTGGGGCACCAATCAGATATAAATTTGATGAGGGTGAGAGTGAATTACCTAGTCTAATGATGGCTGATCCATTGTCGAAGGTGTCATAGCAAGTGGATATAGATGAGGATGATGTGGGGGTTGTAGAGGGGTATATGGAGTGGGTGACTCAGTAGTGGGAAGACCGTAGAGATGAGGAGGAAACACATGCAAAAGGAGGGGAGGAAGTGCCAACATGAGGAGAGGTGACAATGCCTAAGAGTGGAGAGGGGAGAGGTTCAGGTGAAGTGGAAAAGATAACATAGTTGTAGGTAGAGCTAGATGCAACTCGTTAGGATATCAATATAATGCACCAAGAGCAAGATGTGATGTGCCAGGAGAGAGATATGGCTATCTAGTAGAGGGATATATATCATAGGCTTAGAGAATACTAATGAACCAGATTTGAAGATCAAGGAAATCCTTTTGAGGTGACAAGGGGAGTGACCTTGGTAGCTACACAGGGGTAAAGACATGTGGCTCCTCCCCACTTTGTTACGATGGAGTAGTATCAAGCTCTAGGAAACGTGGCTCAATATTATGAGTGCATATTTATTATGAGGTTACCAAAAGTAACACATCATACGATGCATGTGGATGGGGAGAGGAGATAGACACGATAGGTGGATTTAGGGAGAACAATGAGTGTAGTGTAGCTGAGGCATGATGGTGGACATGGAGGAGAGGCATGAGGACAAGGTCCTACACTAGGAGAGAGACTCTTGGATTTTGTGTTCACTACTTAGTGGGTGAACATTTTATGGATATAGATATTGATGTATATATTTTGTTGCGGATAGAACCTAGTTGAGGTCTATCATGGATGTATAGATAGTCAGATGATATATATATAATTTTTTTGTGACTGATATGTGTTGTGATATGTGGATGAGTAGATTACATGTATGTGATGGTTTTAGCTATTTATTTTATGGTTGTGAAATTGATGTAATGGATATAGATATGGATTTATATAGTGATGTGATATATGGATTAGTTGTGTGATGTGTTGATTGGATGTAGAAATGATTAGATTATGTATGAAAATGATGTGATGGGTTTAGATGTTAAATTAGATATGATGATGATGTGATTAGATTAGATATTATGTGATTGATTTAGATGTGGTTGTGTTAGTTGGATTGCATATGAGATAAGATGATGCAATATGATTTTGAATGGTCAAATTGAAGGATATGAATGTAATGCGACCTTTTTAGGGGGGAAAATATAATAAGTACACTTTCATCATAGAAAGGAGTGCATATAGGATAGATTATTTTAGATTGGATTGGAGGTAAAATGTGAAAAGGAACATGAACAAATAAATGCACTTGTAACCATATGAAAGGTCTTAGCACATAACTAAATGATTATTAGTTGCATTTAAGATCATAAGGGGAAGATGGAAGGTGTTCTTATATATTCATTGTAGACATGACAAGGGGTTTATATGTAGCTAATACAGGGGAAATAATTTCTTCTTAGGTGGTTTTCCTATATATATGCCCCAACTTGAGCTCTTAGAATTACACAAATTGATAATTGCGGGAAGTTTTATTTTGAGCACAAATTTGATTGATGTGGAAAGATTTCTTAGGATGTTTTCTTTTGTATAAATGCATTTTTATTTTGAGATTTTGAAGGTTGATTAATGCGGTAAGCCTTTAATGCCATGATAAGGTAGCCATCCTTCGAGGGAGTGATCTACAATTGGATTTTGAATTTTTCTTTTAGATGACATGATAAAATATGTGATAGCTTTCCTTAAAGGGATCAATCTATACTTTTGATAATATCAGTTTTATTTGAACAATTGTCCTTCGAGGGAATAGTCTGTATTTTTTTATAATATAACTTTGCATTAGCATCCATAAATTTTTATTTTTTATGATTGAGATAAGGATAGCCTAGTAGAAAACTTGGGGATGGGAAGTAATAAGTACAAGCTACACATGTGGAATTTTATCATGGTTCAGGTAGGTAGATAAGAAAGAGATGGATGTAATGATACCAGGGTTCCCACAAAAAAGGAGGAACTTGTCCATAAGGAATATGTTATGAGGAGAGTTGCGGTGCTCAAATTCAAGGTCACATATAGGAGAGTGAAGAAAGAAAACATGATTCCAAATAATTACAGTGAGAGATGGAGAAAATTAATGGTGTAAATGAGATTAGTAATGCAATTAAGGTCACATTGGTAGGTGTGTTAATAATAGAAAGGTCATAAGTGTAAGGCATTGAGAGGTTATATTTACAGTTTACTATCAAGGGAGGCTAAGTGATAAGCCCCAGACCCATACTTATGAGTGATAATATATGGTATAATCCAATTTAGAGAAAACTTCCCATGTTGGCTCATTTTCATGGTAGTGACATTCTGATTTTATTTTAAAATAAGTTCACTAATGTTAAAGTCATGTTATTTAAGATGTTTTTTGTAAGTGTGTTTGATACATTATTGATAGATTTGATGATGTTGGAGGGTGATTAAGTGATGCTATTCTAATATTTCAAGTTGTGCTAGACACTCTTGGTGATAGTCCTCATCAAAGATGAAGTCGCGAAGAGAAATGCGCAAGGATTGGATTTGAACTTCAAGAGGGAGGAAGACCTCATATACATAGACAAGAGAGAAAGTATTAGCACCCGTATAAGTGTGGATGTTATTCTAATAATCCCAAAGAGTTAATGGGATATGAAGATGCCAATTTCAACATGCCTTATCAAAAGTTTTGGCAAGAATGTTACCAATATTTTTATTAGTAGATTTGACCTAGCAATTCACTCGTGGATAGTATGGAAAAGAGAAGCTAAGATTGATATTAAAGGTGTCACTAAGATTCTTAAGGTATTTGTTTTTGAAGTACTTTCTATTATATGTGATTATTTTGTGGGGAATGTCAAAGTGACTAATGATGTGTTGATTGTTGACCAGACAGAGTATGACACTAAGGAGAGGGCACACAAAATATTTTTGCATAGGAATAAATCACATTTGAAAGCGCAAAAGGATAGGAAAGGAAACACGCACTAGGACAAGCTGATTTGGGGACTTAACCATTTACATGGTTATGGGATATGTTTATAGATAGTGTGTAGAGAACACATTGGGATGGAGACTTACGTGACATGTAATTGATATTTTGGGACAAACATTTGATGAGCGCCATGTACAAGTTGAAGATAATAATAGTATTACTACTGTTAGTTAACTGTAGGAGATCTATTATTAGTGCACTTGCATGTGTGCCTATTATTGTAAAGGCGCATGGCTATTTTCATCATGCGACCTATTTTAGGAAGTGTGTAAGCAATGAAGGGAAAGTCATCACCCTTATAAATATGGATTGAACTGTGTATTTTGATATATAAAGACACTGTGTATGAGCTATTATGGAGTTATGCTTCTAGATCTGATACACGCATAAACCTATGATACTATTTATTGTAAGAAGCTTTTGTATTTACTATGTTTAATATGATGGAGTGTATTGGATGGATAATGGTGTTAAACATAACTATAACTGGTTCTTGTATGGTTAATCATATCCTTATTATTTAAATCATGATCCTCTGAGACCTAGATCTAGTTATGATATGTGGAATGTTTATGCTATTTATGGATCTGAATGCATTATTATTCATCACGTTAACATCCTACACAATAAAATCTAAGGAGGGGCATAAAACCTTTGCGCACTTTGAGTGAGCACTCATCTCAAGCTAGTTGATGTGCCAACGTGCATGAGTTATTCCTGGTAGATTCTAGGCTGCATCATTAATAGACAAGGTTGACAATTTTGTTAACTATGGTTTAGGTGAGTTGAATGGATTCCACCCATTTAGTATAATATTCAGCTACAATGAGGATAGAATGGTAACGTTAAGAGGAGCATGGATTAATGAGGACAATGAGGTTTATCCCTAATCATGAAAAAGGCCATAGATCTTTAGCTAGTTGTAAGGCCTTGCTAGGGATACAAATGAGATTGGAATGATTTTGGAACTTGATGCACTTTTTAACATATTCAACGAAATATCAGTTGAGGGTGGTCCAATAGTATCCCATCTGAAGAAAGAACTTAGTGACAACTAGACTACTAAAGTTTCCACCATAGATGTCATCGTGGAATTATTTTATGGCTTAGATAGATTCATGGGATTTAAGGAATTGTAGTAAAATACCATCAAACTCACATTTGTAAAGGATGCCTCCAAGGATAACATAGTGCTTGGTTCATTGAAGAAATGACCTCCTACCATTTTTGGATAGGACATAGGGAATTTTAGAGTGAGAGAGATAATCAAAGAACTGGGTGTACAAAATATTAGATTGGTTAGTTTTAATGATATTGATGCAACAAAGCTCATTAGTATGTGACATTTGATCAGTGCGATGAATAACAACAAAGATTTTGGATTATTCCATTATCGAGGGAATGAGATATGTAAGGGATGACATACTTTCTGTTAAGTGATTGGATGAATGAGGGATGTTTTGGATAGTGTATTGATCAAAGGCTTCAAGGATAAAATCAGTGATGACCTTGTATTTTTTGAGGACATCGTTTTTACATTGATATACCCCTTTAATTTGATTGATGATAAATTGGGAATCTGTGTATATTTAGAGGATTTTGACACCTAGCATGATAGCATTTTGGATGCCAAAGATAAGGGCTTCATACTAAGCCATGTTATTGGTACATTCAAAGTTGAGCCGATACAAGTTTCTCAAGGGGGAATATTGATGACGTCAGTACCTCCCCCTTACCAATACTTATAATAATTGAAGAACAATTTCATTTTAAGAGGAGAATACTCATGATCAATTATTTTGACGGATTCATTAGGAAATTTCTCATGGGGGTTTTGATTATTAGGAAGAGGGGCTTTGGTGAGTTGATCAGTGATATCCCAGACCTTGATTAATTTTTGAGAGATGAACTCTAGGTAAAAATCAATCACAAGAATTATCCATTAAGTGATGTAATCATTGTGATAGGGTGTGGAATGCATGGTTTTAAGAGGGTTGAATCTAGTGACGACGTATGTCTTATGATTGAAATGATAGTGGTGAATTTTGGAAGTTGCTAAGTAGATAGCACAACACAACTTTTTAGATTTGGTGTAGTGGGTTTTGTAGTCATGAAGAGTTTGGCTGATATAATAAATGACTTACTCCTTGTAATTTTTATTGTGATGTGTTAACATGACACCTAGAGCATAACACTGGTGTCGGATAGCTGTAAATATCTTATTTTACCCTCTCTTAAACCACTGGAGGAACCATGATGGGTGGTGATAGAAGATAATTCTAAAGTTCATCGAAAAAACAATCCAAACATTGGCCTCCCAATTGATCTCACACCCCCCTTTGAATGAGATGGTGGAACTATCTTCCAAACATCCACCCTTAAAAAGTCAAAAAAACAAAAGCTCAATCTGATTGAAGATAGCCTTTTAGACCACAACTTTCCCGTATTTAGATTAGAAGGATCAGGAATATCTAGAATGACCTTGATATCTAGAATGACCTCAATCTTAGTAGGGTCGACTTCAATACCCCTAATGGGAACGATGAAGCAAAGAATTTTTCTAGTAAATACACATTCCATACCTTCACTTGCCAGGATTAGCTGACAGTCATAGATGGTAATCATTTGGACTTAGCCTTCGACAAGACGTTGTTCAAAGCATTCTTAGATGGTATTCTTATGACCCCTAGATTCATCACAAGTAGGTCATTAACATAATCTCTTCTTCATGGTCTTGGAGGACATTCACATATCCTAGGAGCTCATATGTCAGTGAATCATGCTGCAGTAGGTCTCCCTTTGTGTGTCATCCAATCTTTGTAGCCTTATCTATCAACGTATACAAACATCCCAGACATCAAAAATATCTTCCTTAACCTTTAGAGTTTCTGAATCACATGTCCGGGAGTAGATTCAACAATCCAACATGGCACCTTAATACAATCTTCCATTTCTCATAGACATATCGATAAATCCAGCAATACAACTTTATGAGATTATTCTAACATCCTCAACCTTCTTTTATCTAGTAATATTAGCTTTACGAGTCTCAATTCATCCAATTGGAATAAGGTAAGTACCTTTTCTTTACATTATTGTCTTTTTCATTCATCATTTAATATATTTAGATCAATCTTGTCTCAAGTTATCTATCTGACCTTCCCATCTTTGCAAGCAATCGCCTAATCATCTCATAACTTAGATCCCTGACGATTCCCACGACAGCGTACTCAACAACTTCAGCCCAATCGTTGGCGATCAAAGTGTTCAGAGTAAACTATGGTTAATGCCATGCATCAGTATTACCTGTGACAGAAATTAATCGTACATTAATGGAAATTATTTATCTGACCTTAATCACTTATTGAATGGTTATGATTTTATAACCATTATATTTTGATTATTATAATCCCATAGGTTTATTTGTTGCATTAGTTAGGGCAATCATTTTTTTATATTATTGTCGGATGTATTGTTGCACCGGTGCAACTTAATTATTCGTATGGGAAAGTAAGTATATCCATAATTATTTACATCATTATTAGACCACTTCCCTTCCCATAGCCATAATAAGTTGACATCGGCATACGTGTTCGTGAGGTTTAGTCCACCTTTGTAACTCTAACAAAGCTTGTAGTTAATGCAATACCATGCCACAATTTAGGGTCTTGATGAGACAACTTACTAAAACTGCTAAGATACAATATCCAAATAGTGACTACCATCATTATATGGATACAAATGTGTAGTGGACGTAGTGAGTTGACCCACTAAGGGTTTTAAATTGGAACAATGTATCTTAATGTTTCAAAGTGTTAATTAAATTACAACAGGTTAGCCTAGGTCTCACGATACTTTCACCTCAAATGGGTCATACCTAAGGGCCTATCTTAAATTAATCCTAGGATATTTAATTTCCCAAATTTGATTTAATTCTATTATTAAATCTCATGCCAATAATATCAATTAAGTAGGGATCATAACGATCTTTTAATTGAGTACAAAATTATAGATTTAAATTTTGCCTTAAGTTGTGAGATGCTTGGGGGTTTCCTTAGTGGAACCTAGGTAGACACTTAGATATCTTCACTTAATTATCATATCCTAAAAAAGGAAGAATAAATGATACATTGGATGTATTGGCTCATAAAGAGCATTGACGGGGATCGAGTAGGATCTATATACTCTCATGTAGCTGCACATGGTTTATGGCAATTATCAGAAATGGATTGCATTAAGGTTTGTGTTGGATTTAAATATATGGGTATTTAAATCAGAAACATAAGGTAAGAATAATAAAAAATTCCCCTGTTAATGAAGTCTTAAAATGAGGATGTTATAGCCCCTACATTTTTCAAACCAAAGGGCATGACATGATAATAGAAGGTTACCCAAGGGGTGATGAAGGATGTTTTATGTTGGTCTTCTAGAGTGACGAGGATTTGATTGTAAAAAAAACCATAAGATAAATCATTTCATCATTATTTGTTAGTTCGACAAGATGATCAATGTTAGGAAGGGGGAATGTCACATCCTATGATTTCACTTTGTTTCGTCGAAAGGAAAATGTCATAAAATGAAAAGTGGGTTACAAGAGCTGAAAAAATAAGCTTTGTTGCATAGTTGTATATGAAGCCACACATGTGTATGCATATCTTGAAAATTATATACATACTGACATGTAGTTACATGTACAACTACACAACAATTCTTGTTGTTCAACACCCGTAGTGTACTTAGCATTTATAAATTATTCTTGTTTTACTTGATGTTTGTATATACTTACTATTATACAAAATTACCCCTTAGCTATTTTGGCTTTAACAAGCTTAAAAAATGGCCTTATCCATTTTTATAAATCTGTGATGTTCATACAACTGCCAAATTCCATTTCCTAAAAGCACTAACCATTGGCATTTAAAAACCCATGAATACGAAGGTTTAAAGAATTGGCAGGTTCATATTAAAAAGCCATAGTAAAAAGAAATTAGAAACCCGTAAAACAAAGGTCAAAGGGCTAGTGTTGTGTAGAAAAGATTAAAGCTATGATATAAAAGAAAGCAAGAGGACATGTGACATAGATAAAAGTATTTAGAAGAGGACACGTGGAGCCATTCTGGAATTTCCTAATGAGATTGGCTCATCCAGAATCCAAATCCTCAGAGTTAATCACAATTCATATTTCGTCGGGTCTGTCAAAGGGGGGTTATGTGGTAGTAACTTAAAAGCTATTTTTTTTTTAAGTTCCCCAGACTTAGAAACTATGATGCCAAGAGCTATGTGGATCCATCTCATTGGACAATATTTCAATACTATCAGAAGGGGTTTAAAGAAGATACTAACATGTGAAGTGCATGAAGCCTTCTGGTTAGATTTCACTTCACAATGGTCAGTCGAGGCAAAAATTGTGAATAAATGTGGTTTTTTCTTATTGGCTCACATTTATGAGGTTCTGAAAGGGGATAAAGTATAGTTCGACTTCCTGAAGGAATGTGAAAAGGTCTCATTTGATTGAATTTCAAAAGGGGAAGAAAGGGAGCTAAGGAAATTCTATCAGTGCATTGCAACCTGATAGGGAATTATTGGTTTGTATTTTTTAAATACGATGGATATTTTTAAAGCCAAAGCAAAATCAAAAGAAAGCAAAGGATGACAGGGGTGTAAGATCCCAAAACCCGACCTAATGGAAGGTAGACACTTTATAAAAGGCAAGGCAAGTACACCTTGGTAGAGTCTAATCCTTAACCCAATCAAGATCTGCCACGTGTCAAAATTATGTTCCTCTCAACAAGTAAATATTCAAATGATGATAGTTTTTGATTCCTTGCTCCAAATCACACAAAATCAGTCCCATTCAAAATTTTTCCTTAAGAAATCCAATTTGGTATCATGAGAATCATATTTTGGCATGAATTGAAACAAAAAAGGAGGAAGAAAGTTTTGAGTTAATTATGAACAATTTCGAGTGCCTTAACTACTTAATTTAATGAATTATGGGGCTTTTCCTTCTTCCACAAGCAAAAATAGATTTGAGGAACACACTTGACAAACCATGTTGTTAGGAAGGATAATGATATTTTAATCACGAAAAGATCAAATATGTTCTTCTTCCTTATCTCTTCCTATCTTCCCCCTTTATTCTTCCTTATTCAATATATGTAACTAGAACTTATGTAAAGGGGATGACTCTTTTTTGTAACAACACTATGCCCAAATAGTGGCCAACTTCCCACAAGTTTCAAACCTCTAATTTGGTCTCTACAATGTAATCTCACCTTTTATCCATGATTGAAATGGAATTGTGCATACTTTGAGCAATATAGAATTTGTTTTGTGTTATACATGTCTACCCTAGCTAGTTTTATTTGCATTTCTTACCTTTATATTCTATTTTTGCACATTGTGTGTATATTTTACTTGTAGGATCCATTCTTGTTGTGTTGTAAATATGAAGCAAGGTTTATTCTATATAGTTCTTGTCTATGGCATCTATCTTCCCTCTCTCCCATGTTTTCTCACTTTTATTCCCCTTGTGGAGAGCTCTCACCCCCGTTTCTAGTGCTATCACCACCTTTTAGCTTAGCATTTCCCTTCCATGCATCTTTCTAACCCTTCTCTCTCTCCCTGTTCCCTTGGCATGGTTAGTTCAAGATTAGTTAGTTGCATTTTCACTTCTAGGAGTAGTTTAGCATTAGATTAAGGTAGAGGAAGATGACCTTTTCCAGAGGTTTGTATCAGCAGTAAGGTCCCACATTTAGAGACAATCCCATGTTACCTAAAAACACTAATTGTTCATCCATAAATTCATGTAAATAGAAGGGTGTTGTTTTTTGGTGATAACAATTTTGACACACATGGCGGGAAAAGTTTGAAAGCTATATATTTTATAGGTGTGTATCCTGGTCTAAACTCCATTTCACCAAGTTTGATGTGCTTGTAGACACCTCAAATTCTCTTACACAATTTTATTTCTAAAATTTTACTAATTATCTTCTTTCCTACCATTTTCATTATGATTAGTTATTTCCCACAAATTAACTAAAATTTCCACCTATTTTGGTCAATTAATGGAACTTCGTTAATTAACTAACCTTTATTACATTCTGGATGCCAATTAACAACACTCCTTTAGTTATAATCCTCTTGTAATTTCTTAATTAACTATTATGAGTTAATTAAGCCTTTTCAACAATGTATTTAATCAAGAAACCCTTTGATTGGATAAATCCCTATTAAATGGCCTTCCTACATCCTTCACACCTTACACCTTTACAAACACCATAATTTTTCTAGTATTCTCATATAAGACATATGATCAATAGGCTTCTCAATTATAATGAATAGCTAATTCATCTTGTGCATCCATTCTACCATTGTTGAGTAGAAAGGAAGATCCAAGCATGGCCTTGTAGTTATTTCTTGGTGAGATCATTCCCTCTCTTTAGTAATCAAACAAAAAAAATTGATTACTCATGATCTAAAGAGGCTCATGTTATAGGGTTATCATACATTTTAGTAGGCATAGTTAGCAAGTAGATGTTTTCCTTCATGTTCTTGCATTTATTATCTAGTTCCATTAAGCTTTAATCATGATTTAATTAGTAAATTAAATTTTTTTAGAGCATACTTGGTGTTAGTTTCTCTTGACATAGCTTAGTTAATTTAGTATGTTCAAATTTTGCACGCCTAATGGGGAATACTCCATTTTCCTTTGCATTTAATTCCAAGATTTTTAGATTAGTTTCAAATTTTTGTTACTAACCCTCCTTTTAGCTATTCTAGATAAATATGGTGTTTCTTAACTAGATTAGTTGAGTTTTCCTTGTTTTGTTGCTCTTTACAGCTATAGAGGAGGTGAGGTGCTACCAAATTTTGATCAAATCAAAATTTTTTTGGGATTTTTGACAAATTTTCTTATCAAATCCCAGGTTTTTGTGCTTACACAGGTTCCTTGCACTAGTGGGAAGAACCCTTGCACTACTAATTTGAGGCTTGCACTAGTGAGAAAACCCATTCGCTAGGGCTGTCAAGCTTGCACTACTGCTTGAAAGTATTGCACTAGCACCTCTCATCCTACATTCCTACTTAACTACATTTTTGTTGCTCTATGTATGACATCCAGTACTACACTATAGGCTTGCGCTACCACTTACCTGTCTTATGCTATTGACTCTTTTCCTATGCTAGCGCTTAACTATTATATGTTTTTGTCTCAAACCTACATTTTTGACATTACCCTTGCTTTAGTGTGAGTTTCCTTATGCCACTTATAAAATCCATGCACTACTTCTACACAAGATTGCACTAGTGCTTTGTGTTAATATTTGGATCAGCTTTCAAGGTTTCTAGATTCTGATTTTTTTTGTTTCTATTATTTCACTTGTTTTCTTGACTATTTTTTGCATGTTTTCAAATTTTTAATCAAATTTCTAATATTTTTTCAATATTTAATGAGTATCATGTTTCCATTCTTTACTTAAAGTTAGACTAAAGTTTGTGTATGCTCTTCTCTTAAACGCTAGGGTGATCTTGAGAATTAGAATAAACTTTAGTTTTTATTTTTCTAACATTTGGTTAGTTGGAAACTTAATCTTTTATTTTTGCTTAAGGGAATGACCAATTTATCAAGCATTGTTTAAATTTCATTTGATTTAGAGTTTTCCTTTGCATTTTTCTAGTTGAGGCAATTGTTGTGTATGTTCTTCTCTTGCTCCTTGGATGATCTTGAGAATCAAAAGTAACTTTGATTCACTTTCTATTGAAAAATACTAAATATTTTGTGTGCAGGAAATAACACTTGTCAAAGACTTGGGATCTAAACAAACTCTAACTACAAGTGTGCTATAGGTTGTCAATGGTGTGCTAAACCACATTTTAATCAAAAGATAAATAACACACCACTTTATTCAACACACTATATTTGCAGGTTTCGGTTAAGAGCTATGGTTTGTGCGCTTTAAACTGGGGGAAGTATTATGGCATACGCTATAAAAATAATTATGAGGATTACCCCAGGAACCCCAAAGTAGCCCAAACCTTGAGAGAAATTTTAGACAAAATAGGAAGTGCCCCGTTACCCACTTGACTAGTTGAAAACCATTCTGATAAAAGATTCATGTTTCCCATATGGGGCCTCGTTCATTAATTTGATTGTGGGGTAATGGTATATTATATAGAAGTAATTATAGAAATACATACCTCATTTAGGAAATAATTTGGTGAGTTTGTGAATAAAATCTTAGGAAACCATTTGGCATTGGGGCTAACTTGACTTTATCCATCATTTTCTAAAGAGCTCTCATTAAGAAAAAACTTCTTCGGAGTCAAAACCTTGTTAGTCGAACAAGGGGATATTTCATTGAAGTTTTTGCAATGTGTTATTCATCACAAAACTTACAAGGCATCAATTTGTCCTAGTTTCTACCTTTTCCTAAGATAAGGAAAAATATGCCAAAGTTAGGCTAAGTATTTTTCACCACTACTTGGTATACACCTTTGTTTTCTTGTTGCCCATTTGGGACAAAAGAAAACATACATACACGGATACCACTAGAAATAATTATGTCCACTACTTTTTTATTCTACTCACATGACTAGGTTGTAATACTTGAATGTGAGTGTTGGAAGTGTGAATGGTACGTCTTCATGTTCTAGTAGGCCCTTTGTCTCACACTCATATTGAGACTCATTATAATTATAGCTAGGTTGTCTTATCATTGACTTCCTTTGAGTTTTTGCACTTCCCACATTATATCAATACAACTATAATACTTACATCTTATTTCTTTTACGAAACTTGATCTATGTCTCTAAGTTTTATGGTTATGTTGCTCGCATAAATAACAACTTCTTGTTATACTTAGACTTGGTTTTGATCCCAACATTGCCTTGAGTTTTGGAAAGAGTCATCATTACGCTGCTCACATTGTGGTAACATCATTTTGTTATTGAAATCTTTATTTTTCTAAAAATCTTGATTAACATGTCCAAATAGTGTTGTTGCGCTGCTCACATTATTAGCCTCCATTTTCAAAGGCTTGGGATTTGTTTGTATCTAAACATTTTTTAGTAAACCTGGTTTAGAGATCATGTCAAAACCTTATTACTATTTAGGTATTATTTATTCTAAACTTGACCTCAGTGTTGATATTATGTTGTCATTATTTGCACCAAACCTATCTTTAAGAAACATAGGGAGTAAATATTCTTGTGATTAGATAATATTATTGTACTTGACTATTTTGGTCTAGATACTTCTTGCTATATGATACCTTGTTAGTGTTTCATTATTTATTCTTTGGTGTACTTGGTTCATATTTCCTTGATCCTTTGGATTCATTGCCATTTATTATTTGACATTATTTTTGATGATTTGATGTCATTACACTATTTGGTTTGTTCTAGGGTCCATTTTTAGTAAACCTTAGTGAAACCTTTCTTATTACGCCTCCTATCACAAGGATAGGGCACACAAAATTTGGGTTAAATCCCTTTGTAAATGACAAGATAAACCTACTTTTTCAAGACAACAACGTGGTTGATCATAATGGTGGTGAGGATAATTCTCCTCAGGTGGAATTTGAATTTAGTCCCACCCAAATAAACAAATTCTTGTTTCAAAATAGACATGAGGTTCTTATGCATGTTGTAGAGTTAGGGGACAAGTTTCCACATACATTTGATCCCTCTCTCCTTGCCAACATGGTTCACGGAGAGGAAGAAGTAGAGCATCCACCACATAAAATTGATGAAATCTTAAACCCAAGACATGCTTCTACTTTTGAAAAATGGAATGAGGAAGAAGTTCCTTCTTTAAATGATGGAGGATATCACATCCCCTTGTCAAAATTCATTGTGACGATCATGAAGAACATGCTAATCGTGAAAAAACTCCTTCTCATGAGAATCACGAAGAGATACCAACCCAAGAGGTTACCTTAGAATAAACAATACAAGCTCTTAATCACCAATTAGAAAGCTTGGCTTCACATGTTAATAAGAAACCAATGAAGACTCCTATGATAAAAAAATCTAGAGCTTCGTATCAAAATTCCTATACCAAAACTCCCCATTAGGAAAAATGTAAAGATTCGTACAAGGATTTATACACATAAAATAAATGTGGTGAAACAACTAGACTTAACCACTTATATAGGCCAACACCACCTACACAAGGGAAAATATTTGACCAAGAATGGTTATCCATAAAGAATTCCCTTACTTCTTTACAAGAAGGCAATGTAAGCCATAGTAAAAAGTACTAGTTTCATAAGTTATGCACATATCCCTTTGACATGGATATGTTGCAAGTAGCTTTCCCTCATCAATTTGATTGTCCCAAGTTTGATAAATACAAGGGTAAAGGTGATCCAAGAGACCACATTAAATACTTTTACATGGCATCTCAAGAGGTCACTTTTAGTGATTATTATTCCATTCACCTTTTACCATGGAGTCTAGGGGGTCAAACACTCAAATGGTTTTTACAAATACCTAAAGGGTCCATTTCTACATGGCCAGAATTAATAGAACACTTTTTACATCACTTCTCCTTTAACATGGAAAATGATTTTACCATGATAGATTTGTGTAATATGAAACAACTGAACAATGAAATCTTTGTAATTTTCTTACAAATATGGCGAGGGCTAGTTAGTCGCTTCCCTTGATCCATATCGAAGAAATAACTGGTTAGCATATTTGTACCTAACTTGTACCCCAAGATTTCTTTCCACTTGTAGATGCATTGTGGAAACACATTTGACGAGGTCATAGAAAAAGGTAGTCAAATTGAAAAATCATTGTTAGAAAAAGGGACTCTAAAACCCTTTTCACGTGATAATCATGATTCAAAGCCAAATGAAAAACCAAAATTCCTTTCAAACAAGAATGTCGTAGGTGACAGTATAACATAATATAAATAATTACAGGGTATTCAAAACCATGTTCCTTTGAAACTTGTTAAGGGACATCCATCCCCTGAATACAAATGTCATGCTTTTAACCCTTTATCTAACTTTATGTCATCGATATAAAATTTTTTGGAGGAAGTCAACGTGATTAAGTAACCAAAAACTATACCTTATGGAGATGATGCATCTAAGCTACCATGGTTTATAGAAAATGAATATTATAGGTTTCATCATGTTAGGGGTCACAAAACTAATAAGTGTTTAAAATTGAAACACTTCATCCAAGACTTAATTGATAGTGGTGATGTGGAAATGGATTCCTCTACCCCTAGTAAATCTACTAGTGTAAATTTGGGGATTTACAAATAACCTTTCCCCAAGAATAACAAAGGAAATGAAAATTTAGATCAAGGACAGTCGTCCCAAACCAAGAATGCCAACTATGTTGTAAAAATGAATAATCATTTTGATTCCCTAATTGGTTGTGTTAACCCACCTTTTGAGCATATCAACACCATTAAGATTAAAATGAAGGAGTGTTCCATGGAAACACAATGTTGTCACCTAGTTATCTCATAACCTCCTCTATCTACCGCTCAAGATAACCATTATTATGTTTTTGAGTAAATTGAGAAAACTACTACTAATATTTCGATCTTAAATCTTCTCAAAATCTCTAATGTTCACAAGGAAATCCTTTGTAAAAAATTACAGGGGTCAGCAGTGTTAATTGATATTGACCCTAGATGCTTTCAAGCCATGGTTGCACAAATTTCTCCAATGGAGCACATAACCTTTAGTGATGAAGAGATTCCTGAAGAGGATCCTACCCATAACTTACCCTTACACATTGATGTCATTATCAATTGTAAGAAGATAAAAAGGGTGCTTGTGGACAACAGATCGGGCTTGAACATTTGTACTTTGAAACTGGTTCGATAACTAGGTTGCACTGAGATTGATCTAGAAACTAAGGTCATTACCATCAAGGATTATGATAATGAAGAATGAAAATTAGCCAGCATGATCACTTTCTCACTGGGAATAGTGCCTAATACTCATGATACCTAGTTCCATCTTTTAGACTTGGAGCTTCCTTACAATATACTACTTGGTCACCCATGGATTCATGCAATGAATGCCTTACCTTCTATGTATCATCAGTGTGTGAATTTATATCACAAAGGAAAGATTATTACTATTCAAGGGGATCCTCAACCCTTTACTCATTATAGAGAATTGTCAATTTATTTTCCCACTACTTATGAATTTTCTTCTACAAAGATAGTCGTTCCATTTTAATATAAGGCTCTTGCCTCACGTGTTGATCTAGACACCTTAGGTCCTCATGATGATGGTGCCACTACATCAAAATCTCCCTTTACTTCATGGGAGATGAATTTTTTGCAAATGGACATGGAGAGTATGATCTCCAACATGCCCTTTTAGTTTCCAAACTCCCCTTATCACCCAAGACACGAGGAAGGCCTAGCTACAAATACCAATGGTCTTGAGAGCATTGTAACATAAATATTTTTAGTTCTAGTTGTATATTAGTAGATGAGAATCTACTTAACAATAATGTATCCCAACTTTTAGATGGTGAGATGGCTCCATGTTATCAATCACCCAAATATGTTATCCCTAAAAAAATGATGTATGTTATGGGATCCAAAGGATATGGTTATAGGATAAATAAATAAGGTATAAAGGAAACTCTTCTAATACCACATCGCAAGGTTTGTAAGTATGGTATTGGTGTATGACTATATGGGTCCAATCCTCCATAGGTAGAAGCAACCTCTTCTGAATGATAAGATAGTTCATCTGATTGTGAAATAAAAATAGATTCCCAATGTAGTCTTTATGAAGACCTTACCTCTAGGAACTTATTATTTGACATGACTATATTAACCATATTCCCTACCAATCCTGAGTTAAATTTTGTCTATCCTTCCCTTATATATTGGTACCAACAACATGTACCAATCAACATCTTTGAAAATGATGAAGCAATTGGTGAGTTCATGGATCTTCGTGACATATATCCATTTGGTGATCACAAGAAGGGATTCTCCTTTAATCTTGACGCATGTGCATACTTTGAGGAGGAGACTGGGCTCCATGGTCAACAAAATAAAAATAAAAATAAGGGAAAGATATCCTTAGATAATCCTTGTACAAAGAAAAATTCCAAGTCCTATAGTGAAAACATATTTGAGGAACTGTTGATGCAAAATCATAGCACCCCTGGGACTCTGCAACTCGATGGGTTGAGAATCTCAGTGTGACTGCACAACATGGAGCTTTTCCCAAGTGTGGGACCTTGTGAAATCAGAAAAGCTCTCCGGATGAATGCCGGCTCCTATTCCTCTGTTCAGATGCACCAATGAAACGCAGAGGTTTACCCAAAAAACCTAATCTAACTACCAAGGAGACAGGGAGAGAGAAATGCATAAAAACAAACCTAAGCTAAGGGGGTGATGCACCGAGGAATGAAGAACATATGTTTTGCCAAATTAAACACAGACCATACAGATGCAACACAACACCATGCACAGGTAGCCAAAATGCAACAAGAGATCGAAAATGACAACAATGAATACATGAGAGGATTTAAGTTCAATCACAGACACATATATTGCTCAAGGGTCGATACAGTACATCGCAAAGGCCAAGAGGCAAAAAACGGCATTACAGTCTATGTGGGAGGCTTGAAAACTCCACGAATTCTCTTACAAGCAGGAGAGAAGGGAGGGGTTGCAAAACAAGAATGTCCAACATTAGAAAGAAGCCCCTCCTTACAATTTATAGGAAGAATGAGAGAGAAAAGAGAGAGGAATTCGAAATCTGCCCCAACCACCTCTAGAATGCACTTAACTCAACTCATAATGATGGAAGTGGTGGATCTTGGCAAAACGGCGAGCTGCCTAGCAGAGGCGGTGAACTGTCTGCTGCATTAAAGTTGTTAGTTGAGCATCACTTCTACTTATTATTTTGTGCCAGAGGTGTCTTCTGATTTTCTTTCTTCAAACTGAACCAAAATGCAAGATTGACCCTGGAACCGTGTAGAGAATCTCACAAGCTTTCCATTGATATAAAGAACGCGCAAATCTGAGCTCTGGATCGAAAGTTATGTCGATCAGAAGTTTTAGGGCACAAAACAGGTGAAAATGGATTTTTTGAATTTCTTCCCGCGCTCTGCCACTTGGATGACACGTGGCACGCTCTGATTGGATGAGCAATTCTTTCTCCTCCGTCTTTTCGGCGGACTGTCCTTTGAAATTTTGACTTTTTGATGATTTTGGGACTTTTTTCACCCCTTTCCCGCGCTCCCGCCATTTGGATGACACATGGCGTGATCTTGTTGGAGGACAGGGCGCGGGGCTTCCTTTACTTTTATCCTTTTTGGGGAACTCAACCAAATTCTCTAACTTCCTCCTGAGCTCTGCACTTTACTGCTCTATTGGACATGTGTCCAATTCCTATTGGCTCGAGCCAGTGCTTCAAACCTTGCCCCTTTCACTTTTTAACCTTTCTCCTTGAGACACGTGGCATCTTTTGGTTGGTTCTCGGGCCTGCCGGGTCTTCCGCGTACTTTGCGTCCATCTGTCCCGGATGTCCCATTTGATTTTGGACCCTTTGTGACAATTTTTACCGATTCGGCTGGTTTGCGTACCTCTGGCCCAATTGTTCCATTTTCCTTTGGACCACTTGGGACAATTTCACCCGGTTTGGCCGGTTCGGGCCCATTTGTACCACTTTTCCCACTTTGTTTTTGGGCCCTTTGTGACAATTTCACCCGGTTCGGCTGGTTCGGGCCTTTCTGTCCCAAACGTCCTGAGCAACACTTAGCCAATTTCTTCCTCCTTCGGCCGGATCGGATTTTCGCGCCTTTCGCGTACTTCTGGCCCGATTGTCCCAAATGCAATTTGGGCCGCCTGGAGGCTTTTCGGCCGATCCGCGCCTTGACATCCCAAATGTCCCAGTTGCTCCCTTTAGCAGGACTTAGCCAATTTTTTCACTTTTTTCTGAATCAACCTATTTTCCTTTCTGCCACCTTTGATGCATGTTATCGAAATTTACCTTGGGGGGGAATTTTGACAACAGTTTTGACGACTCAGCGAGGTTACCTACCTGCTAGGTAGAAGATCAGTGGCCTTTTAGCGGTCCATTGGGCATGGAGTTAAGCACTAACCTGAAACAAGCCTGATACTGCAACTTTCTCTCCAGCAACACTCTGAGCTGTAGAAAACAACCTGAGAGTAGCAAAACCTATGCCAAAGCACTTAGGGAAATAGAAACCTAACTACAACAGGACAATGTGCATACGCACTTAGAGGAATTAAGAAAACTCTAAACTAATATTTACAAGGGCAAAACATTTCTCTTAGTAGCAATGTTTAAGATAGATTCCGTTAACCGGGATCTAAAGTTCCTCTCCATCCAATGCAGACAATTGAAAGCATTACTATTTTTGCATCCCGTGACCATGTAGGGACCACTCCAGATGGCATCAAACTTGGAATGTCTCCCCGGTTTTGCTCGATCTGCATCCCATTTCAGAACCAGGTCCCCTTCCTGGAAGGTTCTTGCTCTAGCTCTCTTATCAAACCATCTTTTTACTACGGCCTGATCCTTTTCAATCGTCTGAACTACATGTTCTCTGATTTCTTCTAATTCCATCAATTCTGCATGCCTGACCTCCATTGGTTTGAACTCAGATAACTCAAGCTGCTTCATGAGCTCCAAGGCTGGCAATTCTAATGATATAGGCAATACGGCCTCCTTCCCATAGACCAACTTGTAGGGAGAATTACGTGTAGACCTCTTTGGTGTTATTCTGTCAGCCCATAACGCTGATTTTAGCCTTGTATGCCATGTTCTTTGATTTTCATCTAGAGTCCTTCTGATGATTTTTAGCAAATTCTTGTTTGTGGACTCTGCCTGTCCATTACCCTGCGGGTAATAATTTGAAGAGGTGCTCAAATAGATTCCATTCTTGACAGCCCATTCTGTAATTTTTGAACCTATGAATGCTAATGCATTATCTGATATGATGGTGGCCAGCACACTGAACCTAGTTACTATCCCTTCATAAAAGTCTAGTATGCTAGACTCACTTGCCTCTTTGAGCGCTACTGCTTCGGTCCACTTGGTGAAATAGTCTGTCGCTATAAGAATCCACTTATGGCCTTGACTCGAATTGGGATTGATGACTCCAATGAAGTCCAATCCCCACTACATGAATGGATGATCTACTGAAATTGGATGAAGGGGCAGTGCTGCTAACCTTCCTTTCCCTGTGAAGAATGCACATTTCTTGCATTTCTTAACCCATGAGTAGCAATCATTGAATACAGTAGGCCAATAGTAACCAACTTTCATGATTTTGAGAGCTGTTACTCATGGGGTGAAATGGCCTCCTGCCTCTCCATCATGGAACTCCTGTAAGATCCTCTCGATCTGACCTGTCCCGATACATCTCAATAGAACACCGTTGATGTCCCTTTTAAACAAAACATTATCAACAAGCACATAAGGAACTGCTTGTAATCTGAAGTATCTTCTTTTTGCTTTGCTCATTTCTGGAGGGCACATGCCCGTTTGTAGGAAATGTATCATATTCTGAGTCCAACAGGGAGTGGACACATCATCATTTTCCTATTTTTGATCTTCTTGTAATAGCAGGACAGCGTCTTCTTCATCTTCTGGGCTGTCTGGTTGTTTGGAAGCGAGCTGCTCACACAAACCTTTGCCTCTTACCAGCTTGGTGATCTTGATCTCAATGTCATATTCCATGACACGGGTGATCCATCCTGCCCTTTTCTCATTCAAATCCTTGTTGAGGAGGAAGTCCTTAACCCCAGCATGTGAGACCAATAACTGGACCTTGTTGTTTGAGACTAAATGCTTGAATTTCTTCAAGCTTCTGATTACTGCAAGCACATGCTTTTCAATAAAAGAGTACCTCACCTCGCAGTCATTTAGGCTCTGGCTGAAGAAAGCAATCGGTTACTCCTCATTATCTTTGTTCTGTTGTACCAGAATGGCAGAAATAGTGTCATCACCTCCAAATGCATAGAGGATGAAATCCTTAGAAAAGTCCGGGTTGATGAGAGTGGGTGCCTGGGAGATGGCTTCTTTGATTGCTTCAAAAATCTCCTTGCCTTCTGCCGTCCATTTGAAAGCCATGCTTTTCCTTAACATTTTGGTGATGGGCTTGACAAGGGCTGCAAAGTTTGGGACAAACCTCCAAACAAAGTTTATCATTCCCAGGAAACTATGAAGGGCTTTCTTGTGACTTGGCAATGGTAGAGCTCTTATGGCTTCAACACTCTCTGGATCAATTGCTAATCCCTCCTTTGAAACAATATGGCCAAGGAGTTTCCCTTCATGTGCAAGAAAGATGCACTTCTTAGGATTCAAAGACACTCCAAACTTTCTACACCTCTGAAAAACTTTCCTGAGGTGAAAGAGATGGTCTGCAGCATTCTTTGAGAAGACAGTGATATCATCTAGGTATATTAGCACTATCTTGTTGATCAAGCCTTTGAATGCCATATCCATGGCTCACTGGAATGTTGCTCCGGCGTTCGACAGTCCAAATGGCATCTTCTTGTAAGCATACGTGCCCCATTTGGTTGTGAAGGCTGTCTTGAACTGGTCTTCCTCCTTCACCATAATTTGATTGAAGCCTGAGTAACCATCAAGTAGCGAAAACCTTTCTGACCTAGCTACGACCTGCAATATTTGCTCCATGGAGGGGAGTGGATAATGGTCCTTGAGAGAGGCTCTATTCAAATCTCTGAAGTCAACACATAGCCTGATCTCTCCACTTTTCTTTCTGACTGGAACTAGGTTGGCAACCCAACTAGAATGCTTGATTGGGAATATTATTGCTGACTCAATCAGATTGTCCAACTCCTTCCTCATGAGAGGCTCCATGTGTGGATTGACTGGTCTCTGTTTCTACCTGACAGGCTTAGTATTTGGATCCAACTCGATTGTATGCTGAGCTAAGTTGGGATTGAACCCTTTCAAGTCTTCATAGCTCCAAGCAAACACATCAGGGAATTCTTGACATAGCTGTATGAACTCATACCTTTCCTGTTCAGTTGTCATCTTTCTAATTTGTAGTGGCTTGTTCTCTTCTACCAAGATGGATGCCGAATCTTCCCTCTTGACATGAATATTTGCTTTCTCCTTTCTAAACTGATCATTGGGGTTAAAAATGGACTCCAAAGTGATAAGTCCCTTGGGCAGCTTGTCAGTTCTCAGCTATATCACCTGGTCACCATATTGCTGTTCCAACTTCTCTTGATTCTTAGCTGAGAACTCAGCTTCTTCTTACAAGAAGTGGATGATTTGCTGGTCATTCTCGAATACTTTCCAATTGACATCGTTATCCGGCACTGAAGGCCTCACAATCACGTGGATGTTTGGTTGTACCTTGTTTTGTTGAATGTTTTCTATAATGTCAAAGGCTGCCCCTACTACTGCAAGCCTGTCAGCAGCTTGATTCTCTTTCCTGGGAATGGCCTTGATGCCAAAACCCTCAAAATCTTCCATGAGGTCCCACACCCTATTCTTGTAGCATCTGAGTAGATCATTTTTGGCGGCATGCTGTCCCTTGACCTGATTTACAATCAGCTCACTGTCCCCAAAAACTTGCAAGTTATTTATTTTTCTCTTTATTAACCAATGCATCCCTTGCACCAAGGCTTCATATTCAGCAGTGTTATTGGAGCATGCAAATTGAAATCTAAAAGCTGAATAATACTTTACTCCTTGAGGTGAAATAAGCACGGCTCCACCTCCTGCGCCTTGTCTACTCCTTGATCCATCAAAAAATAGTTGCCATACCTCATTGTCATCCTTGTGGTTTGGCTTGGTGATGCTAGGAATAGGTTGACTTTCTTCATGTATACAATAGACCCCTAGCTCAGATTCTTCTACTTCTTGATAAGGATCAAAAGCATGCACCTTGCTTGCCCATTCATCAAGAGTCAAATCTGGGATACTTCCAACCTTAGTGTCAGCTTCATCAGTGCCAAGGTGATCTTCTTGATCAAATGCTGAGCAATTGGTATTAATATGACTTGGAGTATAGGGCTCAATGTGGAAATCTGCAATAGGTTCTGACCTAATTGTAGCTTTAGTTCCATACCTCGTTCTGAACAGCATGTGTGACCAATCAGCGGACAAATATCCCCCAATCTTGGCAGTAAAGTCCCTTGACAAACAGAGGGCAAAGAGTGGTGGAAGGTCTATGACTGATATATCTTGTAAGACAACAAAATTTGGACATGCATGTAAGGTAAGGTTCAAATTTCTAATCACTCCAACTGTTGCTATTGCTATCCCATCCAGCTGCACTACTCCCGTAGATGTTATTTCATACTGGATCCCTAACTGATCAGCTATCTGTTTAGGCATTACTGAGCTACTTGCCCCGGAATCTATCATGCAATTATGCACTAGCTGATTTCCAATGATTAACGAAACATAAAAGGGGGGAGGCTTCAGCATTCTACCTTGTTGTGCTGCATGTTTTCCTTGAGGCTGGGCAGCGTTTGTGAGTACCTTCTCCTGCATTTGGATCTGCTGATTCGAAGTTGGCCAATCCTTCATAGCAGCTTTCAGCAAATCTCTTTGGCCTGGGATGGATAGGGATTCCCACATAGATATATTGACATTTGTCTTCTTCATCTGGTCAATGATACTAAATGGTGATGAAGGATCTCTCTACTGTCCCTTGGTCTGCACATTTGCTCCTTGTATGTGGGCAGCAATAGCTGGCATTTGAGTTGGCCTAGGGGCTGTTCTTGGCTGCCCTTGTGCATTTGAAACTGGGTTTTTCTTGCCAATCATTTGTGGAGCTGTGGAAGGTTGTGGATTGGCTGGGGCTAATGGCTGTTCTTCACCCAAATTTCTCCTTTTTGACCTTGTGTTGGCAGCAACACCTTGAGAAACTGCCTGATTCATGCCACAGAAATCCTCTGCTTGCCAATTTACCAATGTGGTGTCATTTGGGGCAGATTGTTGTTGGAATGTTTCTTGTTGTTGGCTGTTTTCTTGATTGCTTTCACCCTCCACACCAATAGTTGTTACCATTAAAGCTTGGGTCAAAGCACCATTGAAGCACATGGATTGATTATGGGGTTCATTACATGGAAAACACCATTCATATTCCTGGGCAATGTTGTTTTGTGCTGGTACTAATGCCTTAGAGGCAGATATGGCATTTGGATTATAGGGCTGGAATGGTCTATTGGCAGGAGGCCTTGTTTGATTCATATTTGCAGCTGGATTAGGTGGCCTTTGAGGATGATATGGCTGCCTATTAGGTTGAGCTTGAGGCTAATACGAAGGTCTAAAACCTTGAGCTTGTTGTCTTTTTAGAGTGACCAGCTCATTACCTAAATTTTGCAGCTGCTTCATGACTTCTTGAAGCTCATTTGGGGCACTTGGAGATGAAGTGGAAGCTTCATTTGAACTCTGATTCCTAGGTGTGGGAATAGGAGCTAAGACAGGTGCTTGACTAGTACTTGGGCTCTCTAAACTTGGATATAATGGCACTGGAGGCCTAGGAGCTAGCTTGCCGGCTTGAATCAGACAATTTTCAGCTCTAATGGCAATACTATAAGCAGCAGGGATAGTTGTGCCTCCCATAGATTGAACTAACATAGAAATATCAGAATTTAAAGCTTTAAGGTAGTATAGAAAAGCACCTTCTGCTGTTGGCTTGACTGCCACCGGAATTCTATCCCAAGATCTTTGAAATCTGAAGTTGAAGTCGGTTAGCTGCTCATTGGGAGCTCTCTTGATGGTTGTCAGCTGCTCCAAGAGAGACAAGTTGTCTCCCTTCTCCCCAAATTGATCATGAAGTGCAATACATAGCTGATTCCAGTTTGTGATAGAGCCAGCTTCAAGGCTCCTAAACCATTGCAATGATTTTCCCTTGAATGAAGACGCCAGCAATTTGACAGCTACTTACATCTCATTAATCTCATGGATTGCACAAATGTTAGCAATGTCCTTGACATGATCACCAGGAGTGGTCTGATTTTCTCCAGTAAAATATGGAATGTTCTTCAATGCTGCTACTGGGATTGGATTTTGTGCATTGAGAGCAAGTGGGCTGCTGCCTGTGAAGTTGACATAGGGGTTTACTGGTTACACCATTCTGATTGGTCTTAAAACCCTTGTATACTGAAAGAAAGGCCACTCAGGTGGAGGAGTTGAGAGAGTTTTGTTTGGCGGAGATGGAGACCTTTGAATCCTTCTTCCTCTTTGCCTTCTTCTTGGAGATAATTGCAGGTATTCAAACAGCACCTCCTCTTCTCCAACTTTTGACTTTGTGATTCTTCTCATAAGCTTTTAGGCCTGTACTGCTGAAACCAGTTGATTCTTCCCCTTGGAGTCACCAGATATGAAAATAATAGCTCTTTTTAAGCAAGAAAATTGCAACAGATGCATATCAACTTTTCTGCAATAAAAATGAGACCTCTAGGTCCCACCCGGCGTGCCAAAACTATTGATGCAAAATCACAGCACCCCTGGGACTCTGTAACTCGATGGGTTGAGAATCTCAGTGTGACTGCACAACATGGAGCTTTTCCCAAGTGTGGGACCTTACGAAATAAGAAAATATCTCCGGATGAAGGCCAGCTCCTATTCCTCTGTTCAGATGCACCAATGAAATGCAGAGGTTTACCCAAAAAACCTAATCTAACTACCAAGGAGACAGGGAGAGAGAAATGCATAAAAACAAACCTAAGCTAAGGGGGTGATGCACCGAGGAATGAAGAACATATGTTTTACCAAATTAAACATAGACCATACAGATGTAACACAACACCATGCACAGGTAGCCAAAATGCAACAAGAGATCGAAAATGACAACAATGAATACATGAGAGGATTTAAGTTCAATCACAGACACATATATTGCTCAAGGGTTGATACAGTACATCGCAAAGGCCAAGAGGCAAAAACGGCATTACAGTCCATGTGGGAGGCTTGAAAACTCCACGAATTCTCTTACAAGCAGGAGAGAAGGGAGGGGTTGCAAAACAAGAATGTCCAACATTAGAAAGAAGCCCCTCCTTACAATTTATAGGAAGAATGAGAGAGAAAAGAGAGAGGAATTCGAAATCTACCCCAACCACCTCCAGAATGCACTTAACTCAACTCATAATGATGGAAGCGGCGGATCTTGGCAAAACAGCGAGCTGCCTAGCAGAGGCGGTGAACTGTCTGCTGCATTAAAGTTGTTAGTTGAGCATCACTTCTGCTTATTATTTCGTGCCAGAGGCATCTTCTGATTTTCTTTCTTCAAACTGAACCAAAATGCAAGATTGACCCTGGAAACGTGTAGATAATCTCACAAGCTTTCCGTTGATATAAAGAACGCACAAATCTGAGCTCTGGATCGAAAGTTATGTCGATCAGAAGTTTTAGGGCACGGAACAGGTGAAAACAGATTTTTTGAATTTCTTCCCGCGCTCTGCCACTTGGATGACATGTGGCACGCTCTGATTGGACGAGCAATTCTTTCTCCTCCGTCTTTTTGGTGGACTGTCCTTTGAAATTTTGACTTTTTGATGATTTTGGGACTTTTTTCACCCCTTTCCCGCGCTCCCGCCATTTGGATGACACGTGGCGTGATCTTGTTGGAGGACAGGGCGCGGGGCTTCCTTTACTTTTAGCCTTTTTGGGGAACTCAACCAAATTCTCTAACTTCCTCCCGAGCTCTGCACTTTACTGCTCTATTGGACACGTGTCCAATTCCTATTGGCTCAGGCCAGTGCTTCAAACCTTGCCCCTTTGACTTTTTAACCTTTCTCCTTGAGACACGTGGCATCTTTTGGTTGGTTCTCGGGCCTTCCAGGTCTTCCGCGTACTTCACGTCCATCTTTCCCGGATGTCCCATTTGATTTTGGACCCTTTGTGACAATTTCGGCTGATTCGGCCAGTTTGCGTACCTCTTGCCTGATTGTTCCATTTTCCTTTGGACCGCTTGGGACAATTTCGCCTGGTTTTGCCGGTTCGGGCCCATTTGTACCACTTGTCCCACTTTGTTTTTAACCCTCATTAATTTTCCTATACATAGGTATGGGCAACCATATTGGTTTGCTTTCCAATGGTACTTTTCTATCAGAAAAGACATGGGAATCATACTTCATTAAACTAGTTTCTGAGCTACCTAGTACGATGCCATTAATTCTAGGTCATACTCAAAATTCCTTGTTGATGTTTGACAAGAATGGAAAGAGTCACCACTGATAAGGAAAGGAATGTTGACATGCAGTAGGAATGAGTGTTGACACAAGATGGAAGGAATGATGATGTGTGATGGAGGGAATGATAACACATGAGAAAAGGAATGCTGATGCACAACAAAAAGGAACTTGCGGACAAACAAATAGAAAAATAAATGGACATAAAAAGTGACCATGTTAAAGGTGAAAATATCATCTAGATGCCTTTACAAGAATATCTCAATCTCCCCCTTGATCCTACGCGTATGGAGGAATAATCTAAATTGCTTGTGGAGGAGACCATAGATGTATACATTGGTACAAAGGAAATAACTAGAATGGCCAAGTTGGGAGCTTCACTCTTAGTCCATGAGAATAAGACCTTTGCGTTGCTTTTACGTGAATTTTCATATATCTTTTCTTGGTCCTATGTGAACATGCCATGGTTAGATCTGACATTAGTAGTGCATAACCTAGTTGTGCACAAAGAGGAAAAACCCATAAAATATAAGGTTTGAAAGATTCATCCTTACATTGGCTTATTGGTAAAATAAGAGCAGGATAAATTATTGACAGTAGGCTTCATTAGGGTTATTGGTTATTCATAGTGGATTTCAAGCATAGTCTCTGTACAAAAGAAACCCATTGGTATTATAATATGTATAAATTTCATAGATATAAATAAATATTTTTCTAAGGATGACATCCCTCTTCACAACATTGACATGATTGTCAAATCAACAACTAGTTATGAAATGCTATCACTCATGGATGGATTTTTAGGATGTAATCAGATTAAAATTGTTGAGGAAGATCAACACAAGAAATTTTTTACAACCCCATGGGGGAAATTATACTATCAAGTCATGTCCTTCATCCTTAAGAATGCAGGTGCAACATATCAATGGGATACGAGTGTCATCTTTCACAATATACTAAATCACATAATGGAAGACTATGTGGATGTGATATTGGGTAAATCTAGGACTAGATAAGATCACCCAGCTATCTTATGGCTCATATTTCAGTGTCTTAGAGATTATAAGGTTAGACTTAACCTGAAGAAATGTGTCTTTGGGGTGCTATCAGGAAAATTGTTAGGTTTTTATTGTTTTAAGGAGAGAAATTGTAGTCATTTTTATACCCGTAGAACAATAGTAAAATCCCATGCGAACCAGTCTATCACCCAGAGGGTGTTGGATGCTCACCTAAGGCACACAAGGGAACTGAGCCCCTCCTTTATGTGAGTCTTGTGAGAATACATCATCTATGACCGATAGTTTAGTGTGAAAGAATGGAAAAGAACCATGCATTCATTCTGAGAACCTAGGATGAGTTATCATATCAATGCATCCATTCAGATATAAAAGAGAAATATCAGACAACATATAGAAATGATTCATAACACAAAGGAAATGCATTAGACTTATGCTCATGAACACATATATGCTTTATAACATAACCTTATATTCATATTAATGAGTTAGTAACCACATTACATTCCATTGAGGCCATAACAGACCCATATAACAATGCAGAGCAAGGTCATGCATCATAAACTAGCGAACTACGTCTTTCATATTACAAGGATAAACACAGACCCATCCCTCTAAATATGCCATCACTCCTATGTTTTCCTCTAATCCAACCCATAGAATCCTCCATGATATTTCTACAGAGCTTTTCCTCTTTTCCAGCACTACTCTCCCCTACCTCCTCTCTATCACATACACCCCTTTTACTACCCGTGCACCTCAATATATAGCTTTTTTCCTTCATCGTCATGCCTTATGAGGTAACAGATCAGTTGCCAAGTGTCCAAGTGGTCCTCCAATGGAGCATGCCTCCTTTGATCTGAGCTCTCCACTCTTTGCAATGATTTCCTTCTAGATCCTTCCATCGCATGCATGGAATATTCCATTCTTGATCCTACAGCTACCATGCTAGCATCTTATCCACTTCTGCATGCTAGATGGGTCACGCTTTTCTCGTGTGCTGTCTGGAACTCTGAATATGGCTAATTACCAACACCATCTTGTCTTATGCATGCATGTCATGTGTTCTGCTAAACCCTACTAGAACCCTTCCCTGCACGCCTTCAACCCACACATGCCCTTCTTCAAATAGGTCTTGCACACCCACATGCCTTCTTGTACTTAGCCAATATTCTGGGGCCCAACATCACCCCACACTATGCCTATTCTCTATCCTTGGAAACATTTATCTTCAAATAATAAAGAATGGCAGGCTTTGAATAGGGAAGAAAGAATGAAGGAATGAATAATTGGGAGAAAGAATGAAAGAATGGGGAGAATGAATGAGAAAATTCTTATTTTTGAACGAGAGGGAAATCCTTCCCTATTTCTACCTCTATCTTTTCCCAAGCATCAACCTCATTCTGTGCTTGCTGACAGAGGTCTTCGACTAAGGCACTCACCTCCTCAAAACTTAATTCCTCCCCTTTGGCACTCATTATCTCAACAATACTTTCCAATTTTTTTCCCAAGTCCTCAAGCACATCCATCCTATGGGTGATCTGGGGGTATAACTCCTTTAGCTGGATTTTTATCGAGCCTCACAAGGTCTCGATAGCTTCTAACTTATTTTCTACCTCGGCTAGGATTTTATCTCTTTCTACCTTATTACCCTTATTCTTTTCTTGAAACTCCTTGAGTTCCATTTCATGAGTGGAGACTAGGATGCTTGCCACTCTATCTCTATCAGACACAGTTGTCATATGCAACTTCTGTGACTTTCATGGTGGCCTTTACCTCTGGAAGGATTTTAGTATATCAAGAAACAATCTCGACAACCTTCATCTTCTCTTCTTTCTCTTGGTGTGCCAACACTTCTTCTATAGACTCTAAGGCAAGTGGTCACCTTTCCATCGTGAGGATGTGGGTCAAATCCTCCAAACAGTGCAAGGTTGATTCATATTTTTGTTCAGGTGGTGCTAAGTCAGGATGCTTTAAAACAATAACACCCATAATCATTTCAATCTTCTTGTGTAGCTTGCACACCCTTGCCTTCTCCTCTTTCAGTTCACACCTTAACTACACATTGATAAGCTCTTCCTACTTCAAGTCCTTTCTTTTCTTAGAGAGATCCTTCTTCTCCTTCTCCAATTCCTCCTCCAGGAATCTCACTCTATCATTCCTTCTGAATAGTCTAGCCTCAATCTCAACTGAAACTTTGTTGAGTGTGTTGTAGACCTACTCATCTGATAATTGTTGAGCATTCACCAAGGGATTTACTCCTTTTGTTTTTGACACCTTCATCAATGCTCTCTGACTTAATTTGAACTCAGGTTCATCTACGTGAGACTCAAATGCCCAAGATAACATCTTCCTGGTTTAGGGATATGTGCCTTCTTCATCAAATGAAGACATAGCCAGGAGTTTCTCTATTGGTATGGTGCTTTGGAAGCACATGCATAACACCTTGCTTGGATCATTAATGTATCCCATTCCTTTCTCTTGTGCCACCACTACACCTTTCCCACCTGTTCGCATAGCCTTTGGGAAGGTTACCGCCAAATTGGGATTCCCACCCATGCTACCATATTCTTTCCCAACACTTTCTTCTTCCATTTACTTCAAAATTTCATCTGCGCTCTACTCCAACTCCTATTCCACCAAATCCTTAATGATGCCTGCCACTTCTCTCTCCGCATATTTTCCACTTGTTCCTTGGTGAGGCTTGGGGTTCTTATTTTTTGTTCTTACCTCTTCGCTCACCCCCTTGCCTTGATCCTCTGCTTCCTCCTCTTCATTATTCCTCTTCATCTTCCTTATTATACTTCTCTTCACCTTCCTCCTCCTCAAGTCATGTATATCATATACTGGGTGGTCTTCACCTCCTTTAGGCTTGTCATCATCCTTGTTTCCAATGTAGGCCTCTAAGATTTCTATCTCCTCTAAGTCTGCCTCTTCTTCCACCTTCTGCTTCTTCCTAACTGGTGATTCTAGTATAGGAGATTCTTCTTTCTCCTTCTCCTTAACATAGGTGACATATTATTTGGTGATTCTTCATGTGTGAGGGGCTCTTCATGCTCTGACACCTCTTCTTCTAGGGTATTTTCCTTGACTGGGGACTTCTTTCTGCACACGTAAGTGCTAGGCTTCACGACTGCTTCCAGTGTGCCCACTGATTGTGTGGTCTACACACTTGGTGCCTTCTTCTCCTGCACCTCTTCTCTTTCCCTCTTCTTTGGTGTGGCCTTTTTCTGACCTGTGGGGTCTTTTGGAATGTATACATCACTCTATAGATAGGAAATTTTCTCAAACTTTGGCCTTATGCATAGATATACCCTGGCTGCAGCCCTTCTAGTGATCAGCAGCGTTATTGGCTTCATCATTTCAACTTCATGGGAGACATACTTCTCCATGTACATTTACTTCTTAGGGTATACAAGATCTTTTGTGCATAGCTCACGGTGGTCCTGGTCCACCTAACTAAGGTTGAACCTTAGTCCTTTTGGCCTCCTTGAACCTGTTGACCCCTGCTTGGAAGTATTGTGTGGTGAAGGAGAAGGGAAGCTTGCACCATGGGCTCTTAGTCCCATTTTTCAAAGTAAACCTGCCAATGCATAATTGTTGGTAAACTACAAACTCTACCTCTCCATCCATGAGCATGGGAAACTACTTTGGGATCCTCCACTCTACCCTAAATGTGTCACACATTCATTTATACCACTTCTCTAGGCGTGCCTTGTGAGTGACCGTCATGGTTTCACAAGTATACTTCTCAAACCTTTTTACGGGTGAGGAGTTCTCTTCTGGATACTCCCAAACAAACTTTTCCAGCCCATCTAGTACCCTAATATTTGAGAAGATGATGGTGAGGAGGATGTTTTCAAATAGTATCTTCTCTCCTTCTATGCACTGCTTATGATTTCATCCACAATAAAGGAAGACAAGTTATAGATGGTCCCTTCTAATATTTTCTAGCATACATTCAACCATGCCTTGTTCACTTGCATCCATCTTTCTTGATCATTAAGCTTGGTGACCAAGTGCATGACCATCCTCATAATAGGGTCTAGAATTTTTGTGATGTCAAAGTACCGTGAACCCTTTTTGTAGTCATAAGCTACTATTGTTTCCTTGATAGCCTCCTTATCACTCAAATCATCATCTATGGATTCCCCTTCACAATTTAGGCCAGTGAACTTAGATATCAACCGTGGTGTTATGCACATCTTGTAGCATACAAAGTAGAAATGGTCTTCATGCATGTGCAACATCAACTATTGATAAATCTGCTTGGGCTTGCCAAAGTAAGGCAACTCATATAGTTGCATTAGCCCTTGCCTTTTCCAGCTTTATTTTCACCTCATCAATGTAAATTGGCATTCCATCTAGTGTTCTTTTATTAGTTAGATGAACCAGCTCCAACACCATTTATTTCTCTGTAGTGTTTGTGTGATGGTTGTAATCGCTCATGGTCATCTGTCTCAAGTGTGACACCCACTCGTTTCCCAACAACACTCCATATAGGTACTACATTTCTGCATACCATTCCTCATTGGAGCTCGCAATGGTAGTGTTTTGTTTTCCTTTTCCCTTGCCCTTTTGTTTCTTTGGTGAAATGGTCACCTTCTTTGGTGCCATTCTTTCTGTCGGTTTAAAATTTAAAATTCCTTGTTATGCTCTACTACTTTTCTCAATCTAAAAACTCCACTCCTAGAATAAATCCTTCTATCTCCATGCCCTAGCTATCAAACCCTAACTAGGAAAATCCTTCCACAAGATGATGCACTTCAACAACCTTTTCTCATGCCCATGTACTCCTTCCTCCTAGTTTGCAGATCCACTCTAGTCACACACTTAGATTTCTAGGATTCTTCTTCCTTCACACAAATCTCTCTGGATGCCCTAGTTTGCAAGAGTGCTTCAACTTTGTAATAGCAAGGTAGAATAATGACTTTCTCAACCTCATATTTATAGTTTTTACTCCCCTCCAACAATAAATTCTATACCACCTACTAATGTACTTAACATTAAATGTGTATTTTTCCACTAGGATGACCTTAAGCACCCTTACCCACGTGCCCAATCCTTGAAAAACCTTCTACAACCTTTTGGCGTGCAAAAATCCAATCTAACCAAAGACTCTTACATGCACGTCTTCTAAGCACCAAAGGCACTTCTTCTGTCCTTTACCTAATTTTTTCCCTCACTACCTCATGTTGTTCCTACACTCTTCATCCTTTGTATGTGGTCTTTGTTACAGCCTTCTTGACACCATAATTCATTATCCACCATTTCCCCATGTGCTTTCTCAATCTTACGTGCTTCCTTCTACTGGGCCACTCAACCTTTACTACTAGCTTATACTTTTCTTTGCATTACTCCACCCCACACTAAAATAGATGTGTGGTCCTCTGCGCATACACAACCTTAGAAAATAATGTGGTTACTGGCACACAAGGCGCAAAATGGAACAAAAAGAAAGGAACAAGCAACGAGAAAGGGAAACACAAGAAAAGAAAAAGAAATAAAGGGAAATTCTAAGCTAACTAGAAATACTACCTTATTTACAAACACCAAGAAGACTTATTTATAGTAGGGCTTCAGCCTACTCCCATTGAAATGACCTAGTAATCTCGTCCCATCTAGCACTTGTAACTAGAAAGTTCCTGAATCAAGGATGTACGAGATGATGTAAGGTCCCAACCAATGGAATTTCAACTTCCCAGGATGGCGCAGATACTTGGAATCATACAACAACACCATCTACCCAACCTCAAACTTCTTGTTCTTGATATGATGATCATGCCATGCCTTTTGTCTTACTTTTTCTGTCTTCTGACTCCATCTAGCAAGTGATCACCTTTCATCTAACTACATCAACTTATCAATCCTCTCTTCCAGTGCTTGTTCATCATCCAACCCTACTACGCATGCTATACACAGTGATGGTAACATGAATTCTACTGGTAAAACAACCTCTGCGCCAAAAACCAATTGGAATGGTGTGGCCTTATTCAACCTCTTGTAGGTTGTCCTGTATGCCCATAGAATGGATGATACTTTGTCATCCCAATCTTGTCTTCTGACGTCACAAATCTTAGTTAACATGTGACTTAGTATTTTTTTAAATGCCTCAGTAGTTCCATTCACTTGAGGGTGATAAGGGGTAGTCTTGTGATGGGCCACCATAAATTTTCTAACAAGAATCTTGACCATTTCATTGAGAAAATGTGTACCTCTATCACTTAGTTAAGCTTAAAGGACAACCATACATGTTGATTATGTTCTCCCATAAAAATCTAGCAGTTGTTTCTGTGGTGCAATCCTTCATAGGTTCTGCCTCTACCCATTGTGTCAAGTAATCAATGCAAGTAATGATATACCACGAACTAGTCCTTCGCGTGGTTGGTGAAATTGGCCCTACAAAGTTGATTGCCCATTTTTCAAATGGTTCAGCACTGGCTATTGGTCACAAGGGAATTTCATCCCTCTTTCTAGGTTTTCCAAGGAATTGGAAATGGTCACAGGCCTTGCAAAAATCAATACAATCCTGGTAGATGGTTTCCCACCAAATCCCTACAAGTATAATCTTCCATGTGGTAGCATTTCCTACATAGTGTCCTCCTGTAATCCCACAATGTGCTTCCTCCATAATTACCACATGCTCATGTTCTAATATGCATCAACGCAAAACCTCATCACGTCCTAACTTATACAGATCTCCACTAATCAACATGTAGGGTGTGTTGTGTATTGCTAACTGCTTCCTCTCCAGAGCCTTCATCCCTTTTGGCACCACACCTGTTTTTAAGAATACTGTGATATATTCCAAGTTTGATGGCACACGCCACAACCTAGACAGCTACACATCTAACATGCTCAATACTTTGTGCGTCCTCCCCTGAGTTGATTCTTGATAAGTGGTTAGGTCCTGAATTACTCTTTTCAGGTTTTACAACCACCGTGAACTCAAACTCTTGGAATAATAAGACCCAACGGCAAATGCGCCCTTGCAAAATGGGCTAGTTGACTAAGTACTTCAATGCCATGTGGTCCGTGTAGAATATAAATGGTGTTTCCAATAGATACTACCTAAACTTATGCATCACGTAGATCATAGACAATGCTTTGTGCTCAGTAGTTGTGTAATTCTATTCTGTTGGTGTTAAATTTCTACAGGAAAAACACAAGGGATGATCAATAATCCCATCATTGAGTTGTGCTAGTACTGCTCCCATATTGTCCTTGAGGCATCAACATGCACATGGAAAGGATTATCCCAAGAAGGAAAATGTAGTATGGGCGTGGTGACAAGCCTATCCTTCAAAGTGTCAAATGCCTTCTGTTGCGCCTCTCCCTAATGAAAGGAACTATTGTGTTTTAGAAAAATTCCTCCAAGGGCGTGGCGATCTTGGCATACCCTTTGATGAATTTCTTGTAGTACCTTGTATTCCGAAGGAATCCATACACTGCACTTTGACTAGTAGGCCCCCCTAATCCCACAATAACTGCAACTTTGGCAGGATCCACTAGTAAGCCTTCCTTACATATAATATGTCCTACCAGGGTTCCAAATGGAGTAAAAAAGACACATTTCTTAATGTTGAGGGATATCCTTAATTGCCGACATCACTTAAACATCAGCCTCAAATTTTCACAATGGTCTTTTATCAATCCATATATAGTCCAATCATCCAGGTAAAATTAAAGAAATTTATGGATGAAGTCCTGAAATGCTTGTACCATGATGCACGAGAACATATCAGGCACATTCTTAAATCCAAAAGGCATAACCGTGTAGGAAAAACTTCCCCATTAAGTGGAGAAAGTTTTCTTTCTTTGGTCTTCCTTTACAATCCTTACTTGGTGATACCTTGAGAACCCATCTGTGAAAGAGTATACTTTGCACCCAACTACTCCATCCAAAATTTCTTTAGTAAAGGGGGTTGGAAAAATATTGATGACACATTCTACATTAAGGTCCCTGTAGTCCACACAAATCATTATCCTCCCATCCTTCTTGATACTGATGACCATTGGGAATATCCATTCTGATTCTTCCACTGCTTCAATGATACCAGATGCTATCATCTTGTCTATTTCATCCTTGACCCATACGTGTGAATTCAGATTCATTTGATAAGGCCTCTTCCAAATTGGGTGTGCACCTTCGTTCAACTTGATATTCATCTCCCCCAAGGAATGGTGGATGCCTTTGAGTTCATGGTACCCATGAGGGAACAAATCCTGGAACTCGTGCAATAGATCAATGACCTTTGAAACTTCCTTTTCCGACCAATAGTCCCCAATGATAACTTCCGTAGGTTATTTCTTTGTCCCGATATTAACCTTATTTGTTTTCAAGGGCTCATGGTATGGACATTCTCGATCATCAACACTATCTATGAATTCATGCGTACCTTCAAAATGGTTAACATCCAAAATTTCCATCTCTTCGCCATCTACTACATAGACCATATTTCCTTTTTCTTTTTCCATGCACGCATGCTCAAGTTATACTTCCTCTGATTCTTCTTCATTGAGGCGCATCTCTAAATAAGGCTCACCCAATAACTCCAGTAGCCTATCTTCTGTTATAGCACTATCTCCCATCGTAAGGTGCTTGATTACTTACAACGCCTTATCCACTAATTGTTGGGTACTCCTATACTCAAAAGCTTGAATGAGATCAGCCACCAACTCCTACCAATTACATGTTTAATGAAGCATCTCTGAATGAATATACCATGCACGTGCACAACCTTGTAAGGTGGAATACAAATTATGCACCCATAATGAAGGTGGTAAATATTCTATGCTTCCCATCTAGGCATTCTCACATGCTTGGACATGAAATGAGGTGGTCTCTTTACCATGGTAATCTTGTATGATAGTGGGCACATTGCTCCTATAGAACCTTATAGAGAATGTGACTCTTACCTCGTGCCATTATAGGAGGCTCTCCTGATGTGTAGCCCACTAGTGCGTTGTAGTTCTGAGTAGGTTATAACTGAGCATTCCCCTTCTCTCGTCCCATTATTCCACTGAGCCTCCATTTCTCACAAGAAAATTTCAGGGTATGCTCCTCTAGAGTAACTTGGAAAATTCTTCCCTCCTAGGCACTTGACTGAATGTGCCTTTATTACCCTTATTACAAATCTTCTCAACTGTCACCCAATACACTCATAAATACCATGCACCCAATTGTCACACGCCATGCTAGTGGTATCACTCAAGGACTGAACATCTTCAAACTAGATAAATCCCTCTATGGGATGAATTATCTTCAGATATCTGATGGAGCACACATAAATTCTGTCGAGGAATTCCTATCCTAAGGGGTCAGTATAGGGCACTGACTTCCCATTTGTTAAAGGGATAATCACTCTTTCTTCCTTGTTCTCAAAGCTGATATACCCCTTGTTAAACCACAGGTTGACATTGTTCTTATAACACCATGGGTGACCAAGAAACGCTGGAAATTTTTCTTCCTCAGTGAGTGCCAAGAATTTGAAATCTCCAATGAACTTGGCCCCTTGGATAGTGATAACCACATCTTTTAAGACTCCAATGGGAATTTCCTTTTTCTTGTTTTCCATATACAACACATTCAAAGATGGTTGTAATGTGGGTCTTCCCATTTGATGCCATGCATCCAAGGTAAGAACATTGACCTCTACTCTTGTGTCGATGAGGATATTGCTTAGAAGTCACCCATCAACAACTGTATTTAATGTAATCTCCTTATCATAGTCAAGGTTATGAGGAGGAAGGTTTTCATTCAAAAACTACCTTTCACACTCTTCTCCAATAGGTGGTACCTTCTCCCTCAGCCATTCTCCTAGCAGGGGAATAATATTCTCTTTCCTTAACATCCTACATACTTCCTTGAACTCATCCAAGTCCTCCTTTGGAGCCTCAAAATTCTTCCTTTGCTCTAACTGCTTTGATTTCTCCTTTAGACATTGGATCTCCCTTTGCAAACTCCGAATCACATCCATAGTCTCTTGATACACCTCCTTCTAATGAGTAGCATCTAGATACTTCACATGTACCACTTCCTCTCTGTAAACTAGTGTCCTTTGTCTTGACATCTCCTTGGTATGCATGGCCTCTAATTACATCATCACCAATACAAGTTGTAGTCCTAACTTACGTGCCACTCTTGGCATCCACTGTGAATCAGCCTTCTTAATGCTCACCATCCTAGCACCTTTGTCTTTCCAGTGTTACTAGCTCATATACTCATAAATCTCTTAACACTCTTCATACTTATGTTTCTTCCCACACCACAAGCAATATGACAAATCAAGAAAATCATGATTTTAATGCTATGTAGATCCACAATTATAACAGGTTCCATGTGAGAATTCACTTCTTCCTCTGCTGAGGTTACTGTGACCATGAAAACCTCTTCCATGCACTCCTCCATCTGCACGCCCTTCATAGTGAAGATCATCATCCATGGAATTTCTTGTAAGACTAGTCTGGAACACACCAAGATCAATAACATCATGGATTTGATCAATCAGTCTGTAATCCTTGGTATTATGTGTTGTAGAGGTATAGATATTGCAATAGCAAGAAACATTATTGCGGATTGCATGCTATAGTAGAGGGAACCTACTTACATCATGATCCCCATGGTAAACATAAAAGTCTACCACCATAGCATGTACCAAATTTTGGGGGAAACTAGCCTTTGCATGCCCTTCCACTTCACATTTTGTATACCAAATCCCACTATGAACCTCATGCACTGAGTTTGTAGATAACTTCTCCAACTGCTTGGCCATTACAATAATTTGAGCCTCTAGAAAAGGGATAACACCAATATCAATGCTCCTAACAGCCTCATTGTGCAAAGCAACTTCTAAGGCCTCACATGGGTCTGTGAAAGTCTTCTGTGACAGAGCCCACCTAAATGGTGTTATCAATCCTCCAACAAACCATTGAGCATGTTGAGAGGGGTGAATGTCATAGGATAGTTTTGACAAGAGAGTTTTAAAACATGTGTTGTACTCCCACACACTCTCTACCATTCCTTGTTGGATTTCTTTCAGAGTGCTAATGCTCTTCTACTCAAATTCTAGGATATGGAACTCTACTAGGAAAGCGTTCTTCAATGTAGTATAGTCTACCACCATCTGATGGGGGTCATATTTCCGATACCAACTATGCACACGTCCTTGCAATGTTGTTACAAACTGACTTGCCTTCTACTCCAGGGCAGTGATCCCTTTTGTGCATCATAGTAATTCACACTTTTGCACATGCTCTACAACATCTCTAATATCCTTGTAGTCTAGTAAGTTCAAAGAAATCTAAAAAAATACTTGTGGAGGTGGTTGAAGCCCTTGTCCTCCTGATCCAGAGCCTTGGTTTCCTCAAGTGTTTCCTCCTCCACTAGATGCACTAGATCCACTAGGTCCTATTCCTTCTGACCCACCAGATCCTCTAGATCCTCTAGGTCCACTAGGTCCTCCAGCTCCTACAACATCAGATCCATCTCATGTAGCCAAGAAAATGGCTTGAAGTGGTCATTCCTAGTGGTCTCAATGTCCCACTGAACTACGTGTTGATGGTTTATGACATTTTCCCACTGCTACTTGTGTGTCCCATGCTACTCCCAGATGCGATACCCAAACCTTGCATATTTTTACCTTGTCCAAAAATTCCTCCAAATACCAGAATGGTGTGTGCAACCATGGATGTTCTAACCAATAAATTATATCTCCTTGGTGTAGATTGATTACTCCCACCGATAACAACTGGGTTAACAATACTTCTCCCTTGATCTAGAAAACTAAGTGCCAGGGGTTGGTCGCCAGTGCGCTGCTGATTATCCTTTCTCCATGTGAAAAACTCTCATTAGAAGCTAAAGGGGCTTATCTCTCATGCTTGACAAGATGGGGTATAATAGACTGTTCAGATTACATGTCCTCTGCGTGAACCTCAAATCCTTCCCACAACGTCTTCCTCCATGGATCCATCACAATTGTAACCTCACATTTTCTAGTCATCTCCCTTTCATGAGATTCGCTATACTTGAGTCATTTCTCCTCCCTTTCCTTCTCAGCCACAATGCCCACCATCTTCCTCCACCCTATCTTCCTCACCCAGCACTTGGAGAAGCTTATTCGGCCATGAGAAATGCCTCTAAACTTAGGGTAATGACCAAGATACTCATAGCCAAAGAAATAACATGCAAAAATGTTCCACTGGGCTCCCTCAGAAACTCAAACTCAACAAATTTTGGGAAAGATACATAGAAATGGCGTATTTTAAAGTATAACTAGTCAACACTCCTTTCCACTAGTGATCAACAATACGGGTCCAAGTCAGATTTTCATCCCACATCCTCTAGTAAAAATCTTGGGTCCATACATGTGATTTGTATTACCAGCTCAATTTGGATGCATATGCTGAAATCCATTCATACAGTTCTACTAGAAAACAACAGAAGAATGTCTCGTACAACTCATGGTATAGGTTATCTTCTACCCATCTATGTGCATTGAACTCAGGTCTAGTGCTGAATCTTTGAGCAAACTCATCTTATACATTCTTGAACCATCCTTTAACACTTTCCAAGGTCAAACATTCTGTCATCACGCATCACAAGGACAAGGATGTATGCCATTTCTCAAAAAACTTCAAAAATAGGTCTCGATAATAGAACCAAGATGTAGTCATTTTTATACCCCTAGAACAAAATTCTAATCCCATGCATGCCATCCTATCACCCAGTGGGTGTTGGGCACTCACCCAAGGCACGCGTGGGTGCCGAGCCCCTCCTTTATGTGAGTCTTGTTAGAATACATTATCTATGACTAATACTTAAGTGTGAAAGAATGAAAAAGAACCATACATTCATTCTGAGAACCTAGGATGAGTTATCATATCAATGCATCCATTCAGATATCAAAAGAGAAGTATCAAACAACATATGGAATTGATTCATAACACAAAGGAAATACATTAGACTTATGCTCATGAACACATATATGCTTTAGAACAGAACCTTCTATTCATATGTCTAGTAACCATATTACATCCATTAAGGCCATAAAAAAACCATATAATAATGCATATCAAGGTCATGCATCAGAAGATATACTATGTCTTTCACATTACAAGGATAGACACAGACCCATCCCTCTAAATATACCATCACTCCTATGTTTTCTCTAATCCCAACCCATAGAATCCTCTATGATATTTCTACAGAGCTTCACCTCTCTTCCACCCTACTACCACACTTATCACATACACATCTTCTACTACCCACACACCTCTATATATAGATTTTTTCCTTCACCGCCATGCCTTCTGAGGTAACAAATTGGTTTCTAAGTGTCCAAGTGGTCCTCCAATGGAGCATGCCTCATTTGATCTAAGCTCTCCACTCTTTGCAATGATATCCTTCTGGATCCTTCCATTTCATGTATGGAATATTCCATTCTTGATCCCACAACTACCAGGTTAGAACCTTATCCACTCTGTGTGCTAGACATGGTCACACTTTTCTTGTGTGATGTTTAGAACTCTAAATATTGCTAAGCTCCAAAACCATCTTGTGTTACGTGTGCACGCCGTGTGTTTTGTTAAACCCTACAAGAACCCTGCCATGTGTGCCTCAACCCATGTGCCCTTCTTCAAATAGGTCCCATACAGCCACGTTCCTTCTCGTACTTAGCCAATATTCTAGGGTTCAACAAGAATTAAAATAGATCCTACAAAAGTTACTACCATGATAGAAATGCCTCCTAAAAACAACAAACAATTGCACAACTTGTAAGGGAAGATTCAAGTAATCAGAAGATGCATCTCCTATATCACAGAAAAGTGCCACTCATTTACACATCTCCTGAAGAAATATTTTGACTTTCATTAGGGTCTAATATAACCATAAATGTTTTCTTTTCTTTAGGAATATATGTCTAAACCCCCTATTCTAATGCTTCATACTGCAGGTGAACCACTACTACTATAAATTTATGTTACTCAATTTGAAATTGGCACACTATTGGCCCAATATGATATAGATACGAAAGAAAAATTTGTTTACTACCTTAGTCGTATGTTGATTTCTTACGAGCTCAACTACCCACATATTAAGAAGGCTTTCTTGGCTATTGTTTTTTATTTTCAAAAACTTCATCATTATTTGCTAAATAATAAGACCAAGCTCATATCAAAATTTGACCCATTGAAATACTTGTTATCAAAACTTGAACTTATAGGAAGGATGTCCAATTGGATCATCCTACTTATTTAATTTGATATTGAGTACGTCCACTAGAAATAAATTAAAGGACAAGTGATGGTGGATAAAGTAGCTGAAGCCCCTTTTCTAGTTACTGAACCTTTGAGTCTAGAAGTTCTATATGCTTCTACAATGTACCTTGAGGATTCCATTACATGGCAACTATACTTTGATACATCCTTCACCTTCTATGGTTTAGAAGTAAGAGTTGTGCTTATCACTCATGCGGGTGATCATGTTCCTCAAGCATTTCGACTTGGTTTCCCACGTATAAATAATATAGTAGAATATGAAACCCTTATTGCAAGGATGAAATTGGATATCAAGTGGGACATTAGACAATTGAATGTAATAGGTTATTCTCAGTTAATCATCAAACAAGTAAACAGTGAATATAAGGTTAAGGATGAAAAAATTATTCCTTACAAGAAATTAGTTAACACTCTGAAGGAGTTATTTGATAAAATCACATTCCAATAGATACCTAAAGGACAAAATCACTTAGTGGATGCTATGGCCACACTTGGGTCTATGTTACACATCTCACCTAGAAACAATAACATGCCTTTCTTTTTTGAACATCTACGAACACCAACATATGACATGTTGGAGTTCTGTTTGATATGTGAAGTTGTTGGTCCCTTTTCTCCTTGGTATAATGACATTTTTAACTATATCCATGATGGAACCTTCCCTCTGGACATTTCCCATTCTGACAACAAAAACCTTATCCAGCGCATAGCCTACTACACCTTACTTGGGGGAACTCTATACCATAGAGGCTATGATGGGAATATTTTGTGTTATATTAACTTGAACAAATATATCTTAGTGGTTAAGGAGGTGTGCGAAGGAATATTTGGAGACCATAAAAGATGGATAGTCCTAGATAAAAAGATATTGAGAGTAGGATATTATTGGCCTACCATGGATAATGAGTGTTATAAGTACATAAATAAATGATTATTATGTTAGAAATATCGCATCTTGATACATATCGTGGCACAATCACTGCAACCTATTACAACACCATGGCCTTTTAAAAAGTGGGGACTTTATCTCATTGGTATGTTTACCCCTACATCGTCTAATGGCCATATATTCATTATTACTACCACTGAGCACTTCATGATGTGGGTAGAGGTTATTCATCTCACCTATGTCACTAATGCACAAATATCCAAATTCATAATGAACCATATCATTTATCGGTATGACATCCCCTCTTCCATTGTAGCTTAAAATGGTAAGTCATTCAAGACAAAAACTATGAAGGCATTGTGTCAATGATTTCAAATCTGACTCAAGTATTCAAACCCATATTACCCTTAAGGTAATGGATAGGTTAAAGCCTCAAATAAAACCCTTGTTCATGTTATGGAGAATATGGTGAATAAAACTGACCGTAATTTGAATTTGAAAATTCATCCTGCCCTCTGGTCTTACAAAAAACCCATCTGTACCCCTACTGGTGTTATTCCATATTCCCTAGTTTTCAACACATAATTTGTATTACCCCTTGAGATCAAGATACCTTCTTTGCACATAGAGCTAAGAGATTACTTAGATAAATAGGAGGACTACAAAGTGGCTTCAATAGTAGAGCTAGAGACTTTAGATGAGAAGTGAATTCATGCCCTTGATCATTATTTCACCAATAAGCTATGTATGTATGACCAAAACAGATAAGGTAAAGGTGAGGAGGAATACCTATGAAATGAAGGTGGAAGGTAGAGTGTGCGCATTCTGATTTACTAATCCAGTGCTGATTGTGAGAACTTCCTTTTTGCTAGGAGGAACTACCTATGAATGTAAAACAAGACCATAAGAAGAATATTAAAAAATATATGTCAGTGGACTGCCTAGCCTGTGCTAGATCTGAGAAGTGTGATACTTCCTAGATGGTTGTAAATCCACTATTTAATACACTATAATGCAAGAAATAACATAAAAAAAATAACCTCCTACTATAGTTGATATGATTTAGGTATCTCATTCAAATACAATAAGAAAATATAATCTAATAGGTTAGGTTATGATTAGATCTAGAGGTTGGGCAGGTAGCCAAGGTGATTGGAACAGATCAGGATCAAGTTTTGGGTGGTTTTGGGTTATTTGGGTGAAGGTTATTAGGTTTCTGTTATAAGAAGGATTACCAGTTATAGAGAATGACATCAGTCTGGTATGATTGATGCCGCTTAGGAGGGAAAATGATTATGGTTTAGGTTAACTGGCATCGGTAGAGGCAGAATGGTAGAAACTCAATAAAATTTAGTTTTGGAGATTCTTTGTGATTGCAAAGAGAATAGCAGAATGATGGTTAGGTTGCTAAAGAAGATGAGAATGCTCAAAGATGTCTTGGGTTGGATGTGGGGAGATAAAAGGTTATGGGTGGTTAGATGGGTGGATTGGCAGGAAGGTGATGATGATAGGATACAAAAGAGAATAGGATTTAAAAGAGAAAGCTAAAGAAATGATGATCTAAGTAAGTATGGAATGATGTAGATCAAAACACACTTACTTGTATTTTTAGACCTATTGGCTGGATGAAGGTGATGGTTGATCTATGAAACTAGTGGTCAGTGCCACAATAGTGCTTCCCAGAATTCTACCGTGAATGCCAATGTCTTCATATCAGTCTTGGTGTTGGCTAGGGCATGTCTAGATGTATGAGAGGGCTTAGGTTCTTCTTGCATGTATATATCTCTCTCTCCAAACTCAAATAATATTTCTAACCTCTGAAAGAAGCTTACCAAAGTGAATATATAGTAACCGACGATGATTTAGGTTAACTGACATCAGTTTAAGGCTAACCAACATTGGTTACGGTGGGAAATACTAGGTTTTCCAAAATAACAGATCTTGGCTATCTTTTGGCCATTTCTTCCAGTTGGTTTGGGTCTAAAATGGTATTTTCTTCTTAAGTAAGTGGGCATGCTATTAGAGAAATAATAGGCATCTAATGTTAGGGTTAGAATAAGTCTCAGTTAGTTATGGTAAGTAGAGATTGAGTCTTAGTTAAAATAAACATGCTAAGAATGGGTCCATGATGAGGTGTATAGGTGATGTGGCTAGGTGAGGTGGTCAAGTGAGGATATTTATTAAATCAATTAAAATAGTTAATTTAATTAATCATGTGCACTATGGGATATGAATATGTAAGGTATGGCTAGTTTAACTAATGAGGCTACAAGGGTGGTATGACCTAATTTTGGTGTTTACATTTTTCCCCTTTTTGTCGCATAGCTTGTATTTGTAATCGATGTTGATAAAAATAGGAATTTATTTCCCCATTTATAGGTGAGAGCAATGTTGCCCTAAGTATGGGTGAAGGTGATCCCTCTCAAACCAGGAACTGATGAGGTGTCATACAAAATCAGTGAGTGGTTTGATAAATGTGTAGTTGGTGTGATTTAAGGTCAGTGGGGAAGAATATGGGTGTTTTGGGAAAGGGTAATGGTTAACTCAGGTAATAGGTAATAGGACAGGGTCAAATTGGGTAATGGGTAATGGTAATCGAATGCATGCACACATATAGACTGAAAAATGCTACGAGGTTGAAGAACTTACAAACTCTACATCATCTAAGGTCGATAGGTTTATCCCAAAAGGGTTGAAGTGATTCAGGTACCCGGGGTATAGGACATGGTCTAGAAAAACAACTTAGGTTAGGTGTAGGAACATTTAGGTATGTTTGGGTACACCAAAGGTTGGGTTGGGATAAACGATATGACAATAGGCATAGTAAGGTCATCAGGCCAAACAATGTGGGTAAAGAAATTGCAAGGTATAACAAGTATATAAGGTCAATGCTCACACAAAGTAGGTTAGGTCTAGGTAAATAGGTCATGGCACAGGTAAGGCCAAGGTATAGGTAAAATAACAAATCCCTAGACATAATTAAGGAAATGTATGGGTAGTTTGAGCTTATAGGTAGGTTGCAATAAGTGTGGATAAGGTCAAAGGGTATTGAGAAATAATGAGTTGAGGTCAAAATGGGGAAAATGGGGTGAAAATGGTAATGGTAGGCAATCAATGCTGGTTATAAAGTAACCGACGTCAGTTTATTATGACCAACATTGGTCATGTCAGGTTAGGGTTAATAAAATGAAAAATATGTATTTTATAGATTCATTTTAACATATTGGCATTTGGGAAAATGACAGAGCGGTAGAATAAGAGTGGAAAGCAATGGTACGAGGTGTTAGAGATGAGTTGGCAAGTGACTAGCGCATGATTGGCATTCAGTAGGTGGGTCCATGAGATTGATTCGAGATATTTGATTGGTGGCAAGGTGAGAATTTTATTTATGGAATGGAAGAGGTAAGATAGGGTTTAGGTGGGCCACTGGCATGGAGGTCAGACGTACCACCATGCAGATGGCACTGAGATGAGGTAGGATTCAATTTACTTCTATCTTTGGGTTGAAAATAATGTGTGGAAACTGGTTTGGGTGAAAAAAGGTTTTGGGTGGGAGTTTTATTTTGAATTTTTGGGTAAAATGAAGTAAATGAGGGAGGGGGAAGGTCAAATGTATCTTAAATAGGGTTGGAAATGAAGTTAGGTTAGGTTTGGGTAGGGTAGAGTAGGTGTGTAGGTCATTTTTGGGGATTTTGGTAGACGAGGGGGGATTTCATTTTGGGTGCCCTGACAGAGACAGATGTAGGTCTAAGGTTATATTACATCGGTTTTCTTTAACTGGCATCAATCCAATCATAGGTGACTGGCATTGGTTTAAGAAAACTGATGACAGTCAGGGTGACTGATGCCAATTGGGGTGGATGAGAAATAATGGTAAGAAGGTTTACGCGGAAAAGAAAAATAGGAGAAAGGGGATAAGGGAGGGTATATGTAGAGTGATGGGGGTAGAAGGTTAATGTTGGCATAAAGGTTAGGCAGGAACCAATGGGACATGGTCCCATATTACAAGGAGGAGGACATGGTACACATGTACAAGGTCTAAGGCCAGCCTTAACAGGACAGAGCTCACAGGTTACTGTGACACCTATGGCACCACCCCAAATAGCGCCGATGGTGAGGTTTATGTATGTCTTGAATGAGGTGAGGTATTACTAGGATCACCTAACAACCATTAGGATAGATGTCCCCTCCTATGTAGAGTATAGGGCACAACAGGCCTTGAGTGAGAGGAAGAGATCCCACACTCATAGTGTAGAGAGTACAGGGGGTCGGCAAGCCCAAAGATAGGGTCAAGGTGAGGCTACTAGTTCACGGAGGCTAGACCCAAGTACATGCCAAGTAGATACTAGACCAAGTCCCATAGAGGGTGAAGAGATGTTGGCAGGGTGCCAGATAGGTAGAGAGGAGGAGACATATGAGATTTTTCCTTAGGGCCTTAGGTGGGGTGACGATTAGTCACTCAGTACTATTATTACTTTTTGATATTTTGATATATATACCAGCCTGTGAGCCGAAGATAATGAGGATGTACATGAGAGTTTTTAAGATTTTTAATCATATATCGGCCTGCATGCCAAAGATGGTGAGGATGTACATGATAGTTTTTTAGATACTTGTATGTATTTGTATTGGTGTATATTTGTGTTGATACAAATACTTTCAATGTTATAGATGATGAGAATTATGGTATGGAGGATATACTTGTGTTTTAATTTTCATTATTATTTGTGTATGGATGGAAACTAGGTGAATTAGGCATGGTGGAGTCGAGGTCATGTAGGCATGGTGGATTTACATTAGTTAGGCATGCTTGAGTTAGGTAATTTAGGTATGGTGGAGTCTAGGTCATGTAGGCATTGTGGAGTTAGGTTAATTAGGCATGGTGGAGTTAGGTCAGTTAGTCATGGTTGAGTTAGGCCAGTTAGGCACACTTTGGTTATGTTTATGGGTTTGATTCAATTTACAAGTGATTGGCAAGATGGGAAATAAATGATTATGTATATGTATGTGATGGTGTAGATTTTCAAAATATTTGATATCATAGATTTGTAAAATAATGGATGTATGATATGATGTTATTAAGAAAATGGCAGGTATTTATGTTTGTTAACTATTTAATTTCTAAGTGTTTGTGAAAAATAGAAACTAAATAAGGTGAAATGTTAATTGAAAACATGGGGGGGAAATTAGTTAGGGAAAAGAGTTACCGAGTTAACTACCAAGGGCCTCATGCCCTCGAAGTGCTGCCTACATAGCCCCGATGAAAAGGGGTCTCAGGCCAATGTAGTTCTCCCATAAGCTAGTGAAAAATAAAATGAGGCAGAGGAATGGGTGGGTAGGTTTTAGGCATGATTGAGTCTAGTTCATTTATGCCTAGTTGGGTTTAGGTTTATTTTTTAGGTATGGTTGGGTTTAGGTTATTTTGAGGTATGGTTGGGTTTAGGTCATTTAGTCATGATTTATTTTGGTGAAAGGGGAATCGTTAAAACATAGGTATCGATGGCCTAGTCCTGTATAGGATAATACATGAGTAATGAAAAAGGTGAATGGTACGAGGAGACAAAAGATCTACCTAATTGATAAGAACCATAACGAGTCTACCGTACTAAAGGCAGGCTTATGAACATAATAACTTAAAGGCATTTCATGATTGACTATGCTAAGGGTGAATAAATTCACATGATCACGAAATGTCATTTTTATGGAAAGTCCCTTGAGGAGGTTGGAGATTAGGGTGAAAAGGAAATGAGGTGAAAGTGGTTAGTTTGAGCGTAACCTTATGTAAGACCACATGCCTACTTGGAAAGAGAACCAAGATTAAAATAGGAAAGTCCATGACAAAAATGTTATCACTTTCTCTTTTTTCTTATGTGTTTGATAGACTGATCGATGCAGGAAGTCTACATGGGATGACTATGATATCTCCTTGACATATTCGGGAAGCTGATCAATGCGGGAAGCTTTTGAATATTTTATTTTATTTTTGCAATAACTTTGTATAGCTGTCCTTCGAGGGAGAATTCTATTTATAGCGGAGAGATAGAGAGAAGAGATGTCCCTTTTGAGGGAGTCATCTTGTTGCTAGAATTTTGACTCAAGGATTTGAATCTCATTTTATTTTTGAAATTGTTTTTTCTTTTTAGACGTTTTAAGTCATGGACAAGACTATAGAGGGAGACTAGTCTCTTTTTGAGAATGAAAAAACCATAGCACGCAGAGGTTAACTACAAGAGAGATGGTTTCAAGTGATGAACGACCATGGGATTCCATATTGAAAAATATGAAAAGTATCTATGAAAATCATGCCATGAGTAGAGCCTGGTACTCTTATTGAAGATAAGGCTGAAAGGTGATGGGTAATCACATGATTATTTTTTAGTCATTGACCGCAAGAATAGGTGACATGAAAAGGTGAAGAGTACTCAAGGGACGAGCTTAAGATAGATAGAAAGTGGTATATGATTTGATTTAACAATAGAATGGTCAAAGATGAAAGGGATTCATGTGCTCAAGTTTGGGTTTACCTTCAAGTGAAGGACAAATGATAAGCATCTGATCCATAGGTATGAGTAACGATATAGGTTCCAAGGAAATTAGGAGAAAATTTTCCCCTGTTTACTTTTCTCTTATTTGGTTATATGTTGATTTTCCTTTGGGATGAGGTTATCGACCTAGAAGGTTTTCTCATGGACATGTTTTTCATAGGAAATTTTGATATGTTTTTGATAGATTTGGAGATGATTGAGAAGAATTGAGACGATGCTCATCTAATAACTCAAGTTATGTCAAACAATCCTGGCGAAATTCATCATCATTGAGCATGTCTTAGAGTGAGATGCGAAGAGATGGAATCTAGAATTCAAGAGGCAAGAAAGCCTCATTACCATAGACCAGAGAGAAAGGTGTGACAGAAGTTCAAAGTGCGAATAATAGTGTTGTAATCCCACAAGGTGAAAGGAATGTGCATATGTAAATCCTTCCCAGTATCATCAACTACTTTTCATAAAAAAATTGTTCAGGGTTTTATTAGTTAATTCTGCTTGGCCATTTGTTTGTGGGTAGTAAGGTGAAGAGAAACTGAGTTGAATGCCTAAAGTGCATCACATATTTTTTCGTAAAGTTTTTTTTTTGAACTATATTTCTGTTATTAGTGATGAGATGGTGAGGAACACCAAAGTGAAAAATAATGTGATGGTTGATGAATTCACAATTTTTCTCATATTTTGTAGAAATGAGGGGAATGGCTTCTACCCATTTAGTGTGGTATAAAGTAGTGGTTATAATCCATTGATGGTGTTGTGAAGAATGAGAATTGATATCTCTGAAAAGATCTAAACCCCATTGAGAGAAAGGAAAAAGGTCTCATGCAACCTGTAAAGCATGATTAGGTGTGTGATGAAGATTAACATATTGCTGGAATTTCACACAATGTTTGACATTAGTCACAATAGTCATAGTTTAGGGTTGGCCAATAATATCCTAGTAGAAGAATACATTTAGCGACAACCTAAGCCACTAAAGTGACCTCCACAAATTCCAGTCATGAAATTCCTTAATGGTGTAGGGAATTTCAGAACTCGTAAGGAATCGTAAGAGAATACCGTCGAATCTGCATTTATAAAGAATACCGCCCATGATGACATAATAAGATAAACACTTTTGATAAAAGCTCGTTGTCTATTACGAGTAAGGTCTGAGAGGTAGAATGGAAAGGGAAAGGTAGTTTGCAAACTAGCTTATACCAAACATTATGTGGGTCAGGTGTGATGGTTTCTAATGAAGTTGGCATCTCAAGATAAATAAGAAGGTTATTGCAACCTTTGTATTGTGACATTAATTTTGGAGTCGGAAAGTAAAGCGGGTATCTAGAGAAGCCATGACAGGCCATGGTATCTACAAATTTATTAGTAAGAACCTGGGGTGGTTTGAAGTTCGTAATGGTCAAAGGTAGTCAAAAGTATTTTCAACATGATCTTTTTAATTTTAGATTATTTCGTTACAAAACTGGTATATACCATTAACTTGTTTTACAACCAGTTGAGAGTCACTAAATCTAGTAATTGATTTGAAATCTAGGGCGAATGCTATTTTGAAGGCCTAATATGAGGGCTTCATATCCAGACGATGTTGTTAGTGCAATCAAAATCTAGTTTGAATGATAATGACATAGGTTCCCCATCAAAATGAATGAGGATAACACCTGCACGACCCCCACATGCTGACATTTCGAACCATCGAATAATAAGGTCATTTGATAAATGGTATCGTCCCGAAGAGAGGGTAGTAATGGATTTTTCTAGGAATTCGAAGTTAGAGGTTTGAGTTCCATAAAGGGGTGTGTCTGCAAGTTGGTCAGCGATGGCTTGGCCCTTGGTATTATTTTTTATGAATGAATTTGAGGTTCAAAGTCTACGAGAAGCATGAGCCAACATGCAACACAGTTAATGCTGGTAGGGTTTGGCAGACATGTAATGTAATGGGTCAGTGTTACTAATGAAAAAGGTTTTGTGGTTGAGTAGGTAATGACAAAGTTTAGTGGCAACAAAAAAATTAGGCTAAGAAGATTTTTTTAGCATGGATGTATATCTAGTTTCATAGTCCAAAAGGGTACGGACTTATGTAATAAACCACTTTCTCCTGGTGTTTCTCGTCGTGATGAGCAAGCATGACACCTAAGGAATGATCAGTAGCAGAAATGTAAAGGTAAAATGGCTGAGTCATGCTTAAGAGGAATGAGCACTAGTGAGTTGGAGAAGGTATTTGTTTTAAGGTGCTCAGATGATTTGTGGACATTCATCATCCCGTTTGAAGGAGACCTCCTTTTTTAGGAGATGATGAAATGGTTGGTAGGGGTCAGAACAGTTGTGAAATAAACTGATGAATAGATTATAGTTTTCCTCGTACAAACTTTTAAGTTGGAAGAGATTAGTAGGTAGATGAATTTATAGAATAGCCTTTATTTTAGCAGGATTGACTTCTATGCCATACAAAGAAATGATGAAACCAATGACATTTCCTGAAAGAACAATAAAGATAGACTTCTTAGGATGAAGGTGAACACAATACTTGATGAGGCAGTCAAATATGACCTTAAGGACTGTAAGGTGTTTGGCCTGACATTTGGATTTGGCAAGAAGATCATCTACATAATATTCCAATATGTGATGCATTATGTCATGGAATATATAAGTCATATCTTGCTAATATGTAGCATCGGTTTTTTTAAGGCCGAAAGGCATGAATCGATAGTAGAAGGTCCCCTAATGAATAATGAAGGTGGTTTTGTGTTGGTCTTCTAGAGTGAGTAATATTTGGTTATAACCCAAGAAACCATCCATGAGTGATAACATCTCATGGCCAATGGTGAGATCAATTAGCTGGTCAATACCTGGTAGAGGAAATTTGTCTTTGGGGAAAGCTAAGTTGAGGTCACAGAAATTTGTGCAAATACAAAGTCCCCTGTCACTTTTATGATAGGAATGATGTTAAAAATCCATTAGGGATAGTCAATGGGTAGGATGAAGGAAACTGAGAGAAGGCACTAAATTTTGTCTTTGACAAGAAGGGAAATGTGAGGATGTATTTTCCGCACCTTCTATTTTACGTGTTTGTCTTTTAGAATGGTTACGATATTGTGGACCACAATGTTTGGGTTAATACTGGGCATATCAGCATAGGACCAAGCAAAAGTGTTGCTATGATCCGAGAGGAAAGAAGTAAAATCTTCCTATTCAATGACATCTAAATATTGGCCTATCTTTAAAATGTGTGGGTCATCCTGAGTGTTAATATTGACTTCAAGGTTTGATTCATTCAACATGGTTTGTGTCTCAGAAGGAAACAACCAGTGAATATAAGAATCTTCTGCACCAAAGTAGGTGAGGATAGAATCATCATCCTTACATTAAATGAAACTAATAGAAGGTGTATCATCATCGATCATGTCATGATACAGGAAAGGAAGAGAAGAGGGAACATTGTCATCAAGTTCATAAGTAAGAGGTCCTAGGGAAATTGTGTTCATGAAAAAAAAAAGTTAGGAGGAATAGATTCAAGATCTATAGACTCCGTGGGTGAAGGTGGTGATGTTGGTAAATGGGGTGGAGAAGGTTTTTCATCCTCAATGAGGTTGATACAGGTCTTCTTGGAAGATAGTTCGGAAAAGACAATGCCACTATGATCTTTGTATTTACAAGTGGTACATGGGATGATGGTATGATGGCCTTGTTTGTAAAAACCAAAGCCAAATCCTTTCCATGTGCAGCAGTGAAGGAAAGTGTAAGCGAAGTGGCAGTTGGTGAGAGATTGGAGGTCAAATGAAAATGGTCATGTTTGGGATGGTGGTTTGGGTGAATAGGTAGAAGTATCAAGTCCCCCATATGTTAAGTTGGTGTGAAGGTGGGGAGGACCATAAGGGAAAACCTCTCCTATGTGATAGTCATAATGAGGATATTAGCATAGGTTTCCATACTCTTGCGGAGTAAGGAATGTGTTGATATTGTAGAGGCGGTACTCCCCTAGAGTGAGGCATTAAAAAACACCCTCTAAGGGATCGGTAGTAGATATGTGGGTAGCAGGGATAGATGAATTACTAGGCGATTGGGTAGGAGGGGTATCAGTTAGTTGGGAAGTAGATGGGCTAGCTACAGAGACTGTGGTAGTAGTATGAATAGAAGATTTAGGTGTGGGAGAGCTGGTGGCAACATTGGTGGATGGGGCTGTGGGTGAAGGAGAAATGGGGATAGTGATAGATGCCTTAACTTATACAAAGACATCGTTAGGTTGGTATAACATGTTACAGGTTTTGAACAGTGACGGATCGGCTGGGATGGTATAGTTATGTCCTTCATGTTCAAATTTTACATAGTGGTGTAAATTTGAAGGAACACAACCCATGACGTGAATCCAAGGTCAACCAACCAATAGGTTGTATTGGAACTCTCCCTCTAAAACATAGAACAATTTTGGGACAGTGCGAGGGCCCACATGAACGTGAAAAATAATGGTGCCAAGGATGGAAGTGATGGCATCATTGAAGTAGCCCAACATAACTGGGTTATTATGCATGCAATTTGAAGGGATGTGTGTTTGATTATATGTGTGGGAGGAGATGATGTTTATGCTAGCACCACCATCAATCATAACACACCGTATGTGCATATTATTGATATAGATGTTATCCAAAATGTTCCCCTTGCAAATTTTGTGGCTAACTCCCTTCATTCTTCTCTCTCTTGTGCCTCAATCATAATTTTTTTCTTTTCAAGAACTCAAAAATTTCTGGAAACGGCACCATTAGATAGATCTTTTTCTCAGCTTTCCAGAAAGGTAAAGTTTTCCTCCTAACTCCATGTATTTTTAAAGTTATGGCTTGGCGGAGTTTTTGTAGGAAATTTTCCCATGTAAGGCCCACAGCCAGTAATATGGTGCCACGTGTTCAAGGAGGTGGCGGGGGTTGGAGGAAAACTTGGATTTTTTACCAAGGGTTTGGCAAAGTTTTCAAAATGAATATTTTTCCCGCATGCCCACCGACAAATTGGATCGTGCCACGTGTCCAAGGGGAAAAGATTGAAAAATTCAACTAAGTGTTGGCCCGCATGGAAAAATATCCAAGAAAGGCCCGCACCCAACCACATTGCACCACGTGTCCCCTAGGGGTCGGAGTTTCGGAGCGTGGAGGGGAAGTTAAAATTTTGGCAAAATATTTTGAGAGGGCTTAAAGCAAAATTTTTCCCGTAGGGCCCGCACCTAATGGCCTCATGCCACATGTCTCAAGACTGGCGAAGTGCGGAGGAAGATTTGATAATTTGGTGAAGTGTTTTACAAAAAATTCAAGAGGAAAGTTCTAGCCCGCCGTCCCACCGGCCAGTAACATTGCGCCACGTGTCCCCGGGGATTGGAAAGATGGAGCGTGGGGGAAGATTGTGTTTTTTCCCAAAGGTTAAATGAAAAGGGAAAAATGTTTGCCGAGGCCCCGCGACCAATGAGATGCTGCCATTTGTCTCAGATCGGTGGAAGGCAGGGGAAATTTAGGAAATTTTCCCAAAGGAAAAATGCCCCCCGAACACGAGCCAATGGAATCTCGCCACGTGTCCGATGGTGGCAAAAAATACAGGAAGGGCCCACAGAAAAAAGGGAAAGGAAAAGCCAACAACCAATAGGGTTCTACCACGTGTTTGAGTCAAAAAAATAGTCAAAAACTGACGAAAAAATTTAGGAGGAAATTCCCATGGCGAATCACCTGCTGCCATGTGTCTTCAACTCATCGGCCCGGCAGGGAAAGTTTGGAAAATTTTCCAATGGCTAAAACGATGGAAAATTTAAAAGGAGATGCCCGCACCCAATCAGAACATGCCATGTGGCACCCAGAATGGTGGAGCACGGGGATTTTTTGGGAAATTTTCCCAAATGCAAAAAAGGTGGAAAATTTTAAAATTTTCGCCCACCAATCCGTTTTGGCCCTATTTTGCCCTAAAATTTCAAATGGCCATATCTTTCGATCCAGAGTTCGGTTTTTCACATTCTTTATATCAATGGAAAGATGGTAAAATTATCTACAAGATTCTAAGGTAACTTTTGTATTTTTATGGAGTTTGGAGAGAGAAAATTGAAAAAACGCCTCTGGCACATGGTCATGAACAGAAATGACGTTTCAACCACCATTTTTAATGAAGAATGGCTCGCCTTCTCTCCCAGCATGGCAAAAAATGTCAGGGGATGGGCCTGTAAGGATTCCCATGCTATTTTACTACATTTTTGGTCAGTGGTTGAAGCTCTCCCACATTTTCCCATGTTTCTCTCTCCTGGGGTCACTTCTTGCACTGTAAAAGCCAAAATGGGCTCAAAAAGAAAAAAAGAGACTTTTTTAGCTCTGCAACTTCCCTTTTTTTTTCCTTTTGGTAGAATTTGTGGAAATTTTTACCTTTCCATGCAATACAGCACCCCTTTTACCTCTTGGTCACTGTAATGCATTGTATTTGATCTGGAATGTTAATATATGCTTTGTGATTAGAATCCCTCAATCCTTTCATATATCTACCATTGTTTCCTAATCTTTCATTACATCTTGAGCAATTTGTGCATGCTTTGTGCTGTGTTTTCTTATGGATTGTGTATGTATTGTAGTATTAGTTGTCTGCTACTCCTTTGGTGCATCACCTCATTAGGTAAATCTCATTTTTCTTGCATTCCCTATCTTTGTCCCTTTGGAATTTAGAGTAGGAACTAGGAATTTAAACCCTCTACAACTTGTACGTGATATATCTGACTAGGGGAGTTGAGGAACCAGCCTGTAATCTAGATATTCCTCTCCCATTTTTCAAGTCCCACACTTGGGGAGAGGATTCAATGTTGTGCAATCACACTGGATGTCCAAAATGTCAACTAGAAGTCTAATCAACATCTAGGGGTGTTGCTGATTTGCAACAACAGTTTTGGCATGCCTGGTGGGACCTTAGAGATATTCATCTTCATTAAAAAAATTAATGTGCATTTGTTGCAATTTTCTTGCTTAAAAGATCCCTAAATTGCACATCTGGTGACTCTAAGGTAGAAGAATCAGCTGGTTTTAGCAGTGCGGACATGAAAACTTGTGAGAAGAATCACCACAAGGTCAAAAGCTATAGAATAAGAGGTGTTGTTTGAGTATCTGTAGTTATCTCTAAGAAGAAGGAAAAGAGGGAGGAGAATTCAAAGGTCTCCATCTCCACCAAACAGAACTCTATTAACTCCTCCACCTGGTAGGCCTTTCATTCAATCAACAAGGGTTCTAAGGCCAATCAAAATGGCACAAAACAACCCCTATGTCAATTTCACTGGTAGCATCCCACTTGCTCTCTATGAACAAAATCCAATCCCAGTTACAGCATTGAAGAACATTCCATACTTCACTAGAGAGAATCATACCACCCCTTGTGATCATGTTAAGGATATTACTAATATTTGTGCAATTCATGAGATTAATGAGATGCAAGTTGCTGTCAAACTGTTGGCCCCTTCATTCAAAGGGAAATATTTGTAATGGTTCAGAAGTCTTGCCTCAGGTTCTTTCCAAAATTGGAACTAACTATGTATAGCCCTCCATAAGAAGTTTGGAGAAAATGGAGACAAATTGTCCCTTTTGGAACAGCTGACAACCATCAAGAGAGCTCCCAATGAGCAGCTAACTAACTTCAACTTTAGGTTTCAAATGACTTGGGAGAGAATTCCAGTGGTAGTAAGGCCAGCAGTAGAAGGTGCTTTTCTATATTACCTTAAAGCTTTAAATTCTAATATTTCTATGTTGATTCAATCCATGGGAGGCACAACTATCCCTGTTGCTTATAGCATTTCCATTAGAGCTGAAAGTTGCTTGATTCAAGATGGCAAGCTAGCTCCTAGGCCTCCAATACCATTGTTTCCAAGTTTAGAGAGCCCAAATACTAGTCAAGTGCCTAATTTAACTCCTATTCCCACTCCTAGGAATCAGAATTCAAGTGAAGCTTCTACTTCATCTTCTAGTGCCTCAAATGAACTTCAAGAAGTCATGAAGCAATTGCAAAATTTAGGTAATGAGTTGGTTACACTCAAAAGGCAGCAAGCCCAAGGTTTTAGACCTCCTTTCCAGCCTCAAGCTCAGCCTAATAGGCAGCCATACCAACCTCAAAGACCACCCAATCTAGCTGCAAATCTAAACCAAGCAAGACCTCCTGCCAATAGACCATTTCAACCCTATAATCCCAATGCTATATCTGCCTCTAAGGCATTAGTACCAGTGCAAAACAACATATCTCAGGAGTATGATTGGTGTTTCCCATGCAATGAACCTCATAACTAGTCTATGTGTTTCAACGGTGCCTTAAATCAAGCATTAATGGTGACTACAACTTGTGTGGAGGGTGAAGGTATTCAAGGAAATAACCAACAACAAGACACATTCCAGCAGCAATCAGCTCCAAATGATACTACACTTGTAAACTGGCAGGCAGAAGATTTTTGTGGCATGAACCAAACAATTCCCCAAAGTGTTGCAGCCAACACAAGGTCAAAAAGGAAAAATTTGGGTGAAGAACAGCTATTGGCTCCAAGCTATCCACAATCTTCCATCACCCCACCAATTATTGGCAAACAAAATTCAGTTCCAAACACACAAAGGTTGCCTAAAACAGCTCCTAGGCCAACTCAAACGCCAGTTGTTGCTGCCCATATGCAAGGAATGAATGTGCAGGCCAAGGGACAGCAAAGAGATGCTTCATCTCCATTCAACATCATTGATCAGATGAAGAAGACAAATGTAAACATATCAATGTGGGAATCACTATCTATCCCAGGCCAAAGATATTTGCTCCAATCTACCATGAAGGACTAGTCAACTTCAAATCAGCAAGTCCAAATGCAAGAGAAGGTGCTCACAAATGCTTCCCAGCCTGAAGGGAATCATGGAGGACAACAAGGTAAAAAGTTGAAGCCCCCTCCATTCTATGTTTCATTGATCATTGGAAACCATTTAGTACACAATTGCATGATTGATTTTGGGGCAAGTAGTTCAGTAATGCCCAAGCAAATAGCTGATCAATTGGGAATTCAGTATGAATTCATATCCAAAGGGGTAGTGCAATTGGATGGGACAGCAGTAACAACAGTTGGAGTGATAAAAAACTTGAGTCTTACTTTGCATGCTTACCCCAACGTTTTTGTTTTACAAGATGTCTCAGTAATAGATCTTCCACCACTCTTTTCCCTATGTCTGTCAAGGGATTTCATAGCCAAGATTGGAGGTTACTTATCTACTGATTGGTCACACATGTTGTTTAGGACAAGATATGGAACTAAAGCCACAATCATATCTGAGCCTATTGCAAACTTTCACATTGAGCCTTACACCCCAAGTCAGATCAATACCAATTCTTCATCATTTGATCAAAAGGATTGTCCAAGCACTGATGAAACTAACACCAAGGTAGGAAGCATCCCAGATCTAACTCTTGATGAATGGGAAAACAAGGTGCATGCTTTTGATCCTTATCAAGAAATAGAAGAATCGGAGCTAGGAGAAGAGTAAGACAGGAGGAATGTATAACTGGTTGTCTCTCAGAATAGAGAGCGCCTCAAGAATAAAATTTCTTTAAATGTATTACATTCATCAGTTCTTCAAGTTCCTGACCATCTTCTGTGGCCAATTTATAGGCTCCAAAACCAAATTTAGTTGTAATTACATAGGGTCCTAACCAATTAGGTTCAAATTTTCCTTATTTTTCTCTCTTTTTAGTGGTATTCTTTTGATTTTCTTTGAGAACGAGGTCACCAACCTCGAACTCTCTGGGTCATACTTTTTTATGATAATTGTGTTGTATCCAATTTTGATATACTTGAAGGTTATTAAGGGCATTAATTCATTTTTCATCAAGAAACTTGAGCTCATTAATTTGTGATTTTTGATATTCAGCTTCATTAATTACATCTTTAAGGGATATTCTAAAGGATGGGAGTTCAAACTCAACAGGTAAAATGGATTTACAACCATAGACAATGGAGAATGGGATAGCTCCCGTAGGTGTGTGATAAAATGTGTAGTAAGCCCAAAGATTAGGGTAAATTTGAGTGTGTCAATTTCATTCATGTGTATCAACAATTATTTCCATGATGGATTTTAAATTCTTATTTGTTACTTCAGTTTGGTTGTTACCCTATGGGTAGTATAGACTAGACCATTTAAGTTTGATGCAAAAAAAATTGTGAGGTATTTTACATCTTTGTTTTTAAATGATTTTCCATTATCTATGAAAATAGAGTATGGAATTTCAAATTGACAGATGATATTGTTAAAAATGAACTTTGATATTTGGTTATCGGTAACATAGGTGATAGGCATATATTATACCCATTTAGTGAAGTAATCAGTAGAGGTAATAATGAACTTATGTTTGTTAGATGATGTTGGTCTGATTTTACTGATGAGATCAAGACCCCATTGAGAGAAGGGTCATGGTGTGGTGATTAGTTATAACGTTTGAGAAGGTGCAAGGATAAGGTTGTCATGTTTTTGACAAGCTTGGTATCATTTGACAAAATGGCATGTTTCATTCTCCATGGTGGGCCAATAATACCCAACATGCATGATTTTATTGGTGAGAGGCATATCGTTCATGTGTGCTCCATAGATACTAGAGTGGACTTTAGTTAGAATGCTAGAGGTATCATCCTAATTAATACATCAGAGTAGGGTGTCATCGTAACCTCGTCTATAGAGAGTGTCTACTAAAATGGTGTGATGAGAGGCATGTTATGAAAAAGTGTGTTTATGACTTAGTTTCATGTTGGTAGGGAACAATTTTTCGTGGATAAAATTATAAATATTATGGTACCAGGGGTCATTAATACCCATGATCTCACATACCATAGTATTTTAGGTAATCATAAACAAGAATTAAGATAGGTTTACAAGGAAATTTTCCTTTAGTTGATGGATGTTATTTCTAAATATATCCAATAGTTGTCATAACATTTATGGATTTTTTACGATTCTATGGATTTGATCAAACTGGTCATCAAACAATAGCTTCAAAAGGTACTGACATGTGCTTATATGGAAATAATTTTTCTTCCTTAACCTGATATTTCCATCTGTAACCTTTTATGAGAAGTAAAGAGTCCCCAAATACACCAACTCTTAAGGTTCCATCATATACATTTTTACTCCTGCTATGAGAGCTTCATACTCTGCAATATTATTAGTACATGGGATGTAATCTAAATGATGGGAGTTCGTAAACCACAGGTTAAAAATGGATTTAAACCATAGACAAAGGAGAATGGCGATAGCTCGTAGGTGTGTGATAAAATGGGTAGTAAGCCCAAAGAATTAGGGGAAATTGAGTGTGTCAATTCATTGAGTGTATCAACAATATTCCATGAGGGATTTTTTTAAATTCGTATTTGTACTTCAGTTGGGTTGTTACCCTATGGGTGTATTAGACTAGACCCTTTAAGTTTTTGCAAAAAAAAAAAAATGTGAGGTTGGTATTTTAATCTTGTTTTTAAAGATTTTCCATTATCTAGAAAATAGAGTATGGAATTCAAATTGACAGAGGATATTGTTAAAAATGAACTTTGAATTTGTATGGTAACATAGGTGTGATAGCCATATATTATACCCATATGAAGTAATAAGTAGAGGTAATAATGAACTTATGTTGTTAGATGATGTGGTCTGATTTTACTGATGAGATCAAGACCCCATGAGGAGAAGGTCATGGTGTGGGTGATTAGTGATAACGTTGGAAGGTTGCCAGGAGTACGGTTGTCATGTTTTTGACAAGCTTGTAATCATTTGACAAAATGGCAGTTTCATTCCATGGTGGGCCAATAATACCCAAATCAGCATGATTTTATTGGTGAAGGCATAGCGTTCATTGTGCTCCATAGATACTAGAGTGGACTTTAGTAGAATGTAGAGGGTATCATCTACTTAATTACATCAAGTAGTGGTGTATTAAACTGGTCATAGAGAGTGTCTACTAAAATGGTGGTGATGAGAGGCATGTTATGAAAAAGTGTGTTTATGACTTAGTTTCATGTGGTAGGGAACAATTTTTCGTGGATAAAATTATAAATATTATGGTACCAGGGGTCATTAATACCCATGATCTCACATACCATAGTATTTTTAGGTAGATCATAAACAAGAATTAAGATATGTTCTACAAGAAAATTTTCCTTTAGTTGATTGGATGTTATTTCTAACATATATCCAATAGTTTTCATAACATTTATGGATTTTTTACGAATTCTATGGATTTGATCAAAACTGGTCAATCAAAAATAGCTTCAAAGGCTATCTACCATGTGCTTATATGGGATAATTTTTTCTTCCTTAACCTGATAGTCATCTGTAACCTATTTAATGATAAGTAAAGAGTCACCAAATACAGCCAACTCTTTAAGGTTCCATCATATATCAAGTTTTAATCCTGCTATGAGAGCTTCATACTCTGCAATATTATTAGTACATGGGAATGCTAATCTAAATGACTTGGGGATAACATGTCCACTAGGGGTAATAAGAAAAATACTAGCTCATGATCCAAAGAGGTTACATGATCAATCAAAGAATAAAGTCCAGGTTGGTGCGATGTCTATGTATAAAATATATTTGTCAGGAAATTTAAAATGAAGTGGTTTAGTTCTAGGAAGAGGTGCCTCAATAATTTGGTTTGTGAGGTCTTGTCCTTTAATTTCTTTCTGAGAAATGAACTCGACATCGAATTCACTAAGTAGGATGACCCAACTAGACATTCTGCCCATGTGGATGGGTTGAGACAAGATATACTTGAGGGGATCCACCTTAGTGATCAACTTGGTTGTGTGATTGAGAAAGTAATGATGTAGCTTATGGAACACAAAAGTGACTGATAAGCATACGTTTTTTATTTGGGAATATCTTACCTCATGATCGATAAGTGTTTGAATAAGGTAATAAATAGCCTGTTCTTTTTCCTGATCTTTTTTTTGTGCTATAAAATCTCATATGGCATGTTCAATGGTAGATGTATAAAGAAGCATGGGTTTATCTGTGATTAGTGACATAAGGAAAGGTGGACTGGAGAGGTATTCTTTGATTTTAGTGAAACAATCTTGGAAATATTTATTCCATTGGAATTATACATCTTTCTTAAGTAACTTATTAAAATGATGACATTTATCAGCTAATTGTGAGATGAAACATCGAATGGATTGGATTTATCATTGGAGACTACATAATTTTTTGATATTTTGGGGAGGAGGCATTTCCATTATGGATTTGACTTTGGAAGGATCTACTTCTATACCTCTTCATGACATAATAAATCCAAATAACTTTCCGGAAGTCACCCGGAATACACATTTATTTAGAATAAGGTTAACTTTATACTCACATTAAATTTTAAAATGTGTCTCAACACACCTGGATTTCCTATCCTTGTTTTATATTTTGCTAATATGTCATCAATGTAATCTCCCATGATATCATACAACATATCGTGAAAGATGATTTTCATGGCTCGTTGATATGTGGCACCTGCATTTTTCAATCTGAAAGGCATGACCTTATAGAAGAAGGTTCCCCATGGTGTAGTAAATATTTTTTTTTCTGATCTTCTTCAATGATGTGTATTTGATTATAGCCTAAAAATCCATCCATTAGGGAGAGCATTTCATGGCCTATCATAGAGTCGACAACCATGTCTATATTGGGCAGAGGAAAGTTATCTTTTGGATAAGATTTATTGATATCACATAAATCTATGCATGCCCTAATGTAGAGAGTTTTCTTGGTTATAGGTACTATGTTGGGTATCCATTCAAAGTAGTCGATAGGTCTCATAAATTATTCCTCTAATAGTTTCTAAAGTTCAGCTTTTACAAGCAATGCTACCTTGGGGTGCATTTTGTGTAATTTTTGTTTTATAAGCTTTGCATTCGGATGCAGCACAAGGTGAGGTACTATGAGAGATGGATCTAAACCTAGCATATATTTCTATGTCCATACAAAAATTTCTTTAAATTCAATGAGGAGAATTGCAAACTTGATGCATTCTTGGTTGGACAGAGTAATGCTGAATTCCTAAATTGTTGGTTGTTCAGGAGTACCGATGTTAATATATTTGGTTTCCTCAACCAGCATTTTGGATGTGTCTTTTTTTGAAAAAGATACTAGTGGTTGATGTAATTCATTAGTTTCAAGCAATTTATGGGAATCAACAAAGGGTTTTTTTGTGATGCTGGGTCCTTTTATTGATATGTTTTTGGATAAGGTGGTGATAATATTATTACTATGAGAAATTTTGTGTTTTTGCTTCTTATCTGAGGTTTCCAAAGGTAGATGATATAAATATTCTATTTCTTCACCGAAGTAGGTAAATTCATCAAGATTAATCTTAAATCATTTTTTATGGTCAGAATGGGGAATTTGATCACAAGTTCTAAGGAATTATTTAATGGCTTCATCATTTTGAAACATGTCCATGGCCACATAATGTAATTGGTCATGGTCTATGAGAGTCAGATGAAGAATCTCGAAATCAATGACATTAATGGATAGATGTTCAAAGTGCATATTTGTTTCGGTAATATCTTCAAAAAATTTGTGTGTAGACGTGACGCCACTATCATAACTTGTGTCATCATTCTAACTTGAGATTAATACAGAAGCTGCATAAAGTATCTTAAAATCAAGGTCATGTTTTCCATGATTTTTGGTGTAATTGATTGGATCTAATTGAAATTTTTCATTTGGATCGAGACCTTTACCCTTCCATCACATGGTTTTCATCATTTGATGGGATTTAGTAAATTAAGGGGACTTATATCATGAAGTGATTTCATCATCGTATAACCAAGATCCCGAAGAACCTGGAATATGTTCATTGTCTAGATAAACAAACTTCTTCCAAACTAACTGACCTAATTTGTAAGTGGGGTGGATTATAAGGTGTGGAGTGTTGGGTTTTCCAAAGGTTTGTGGGGATTTTTTGATGTAAAAAGAGTTCACAATGTCTTGGAATTAGTATTCACCACAACCTTTTTTGATGATTTTGAATGTATGTGTTAAGGGACCAGTGGATATCACACATGGCGTGGAAGGTATTTTGGTAGTTTTGAAGGATGGAGAGAATGGGTTATAAGAAGAATAGAGTGTATTAGAGTATGAATATTGATTGACCGAAGGGTAGGGTATGTCAACAGAAGAGGTGTTTTTAAATTAAAAAGGTTGACTAGATGAAGAAGATGATTACTTAGTGGAAGGGGAACTATTGTTAGATGAAGAGGGTTGATTGTTAGATGAAGAGGGTTGATAAGTAGAAGAGAATGGATTGGTAGATGTTGGTTGTTTAGAAGATCGTGGTTGACTAGTAGAGTCATGAGGATGAATCTTGTATGATTTTGGAGTAAGTTTTGGAAGTGTGTCTGGATTGACACATGTTCTATCATAGAACAAGATTATGCATGACAGAGTGTATTTCTCTACCAATGGACAGGGGTGAGTATTTAAATACAATCCTTTGAGGAATTTGTAATAGTCGAAGGGTTGGACATCATCTTGCAATGTAAATTCCTTATCTAAGTGGGGGAATTTAATACATTGGTGGAATGTGGATGGAACAGATTTCATCGAATCAATCCATGGTTGACCAAGGAGAATATTGTATGAGACTTCTAAATCTACTACATGACATAATATTTCTAAAGTGATTCGTCCAACCATAAGAGGAAACATGATTTTTCCTTCAGACTTTATTTCATTACCATCATACCCATGAATCGTTATGATATCATTTTGTAAGTCTTCTTCAGTGTAACCAAGACTGTGTAAGAGTTTCAAGGAGTAAATATTCAATGCTTCTCCATTTTTTACTAATACACATTTAACCTTGTGATGGGTTATAAAAGCTTCAACGTATAATTATTGATTCTTATTAAGGTTGGGTTAATAACGTTAGCAGGACTGAATGATAGAATGATATTGGGTGTTTAAATATTGGTGATTAAAGCTTGAAATTGTTGTGAGTTTATGTCGTGTGGGACACAATATTCTTTCAATGTCTGTGTAAGAGTACGTTGTAATGAGGGAGAATACTTAAGTACTTCCATGATGGAAATTTGTGATGTGGTCTTTTCCAATTGTTTGATTATGTTGAATGAAGGTGTGGGTTGGGAAGTGGAAGTGGTGGTGGAATTATATGTTGGCTGAGGAAGTGGTATGGGAAAATAAGTAGAAGATTTTTTTGTAGTATGGACCCAAAATTTTTTATGTTTAGTGGTGACCACACAGTTAGTTTTGATCTTTATTGTAGCCATTAAATCTTGGTTGTAATATCTGGTTGAGATGACTGAGTTATACTCAACATTGTTTGATGATAGGACCTTATCCTTTAAATTATCATCATGTTTAGGGAAGGGGTTTTTGCACATGTTTAATTTTTTGTTAGGGGTTTTTGTAACAGAGGTGTTTTCAGCCTTCATGTCTCTTTATTTGATCAAGTCTTGGACATAATGGCAGAGTTGCATGCATCGATCTGTAGAGTGCCCTTTTATGCGATGGTATTCACAATATTCATTGTATTTATACAGTTTCATCTTGGGTTTCCCTTCTTCGAAGGGTTTAATGATGGCGTATGAGATCATGTTGGCATTTTCCAAGTGACGGAAGACACTAGATAGGATTTCTCCAAGTTGAGTGAACTATCTTTATCTTTTACGAGGAGAGGCCTCCTTTCTCCAGATGAAAATAGGTTTCTTGTTGGATTTAATTATGTTGGGTGGAGTATTTTGATTGTTTCAAACATAGAGAGAATTGGTGATGCCATCATTGACTATATTTCTATTCTAATTAAAGAGTTTGTATTTTTCCTAGCTTCTAGGGGCATCCCTAGGAGTTTGGTCCCTAAAGGGTGTTTTAAGTAAGCCCTTAGAAATGATGGATTTCTCTATTTTTGTCCCTTTTTCAATTACTTCTTTGAAATTATTTATAATACATCTGCATATGAAATGATAACTCTTTAATGAGGTTTGGGATGAAGATTCCAACCAATTATCTTTCTGATATTGAGTGGGGGAATCTCAATCCCTCGACAACATTGTAAAAATGATGTGAAGTCCTTGTTAGACCTTTTCTTAGTGTTGTAAGGATTCATCACGGTTACCTCAGAATCTAGGTTGAATTAGAAATGTTTTAAAAATGTTTCCTATAGGTCTACAAAAGTTGTAATAGATCCTTTGGGAATATGAAGGAACCAGTCTAAGGCATGTCTGCCTAACCTCTTAGGAAAAAGTCATAAAATACATATGTCACGATAAGCTACTTCTTTTCATTGCATCAAAATTTCTTTTTATGTGCTCATGGGGGTCACCCTTGACTTTATATTTATCAAATTTTGTAGTTTCAAAAGATGAAGGAAATGGTAATTGTAACATTTCCTTATCAAATGGGTAGGGGCATAGTTTCTCAAAATTGAACTACTTTGATTTTTTTGTAGCCCGTGAATGGTTTCTTTCATATGTTTCCATTATTGTGTGAATAGAGAGTCATGGGACGGGGTATCAAGGACTTAGTGAGTATGTGGTTCTATATTTTGATCATGTAACCTTTTAGCTTTAGAAGTTATTTTCTCAAGTTTCCTTGTTAACTCTTGGATTTTGGTAAATAACACATCGATTGAAGATTTATTTGGGTTTTTTGGTATTTCATTATGGTGACTCGATTCACCATTTTGTATAAGTTTGTTTAGGTTATCGATCCCAAAATTAGGAGGTATTTGTTTTCCCATGTCTAGGATACATAGTAGGTATTCATTATTATTTTTTTCTAACTTGTCTACTTACTCATGTTCTTCATGAGTGAGTTCTAGTTGTGTAACCCATTCATCATCATTTTCATGATTTATAAGGTCTATATGACTCCGTGTGAACACCATGATTAGATAGGTGTAATATATCACAATTTTGGCTTCAATAAACTCTTGAATGTTGATGGGAAGAGTAAACTCAAACAAGTTAACTCAACGTGGTTGCGATATATCTCAAAATGAGCTATGAAGGGATTTGTGTTGGATAAACTATGGAGTGATCTCAAACAATCCACTCAATGTAAGTTAGATATAGCTTAAACAATCTATGACTAATTTTTAGTAGTGTAGCTTAAATAAGCTATACAGATGATAATATACAAAGTGGGCTCAAACAAGTCACTAGGTATGAGTTGTGTATAGCTCAAACAAGCTATGAGGAATTTTTTTTTTGTTGGGAGCTTAAACAAGCTCAGAAAAAGAGTGGTCTCAAGTAAGTCACTCAATACAGATTTTGATATAGCTTAAAATGAGCTATGATGATTTTGTTTGCTTCACTAATGAGTCCTTAACGTAATATTTTTCATTGCTCGATTTGATTCATTTGTCAATTTGATGTTGGGGTAATTTGGAAATGTTTTTTTTTGGAACACTCTATGACTTTGAAATTTTCAATAGACACATATGTATCATCCTATTTTCATGATAATAACAATGCTAAACTAACTTGTTTACAAACAAAAAGCAGTCATGTTTATTTGATTATTTTGGATCAAGAAGGAAAATCCGTCAAGAATAATCATTGTTTCATGCAACATACAATATGTTGTGGAATGGGTATATGTTTCCTCTTATCACTCCAAAAAGACTCACCGATTCTTACTTACATACTTTAGAGTGAATCACCATGTTCAAGGAAGGATTTTAGAAAATGTGGAAGGTGATGGGGGATGAAAGTGTGTATGGTATCCTTATTACTCCCCAAAGCTTGATAGGGATGATTCCCAAACTTCGTTGTTACAGCTATATTAGGTGTTACTCACAGTAGTCCTAATCATGACAACATCACCTATAAGTGGGGACTAGAAGTGAGGTAGATACTAAATGTTGTTTTGAGACTAGGTCTCAAAGTGTAATGCAAATGCAAATGTTGGTGGTATGTTGTAGTCAATTCCATGTCATCAGTGTAGCATTGATGGTGATGACATCCACCTCTACTATGTGTAAAAACAAATGATGATGTGATTAATAGAAAATTTATTTCCAACTTGAAATAAATCACTGGTGGAAAATGATAGCGTACATGAGCATGCTAAAAAAAATTGGTTTCAGCTATATTTCTTTGACAGTGGTATTTTTGTGGAAAGGTTTTTTAAAAATTTGTTTGTTTTTTTGACAAAATTCTAGCAATGTGGTCCTATGGAAAACATATTAGTAGTTATCCTACAAACAAAGTATTAGAAAAATGATTGTGGCTATTTTTTATTTTACAGATCACTCGAAGGCATAGGAAAAGAGTGTACACAGCCAACAATCAAACAAATATTAATAGTTTGAAGAAACAAAATAATGATCAAGATTATAGTTAGAGATGAAAACAAAACTAGGGGATTCTGTAGAAAATGTTAGTAGTTAAAAATGATAAAATTGCAAATGATATGGTCCTGCACAAAATAGGTCAGTAGTTTTCCAAGTCAAACAAAGAGAGAACCATAAAATACAACATCATCATGTTTCTTATTCTCAAGGTCGCTTCCAATAAGTGCGAGAGAAGAGCATACACATGAAGGGTTGCAATTATCTTCACAAAAAATAAAAAAGAGAATGAAAAAAAGATTCACTCACAAAAAAATGTTAGATGACAATGCAAAGTAGTTAGAGGACAATGAAAAGATGAAAACGAGACACCAAGGTTTCAACAATGTCCAAGAACCCTAAAGTTTCAACATCCATTAAGTATGAAAGGAAAATGGTAGGGGTCTGGGTTATGTATTTGTTTCAAAAATTATTCTTTGACAGTGGAGGAAGGTAATCGAAGTTGTGTAGAGTCCTCATTCAAGATCAAATGATATGATTAGTTCACGTAGTCAAAAATAATATGAAAAAAAATGATTTAAACGTCCTAATGGTTTTTTTAAAACAAAAGGCCTAAAATAAGCTAATTGAGTAATAAAATTATTTTTATCTGAAAATATTTTTAATCAAGAAAAGTAATTATGATGTTATCATAGATCAAAACAAGATTAGTTAAATACTAGACTAAATTGATGACAATATTGAGAAAGCCTAACGTGACTAAATTAACTAAGAAGGTGAAAACAAAAGATCATAAACGTGAATTAAATCTAGTTATTGATTGATAGACAATCAAATAGCTTAAATAAATTAAATAGCCTAATTAAATCAAATTTCATTGATTTTATAGTTATAAACTATACTTAGATGAATTACAAGCAAAGATTTGATAGTTTAAGTAAATTAAAATAGGTAAACTATACCTAATTTAAACTAAATCTTATTGGTTGACTAAATTAAATAACTTTTAAAATGAAATCCCTAAAAACTAAAAAACAATGTGATTGTGGAGTGTATGTTGTGGTGGGTGATGGGTTTGTGTTGCCAAGCAGCTCAGCCGAGTGAGGTGAACAAGATGGGTGGGGAGTCATTATGTGGTTTCGGCCGAGTGGAGGGATGTGTGTGGGAGAGATCAGAGATAATATTAAAGATCTGAGTTGGACCAGGCTTGGGGGGAGGGATCGGGGTCTATGTGAGGACTAGTGTTGTGGGAAGAGGGCTCAGGGATGGGATGGGTATGTAAGGAAGGAATCAGGGGAGTTTGGGATCTTAGAGCTCAGGGGGAGGGTTTTTGCAGGGCTCGAGAGAGTGAGGGAGATCGACTGAGTGGCCGGGGAGGGGTGGATTGTTGCATGGGATATGGGGAATCAAGATGGGTGGTCGGGTGAGTGTCCACATAGATGTGGGAAGGGATTGGATCGAGGGGTAGAGTCTAGAAATTCGTGTTAGGGATAGGATCCATGGGGAAGGGATTCTGGGGTAGAGGATAGGGGGTGTGAGGAGGGGTCTATCAGCTCAGCTGAGCTGGCTGAAATGGTAGGGGCAAAGGGGGTTAGGTAGTTTAGGATAAGGTTTTTTAAAAAAATCATTTTTTTAATCTGATTTTAACAATAAATTTTTTTTTTAATATTTTTGTAGGTTTATACGGAGAATGTCATAAGATTTTTGAAAATAACAAACCGAATTATTATTTTCTAGACAACACTATTAGTATAACCAAGATCAGTATAGACTACATAATCTGAGTATCACACCAGATTGAAAGAAGACAACACTAAAATGATTTTTTTTACCCTTATATTACATAAATAAAACAAATTTATGTTGTGGATTTAAAATAAACTGATATTCCTGTAAACAAGTTAGAAACTAAAAGTGAAATTTTCCAAAAATATCAAAATAAACAACTGTGAATCAAGGTTTTTTTTTTAGATTTTTAGATTGTGGATACCTGCAAGATTAGATGAATTAAAACAACACAAACAGAAAGAATTGTTAGTCATCAATTCGTGTTTATACATTTGACACCTACATAAGAGAAGTAAAGAGATGAAAAAAGAACGACAAGAAACAAGCCAAAATATGTATACAGATATCAAAGGATGTTAAAATAGCACACAAAGGGGTTATTAAGACATGTGATAAAAAATAAATTCCATACGAATGACTCCTCTCAAAGAGGTTCACGATGTGGTAAGCAGCATATCCATCACTTTCAGAACCTGCACAGACACCATAAGACACCATAGAGGAATAATATCTCCCACAATGTAAACATTAGCCAAAGGATGCCATATGGAATGGAGAATGAAACTATGACAACAAATACCAGTAGAAAAATGATGGATAAACTAATAAGTTACGAGACCAAAAATAAGTCATGGGTAATTCCCATTGGGTGTGCCAGAATGTGAGCTATGGAAATTACACTAATAATAAGAAAGTAACTAACTAACTAGATACCTTATCCTTCACGATTCCTTAGCAAAACTTGGAATGAGAGATAGAATGTAGATGGTCACATATTTCACGAAATGTAAGTGCTTCCCTTGAACCAGAGAAATACCTTCACTACAACAATATCAAATCACTTTGCACCAATGGATAAAAGGATTATGGATTTGGTATGATTCAAGTGGGGCTATTCAGGAATTAGGATGAGGTGGAGGGGATGATCTATGCTCAAAGAATGCAAGAGCTCTGACAAGATTTCAATCTTATTCTGAAAGAGGGGGTGAGGATCTATTTATAGCCTAAAAGTGGGGTTAATTCACAGTTTTTGGGTAATCCTGATTGGGAGAAGTAAACATGATTAGGTGATTGGGAGTAATAAGGAATGGTCCAGAATCAAAATTGAATATTTAATTCACAAATGGGTGGACATGGGGAATATTTGGCATGTGAGAAAGATTTGGTTTAATTTAGGGGTTGAAATGGATTAATTAATCAATTAACATCTATTAATTCAATGTGGATTTTTGTGGGAAATGGAATGGTGAATTTAATAGATTTAGGATAGGTGTGAAATTGGGGTGTCTAAAACTACAAGAGTGGCTAGTGGACCTAAAGCTTTATCAAATATGGTTTATTTTATGGGTTGGAGTCTTTCTAAGTCCATCACTTTTAGGTTTTCCAGAATGGTGACATGTTTCTGATGAATGAGACCAAAGGACTAAGAAGGTTTAAACAAGTTGAAGTGTTTTGAAGTGCGGTAAGCTTGTTTGTGGCCATCATGGTGACTGTGTAAGTTTGGTTTGACAAGTGTTCTCCTCATAAGTTATAAAATCATCAAAAATTCAATTTTAACCAATGAAAATTTTCAAAAACTGCAGGTAATTTCTGTACGGAGGTCGCAAAGGTGTTGCAAAAGAAATTAGGTTGATTTATCTCAAAACAAAGGAGAAATTAATGACATAATTTTATCGCAGTCAGAAAAGTCTACGAGGAATAGTTCAAAGGAAATTATAACCCAATTTTCATCTAAAGGGGGTGTGGTTGTATGATGAATCTTATTTACTAGGAATATACTTGATGAAGTGCATAACAATGTTGACACAGTTCAGTTTTGTTGCTCAAAATAGTGTGATGTTAATTGATTTACTAAGCTATGGTTTATCTTCATGTGAAGTTATAAGGTATGGTTCAAAGTGAATAATCTCAAAAGTCATGGCACATAAAACATAAAACATCCCTATTCAAAGTAAAGAATCTGATGGAGAAGCTCAAAAGTTAGTTACAGTGAGAAGCTAAAGAAGTGCCACTTGTCAACCTATAAACATCAAGTTCCTTGAGAAATCTTGAATGTATGGAAGACTATCAAAGGCTTAGTATGTTTACATAACAAAGCAATGAGAAGTTACAAATGTTGACTTATTCTAAACCTTACTCAAACCCATCAAAACAAAAATTTGAAGAGTATTTTCTTAAAACAATGAAAAGTTAGATACAAGAAATGAAGAAAATTCCAAAAGGTAGATCTGATAAAATATGGAAGTTGGAAAGATAGCCCAGTAGTTTTTATAGCTCAATAAATAGAATGTGAAAGGTTTATAGGATTTCCCGGGGATACAAAAACTAGTTTGTGTGTGTGTGTGTGTGTGTGTGTGTGTGAAGGGTATTCTATTGAAAATTTTCATGTGAGTAGAGTGAGGTATGACAATAATTTGTGTATAAAAGTAGCCTTGTATGATAGAGATCATGTGTTGAGTAGATTATTAGAAGATATTGAATAAAGAGAAAATTGAGAAGAATACTGAATTGATTTAGTGGCCACTGTCAGTTGTTTGAGACAACAAACTAAGTGTGATAATTTTTTTGAAAAATTCTAAGTTGCAACTTAGCATGTGGGGAGTTATTGTTTCCCTGTAAGTTGAATCTTACTAAAGGTCAGTTTTTGTTAGACCAAATTTGGGAGTTGAAGCTTCTAGACAAGTTGAAGCTTGTCAAATACTGAGTAACAGCTTCATTAAATTTTGGAGTTACAGCTCCAAGTTAAGTTGAATCTCAACCATAAAATCATGTAACATTTATAGGACATTCTTGTCCTAAGCTAGTTCTTCATTTTAGTGGGTTTGTTCCTATTTTTGGTTTCCCACATTAAATTATGGTTATGTGTGTTATATCTCTTTTTATCTTCTTGTGAATGTTGATTTGATATTGTGATAAAAATTAAGTGAATTATTTTTTGAGGTAAAATTTGAACAAACACTAATTCACCCCATTCTCATTGTCCTAATTTCAAACACATTGTCCCTAAAGTTGGTAATATTTAGATTATTTTTTTGGAATGCTTCATATTCCCATATTTCATCTTCAATATCCAAATTCTTACATTTAATTCAATACTTAGTGATGACTCATGTCCTTAACTTCTTAGTGTGTATCCATAGGATTCGTTCAAGATCCAATATTATATGTCCCTCCTCATCAATTTTTGGTAACACTGACTAAGAAGAAACCTTCTGCCCAAAAACCTTCAAGTAAGAAAAGTAAAAAATTGGTTATATTTTAGTTGACTGAGGAAGCTCTAGTTTATATGCTACACTACCATTTTTTGCAACACTTGATAAGGGCCATATTATTTAGGTGAAATCTTGCTATAATTATATTTTTGTTTCAAATTTAGTTTTTTTTATGCTTATAAGAATATAAAACAAAGTCTCCAACTTTAAATGTTTTGTCATTGCAGTGTTGATCTGCCTGTTATTTCATGCAATTTTATGTCATCACCAAATTTTATTCAAGACTAGAGAGAACCTTATTTTGGTGTCGAATGTTCTCTTCAACTAATATTACTTTAGGTTGTACCCTCAAGCTAGAGGTGAGGGATGGTGAATGGTAACTATAAAATTCCAAACATGGGGACATCTTAGATTAGTTGTGAAATGAAGAGTTATATCACCATTCTACAAGTGGTAGCCACTAAACCCATCTCTCATGTTTATCTAAAGAAAATTATCATACATATCCCTCCAAAAAAAAAATTATTGCTTTATTATATATATTAGATTTCGGATGATATGATAAACTGTGAGCTATTTGAGTACCCAAACATGGGAATAAATTAGTCCAAAAATTACTAGTAAATATAAGATCATGATCACTTACTATAATCTTGGGTATTCAATGTAGCTTTTGATTTGTATTCATAAAATACATGGCAACTGTAATTGATGTGAAAATATGTGACAAGGCACAAATTTAGTATATTTGGTGATTCTATCCATAACCGCCATAATTACACTTTTCCCTTCAAATTTTGATAATCAAGTGATGAAATCCATGGAAATTTATGCCCACTACTCACTACAAATAGATATAAGTTACAAAAGGTATGGTAACTTAACAATTTTTCCCTTATTCCACTAACACACCAAGCATTCTACCACAATTTTCTGGACATCCCCTTTCAACCCTTCCTAGAATGAATCTTGCTTAATTATATGATAAGTTTGTAGGAACCTAGAATGTCCACCTATTTGAGAAGCATGGATCTTTGAGAGAACCTTATTTTTAAGGTTAGAGTTCTTACATAAATATAATTGGTCCTTGTAACACAAAGTATTCCCCTTCCATACATTTTTTAAATGTTTGGATTCGGGTGGAGATTATGAATAAGAGTGTGGGTATGTGTCATTTTGTAATTCTAATCTTGCATGATCTACCCAATCTACATGTAATATGGACATGACACATAACAATGCTTATATGCACTCATCTCTCTTGTATAGTGCATCAACTACCACATTTAATTTCCTTTCTTGTAAATGATCTCAAAATCATATCCCAACATCTTTTTGACCCATTTTGTTTTGTTCTTTAGATGATAGTGGATGATCTAATAAGTATTTCAATTTATCTTGATATGTCTTCACCTTGAAGTGATGACCCATGAAATATGGTCTCTATTGTTTGACTACATAAATAATAGCCATCATTTCCTTCTCATAAGTTGGTTTTAATAGGTTCTTAGATTTTATTTTATGACTCTCAAATGTAATGGGATGACCCTTTTGCATTAGCATTGCACCTATGCCACATCCTAAAGCATCAAATTTAAAAATGAAGGTTTTAGAAAAATTTGGGGTAGTTAAAATGAGAGTGGTACACATGGCCTTCTTCAATGACTCAAATGCATAGGTTTCTTCCTCATTTCAATCAAATTAGTCTTTCTTTAATAATTTTCTAAGTGTTGTTACGATTCTACCATAAATTTTCAAAAATTTGTAATAGTAACTCATAAGCCCTGAGAATACCTTGAGGACCCTATGGTTTTTTAGGGTATTAGGAATATTCTAGTCCACCATGGCCTACATCATATGATGATTTACTTTTACACCTTTGTGATAAATTATATGACCCAAGTATTCTACCTCCTTAAATCAAAAAGCACACTTGGAGGGATTTACATAGAGGTGTTTAGAATATTATTGACATGACGTAAATTTTCATCCCATGTATTATTGTAGATTAATATATCATCAAATAATACCAATACAAAATATCATAGAAATTTTCAAAAGATTGAAGTTATCAAACTTTGGAATGTAAAGGGTGCATTTGTAAGGCCAAAAGGCATTACAAGAAATTCTTAGTGTCCCTTATGTGTCCTAAATGTTGTTTTATGAATATATTCATCACAAATTCTAATTTGATTATATTCCACTTGAAGATCTAATTTTGTAAAATAAAGAACACCACGTAACTTATTAGTAGATCCTCAATGACAGGAATAACAAACTTATTCTCTACTATGTATTTGTGTAACTCGTTGTAGTATAGACACGTGTGCCAACCTTCATTATTATTTCTATAGATACTCAAATTTGGAAATTTACCCTTTGACACTCTTGGTTTTTACAATGCACTCTTGATAAGACAAACACACTCTTTTTATCCCCACTTAGTATATCTTGAGGTCTATTTTCTAACTTGTTTATTCATACACACTGATATGTTGATAGATTATAAGAGTTAAAAACAAAAACTCCATATATAAACTCCACCTAACATGATATAACCTTCAATTTTCATGTTTTTTATCCTTGTTTAGAAATTTCTACTTTGGTCAGCGTGTGAAATTTGGTCATGTATGACTTGTACAATTTTAGAATAATATATCCTCCATTTGATATTTCAATTTTATATTCTTCCTTGGGTCATTTAATATCTTTATGTTTTCCTTTCCATGATAATTTACCATCGAATCCCTACATACGCAAATTAAACTCACCTCATTCGATAAACTAACATTCTCATGAACTCCTATTATAAAATCTAGTACTAAAGTCACCTAAGGTTATTTCAATCATTTCAAAGCTTATGCACAACCATTAGGGTAGAAATCACTATGGGTATGCATTATTCTACCAAGTCAAGGAATTAGCTTCCCCCATTTGTAAGCACTCAAACATCCTCATCTCAAGAGAGCCAAACTCATTTCCAATAATTTTCAAAGAGGTTCCAAATACCAAATCTAGTTGTATTCACTCAGATGCCACATATTAAGTGGATAATGATATCTATTTTGAGGCATCTTTGGAGTAGTGTCAATGTTGGTGATACAAGTATTGCACTTCAACCCAACTAATGTTTTTTTGTAGGGTCTCCTAATTGAGATATTGGTTAGAATATTCATAGGGCTTCACAACACTGGTGATAACTAGTATTTAATAGCGATGGAAATTTCTAGATAGATGAAAATATCAAAAAAATAATGTACACACCCTAAAAATGCATACTACTCTTTGCACTTTACTATTTATATCATTATCCATCCACATCCCACTAGAATTACTTAATTAATTCTACAACATATAAAGCATGCACTATGCACTCCTTATCTAATTTAATTAGCTATTTAAATAAGAAAATAACTAAATATCCACTCATCTCCACTTCACTTGTTCACTCACTCAAGTTCTAGAACCATACAAAAGAGGAAGCTAAATCACACATATAATTAAATAATTCAAGATCCAACTATTCAAATTAAAATCATATTTAATTCTTATTCAAACAAGCTAACTACACAAACCAAAACAATATGCTAAATCAGGAAAATACATACATTCACCTACAACTCATTCAAATATTGATCCTCAATCCATGGCCTCTCCTTCAACTATAAATAAGAGGCTCGTCTAATTAAAAATCCATTTTTAGAATCTTAAGGCATTTGTAGTCTTACTCTATAGAATTTCCACTCGAATTCATACATCGTTAGGCTACCCATTCGACAAAATATTTCATAATCAATCTCATAATTCATCTATTTTCTCGTAGCATAAACATACTTCCATTCAGAGTTATATTTAGAGAATTCACATATAATCTGTCAAATAGATTCAACAATCTTGTTACTTCACTCCACGCTTCAGCCATCTCATTTGAGGTTGTAACGAAATGTGAAGGATCTATTTTTTATTTCATTACTTTTTTTCTTCCATTATTTTTCCCTTGTTTATATTCTAGCACGCTCAGTGGATACCCACACATTCTTACTTATTTTTTCATTCTAACATCTTTTCATATTGCTTGAAGTGTTTGCAAACTACTAACCAATTTGTATGTCATTTGGTGAGTTTATTTATGAGAAATTTGAAAAAACCAATCATTCTAGCCATTTTTCTAAATTTTTTGTGCAACTACAAGTAGCTTGCTTTTTCATGGAATTAGATGTGCCTCCATTGCTCATAATTTTTCTAACTTTTTTGTGCAACTACAGGTACCTTGATTTTTTGTGGAATGAGATACGCATCCATTGCTTGTAAATTGTTTTTTCATGTCTCTACATGCATCTCTATTCCAATACCTACTTCTGTGTGACCTCACCTGCATCTACGTGGCAATGGATGTGCTTTTGTGTTTGAATATTTGTTTTTGTCTCTATGTTTTTCTATTTTTTTAAAAATTCAAGGTGTTTATATTTTATTAGTTGCACTAGCATTTGATTAGTTGTTCTGGTATTCTAATCTATTTTCTAGCTAATTTTATGTGCATAGGTTCATATATGAATTTTGCGACAATAAGTGTGTCTTTATAGTGTTGAGTGTGTCTACATGTATCTAAAGTGTGTCTTTGTGCATCCAAAGTGCATTTGTGTACATCCAAGGTGTGTCTGTGTGTATCCAAGGTGCATCTGTGTTATTCAAGCTGAGTTTTTATCACAAGTAAGTGTGCCTCTATTTATTTTACATGTGTTTCCTCTCTACGTAAAATTTAATTTTTATACAGATTTATAGAATTCAAGAAATCCTTCTCTACTCTTTTTATAGCATTTTTCTTACTATTTTTCAATAACTTTAGATTAAATAACAAAACCTAATGTTTCCCTTAGTCATTTTTCTAACATTTTTAATTCATTTAAGCTTATTTTTAACTTTCATTTTGTAATTCCTTATTTGAGAACTTTTAGTTTTAATCAAACCTGTGTATTCTCTTCTCATGCGCCTTCAGGTGATCTCGAGAATCAAAAGTGGAAGAAATTTTGTTAGTAATATATTTTTATTAAACATCACATTTTACTTTTAGAATCCATATCATGTATGCTCTTCTCTCACATCATTTGGATGATTTTGAGAATTAAAATCAATTTTGATTGCTTTCTAGTTTAACTTTTATCACAACTAAACCATGTGTTCTTTTCTCTTGCACCTCCGGGTGAACTTGAGAATCAGAAATGGTATAATTTATTTTTATTGTATCTAAATCACTCAATTTTATAGAAAAAACTACTAATATTTCTTATACAGGGCCATTTCATTTTAGAGGATCTTCATCTTACTAATCAAGAAAAAAAATTCTAACTTGTATACATGCAAGTTTCCTTGGCCAAAAAATATTAAAATTTCTAAAAAAAAATCTTAAAAATCAAAGGTACACTTTCATTTTCTACTGGTTAATTACTTTTTTCATTTATACTTTTCAAGTTCGAAATAACTTATTTATAACCATCTCATACATTTGTATTTGCACATAGTAGATATGGATTTCATCACCATTTATACTACACCGGTGACATGGATTTCACCACCATACACCAACACATTTTTTTTTGCATTTCACTTGAGACTTAGTCTCAAACAACATTCAATATCTACCTCTCCTCTATCCCCCACTTATAGGTAATGTTATCATGATTGGGGTTACTAGGAGTATCACCTAATATAGTTATAACAATAAATTATGTGGCATCATCCCTATAAATCTTTAAGGAGTATTGAGGACACTGTCCCCCCATAAATTTTCCATATTTTCACAAATCCTATGCATTGGACGTGATGCTTCACTCCTCTAAGTGGGTTAGTAATGATTGGACAAGTCTCTTTCATTATTCTAAGGGTTCCCTATACCACTTCAATCCTCATACAAATATGGTATATTAGGACTAGGATATATTGAAATATGCATCTATTTGGAGATATAAGAGTATGCATCTACTCATTCATAAAATTGTTGTATGTTGTATTACTCATTAAACTTTGTGTAGATTACCTGACGGATTTTACCTCTTAAAGCCAAAATGTTGTAAAAACTTATACTTGTTTCTTGTTGTTTGTAAATAAAGAAGGTTCTATCAAAATACTATCATAAAAATTGGTTTATACAAACACCTCTTTATACTTTTTTTACATTATAGTTTGAAATTTTAGGTTGTGTTCCACAAACACAAATCAAATCCAAGAAAAAAATCAAAACTAGTTTTTCAAAATCCCTTTGGAACTTAAAACTTGTGTTCTACTAAAACCAAAACAATCATAAACTTTATTTATCCCTTTGGACATTCACATCCAAAAATAAAAATTTAATCAAAATCAAACCTCTTATATTGTTGGATATTCACTTTATTCAACTCAAAATCAAAAACAAATCCTATTGAAATCTACATATTTCACCTTTAATACTTATATTCAAAATTCTAGTCAAAATCCAATCCAAATAAATCCTATTAAAATCTAAATCTATACCCCATTTGGATATTTAATTCTATGTCAAATCAAACCATTTAAGTCTTTGTCTTTGATTTTACCAAAAATCCTAGTCTTAAGAAAATCCAATCTAACCACGATCTAAGTCATATACATTGGATATTCACTTTATCCAAGTTTAAGCACATCTAGTTTTATTAAACAAAAAATCTTATACTTAGGTATTAGTATTAAGTATACTAAATAAAATAGAACTAAATCGAGAGCCTTATACAGTGAATACTCACTTTATTCGATTTTAAGCAATTCATAAGCCAAAAACCAAATCAAAACCTTATACGTTGGATATTCACGTATTAAGTAAACCAAAACACATTGAATCTTACACATTGGATATTCACTTTATCCAAATTTAATCATATCAAATCCACCCAAATAAAACCTTATACTTGGATATTCACATTATCCAAAATTTAAGTAAAAACCAACTCCAATCTAATCATAACAATTTTAAATAGATTACAATCTTAAACTTACGTTTTGATCACATCAATATTACAAAACAGGATAAAATCACTATTATTAAATTTTTAGCTCAAGCTTTTTCAAACTTCTAAAAAACCTCAAACCACCTTTTCACTTTAGGTATTTACCTTTAGAAAAATGGTGGTTACACAAAGACAATGCTCTAGTATTAATGATGATTTTGATAAATTCAAACCCTTTGGAAAATTAACTTTTAAAGAAGAAGACAATGAACAACAACCCAAAATATCAAAAAATGAACAATAAGATCTCGATAACCATCTAAGGAACAAAAAAAAATCAATACCTTCTTCACCTCCTAGAAATGGAATTGAATCTACCTTACGATTTCGAGCATGAAAGCTTAAAGCATTTGTTATAAAAACCTGATTCTAGCACAAAAAATCACAAATCAGCCACTACATCCAATTCATCAAATGAATACTTGTTAGAAAAAATTAAAGAGCTAACACACCAACTTTCAAAAACCGGAAATCCAAAAAATGAGGAAGAACACAAATCTACTCATAAAAATGATGTAACCATGGACACTCCTCAACCAAGCTCCCCATTCGCACAAGAATTGAGGAGTATGAAAGAAATTCTAATGGGATTACAAAAACATACGAAACAATTTAACTTCGACGAATTATGTCCTTACCTTTTGATAAGGACATGGTATGTGTACCTTTTCCCAAATATTTTGAAACACCCAAATTCGATAAATAAAAAGGTAAACATGATCTAAGAGAGCATATAAAATAATTTTTCATGGCATGCCAAGAAGTGGCATATAACAAAATCTTTCTCTTGTGCCTATTTCCTAAAATTTTAGGAGGGAAAGATTTTGACTAGTTTTTACATATTCCAAAGGGATCAATCACCACATTCACAGATATTTTGGTAAAAAAATTCAAAAATTTCTCCTTCAACTTATATTTTGAAGTCATAATGATGGACCTTTGTAACACAAAGAAAAGGAAAAATTAAACTTTCATGTTATTTCTTCAACGATGACGAGGTATCATAAGACGATTCCATTTCTCTATACATGAGGAATAATTAATTAGTATTTTCATTCTAAATCTTAATTCAAAATTATCATTTCAAATTCAAATGCATTGTTTGACAATCTTCAAGGAAGTCATAGGAAAAGGACAACAAATTTAGAGGGATCTCATCTCTAAGGGCCTAATCAAGACACCTTCAAAAGAAAATTCTAATAATAACAATGGAAATCATCAAAATCATGATAAATCCAAGTTTGTAAACCATAATAGAAATATTTTGAATGAAACAATCATTTATTCACACCACATGCAAAATATACAAAACTAAACCAATCAACAATCAAGCAAAATATAAAAAAACTAATAAACAAACCATAATCCTCTGTAATAAATAAACTACTTCACGTGAGGTCAAACGGTAGCAATTCACACCTCTAGGAGAAATTCTTTCAAGTGTACTCCATAAACTAGTAAGTTCTAAAATGGTGACATATCCATTTACATGGCCCTTTAAAAAAGGGAAACCCAAACCTACTTGGTATAAAGAATATTAATATTGTGACTACCATCACACACAAGGCCATTCTATGGATTGTTATGTAAGGTTGCATCACTTTATCCAAGATTTAATTGATAATGGAAACATTGAAATAAAAATTCAATATAATAATAAAACACAAAATGAGAAGTTAAAGGTTTTCTAGGACCCCTTCTCTAAGCATAGTATAAACAATAACGTTAAAGACAAGGGCCAAACATCAAAAAATTTCAAGTTTGATTCTATCATTTCATTGTTAGATCATACACTTGACACTACGGCCACCATCAAATTCAACACTCATAGTTGCATTGTGACAATGAGATAGAAACAAGTTTGGGTACTCGCTAATAAGTAACACTTCACATCCACAACACCATAAAAAATTTCTAATCCTAAGTCCACTATTGTTCCATAACAATCATCAAATGCAAAGTCTTCATTTGACTCATATGATATAATTAAATAGTTAGAGAAGACAAACACACAAATTTCCCTCATGGAATTACTTAAAAAATCACCCTCACTCCAAGGTATCCTTACTCATGAACTCCATGAGGCACGTGTTCTTGAGGATATTATCTCCTAACAATTTAAAGCCTTAATTGAAAACATATCACTAAATAATCTAATTTTATCATTTCTTCCTCATGACCTCTTGAATCCCAATATTATCAATAACAATTATTTATACATTAAAAATTCATAAGATCAAACAAGTGCTTATATATAATAGAGCCACATTGAATATTTTCTCCATGAAATTATTGAGATGTCTTTTTATACTAAAAAATTCTAGGAACTAACGGTATTACTATTTGTGGTTATGAACATAGTGAAATAAAATCCATGCGTACCATCTCCTTGATAATAAAAGTTAGACCTCAGAACTTGGAACTATTTTTTCGTGTTGTAGATGTGGAAACATATTATAACACCCTCGTTGGCAGCCAATGGATTCATGCCATATAATTTTTCCCTTAAACCTTCCATAGATTCATAAAAATCCCTTATGAAGGAAAGGAATTTACATTACATGTGGACGTTAAACTATTGAAAACTTTTAGAAGGAAGACATAAGCACATAAACTATTTCCCTTCTGCTAACAAATCCTCAACTCCCCACCTTATCCCATTTATATATGAAAATTGTATTGACCTTGAGGTCTTGATGAAACTTTAACCATCTACTTCTTATTCTCCACCTACACTAGAAATCATCGACAAAGGTATCAAATAATATGAACTCTAAAATTCCCTATACATCAGAAAACGATCATTATCTCCACACAACTATTATTAATCTAATGCTCCCCACATCAAAAAAGATCCTATCGACATCTATACAAAATAATATTCCTTCATCATAAGGCATATACAAAAATAATATATATACAACTATCATAAAAGAGTCATCTATGACTCTCTCCAACCTATGGACTACCTGGTCTATCATCTCACATTGGTGGAAGCATCTGGACTGATCTAGATGGCCCATGTGATCTAAAATATTTCATCCCTATCCTCTGACTATATCCTGGAGCTCTTTGGTTCTTTGGGATGGTTTCCTTGTACAATCCTCTATAATAACCCATATCATGAGTATCTTTTAGTAACTCCTATAAGACATCCCCCATCCTTTTAGCCTTGGCAACACGTCGAGACACATCCTTATCAGTTGTCATCTATTATAACTCCACTATCCTCTGTTGTAGCTGGATTCTCATAGAGTCTATGTGTGTCTACATTGTTTGGACAATAAGGAGAGAGACATCTATTTGTCGCATTGCTCTATCTCTTTGTTCCTGGGTCAAATGTAACTCTTCTACTAATTGACGTAAAGGATAGACTGGTGGAATCTGAATCCACACATTAACATATACTCTATCTCCTCAACCATTATCTCCATCCCCATCCCTATAAACTCCTACTACTAGACTAGGTAGCCTCTGTGGCAATATTGGTACCTAATCATCCTATACATGTAAATCATATCCCACCTATTCCTAGGCACCTATATCTATACATGTCTTTGTATATGTTCATTTCTTTATATGGGTACTTGTACCTATGCCTCTGTATGGTCTTGTCCAACTCCCTCTCCTCCTCTCTAGTCCAATTTTCCTCTCCCTTTCCTACCTCTCCATCATAGTGCAACCCTCACTACTATATTTATCCATGTTATCATCATTTTCTAAGGAATGGTCAAACAAATAGGTATTATAGTTGTGTACCACACTGCATATTGAACTGATATACTAGGGTCCATGATGTCTTCTTGTGTAGCCCATACCTTTGCTGAAATTCCTCCAAAATTATCTCTCTCTATGCTTAACTTGGTGTGTGGCCAAAAACATACATTCTCTCATGCTTCCCACATGTACCATTGATCTCCCTCGGGAATATCATGTATGAATCTGAGTTGTTGCATGACCCTGTCAGGTCTGTAATGCTCAATAATATATGATCAGCTACCAATAATGTAATGCACTATCTCAACTACCCCCATCTCTTCCATGTCTTCCACCCATCTATATTGTTTGTATGGCCTCCATATAATCAGTCATAATTTTAGATCATCTATCACTCATCTGTAAAATGCTAAATCTCCTCGGTGACCTCTCTGACCTCTACCTATTATCTCCCATCCACAAACTAATGGATCCTCTGGTTATCTGTCTCTTTATATCCCCATCATCCAACCTACTGAGATATAGTCCCACACCCAAATCTATAATAATGTCATTGGGCACAAACTCCTCTAACTCCTACACACCACCATATACATGTCTCTATAAAGATGGGATAGTATGCACAGCCCCCATGCAAATATTGTCATTAAATCCATTATCTCTACTACCATGCTAATCAATCCAAATTAAAAATTCTTCCCAGTTTTATCAGGTAGTAAGAATTCATTGATAAGATCCATCAAGTAAATTACAATTTTCACTAACACATTATTCTTCATGTAATTTGCAAGGTACACCATCATACCCTCTCTATGAATCTCCTCTGCTCTAACCAACAATGGATTCTGTTCCTAGATCCGTGATGCACTTGTCTCCCACTGAATCAAATGACCTTGTATCGGTACCTTCAGTATGAAGTATACATCCTCTAGTGTCATAGACATCTCCTGGTAGGCAATTTGAATGTCTGGGACTCATTGTTTCATCACTCTACTAACACAATCAAAATGTAATGGAAAAATTCTAATTTATGGTATCCATGCTATGTGTGTCAATCTTAATGCCTCCATTATTACACACACTCCTTTCCACTTTATCCTCATCGTTTATCTCTTGAATGATCATAATAATGAATGTTCTCTCACTCATCCAAGGTGTATAATCTCTCTTGTACATATTTCACTATTTCATTAGTCCTTTACAAATCATTTTTCACTATCGTCTCATCTTCTAAAACTAACCTATTTCACTAAATCATGCTAGTGCACCTCATGTTACACTAGTGCACATGTTTTAACACTAGTGTACTCAGTTTCATGTTATTTTATTAATTTTCATGTTAACACAGTCAACATTAATGCATTTCTTATCATGCTAGCACATCCATTACTACACTAACACACTCATAACGCTAGCACATGTATTTCTATGAAAATGTGCTTACATTCATGCTAGCGTACGAAATCATATGATAACATAGGTGATTCCTTGTGCTAGCATTATTTTTCACTTTATTCTACCTCTAACAAGTAATAAATGCACCCAATTGATTCATTTATTTTGTACTTACCGGAACATCATTGTCAAGACCTCATCCAAACTCTCAAACCCAGTTTACATGATGAACACATGTTGGACACTATCATCTCTATCACAATATTAGATCTCAAAAATATTTTAGGGGCACAAAAATTCTCTAATAGCAAAAATTATCGATAAGTTTTTCTAACTTCTCACCCTTATATTTAACCCCTTCTTATAACCCTACTTACCCTTAACAAACCCTAATTTTGGCCTTGGCACCTATGTTTCTCATCTTCTATACCCATTTTCTCATCTTTCTCACAGTAGTATCTTTTCCTTCTTATCATGTAGTTGTCTGCCACTTTGTCACATCACCCATCCACTTTAGGGGGAACTCCCTTAACATAATATAAAATCATTGGGTAATCTAAATGCTTCACTGTGGAAAATCAAGTAGGCTTCCACACTTCCCTATCATCTACTCATTAATCTACATGTGTTTACTATTTTTAAAATTCTATTACTCTATAACAACACTTTAAAGAGGGGAAAATGTAGACACCCTAAAAATACACATTACTCTTTGCACATTACTATTTGGATAATTATTCATCCACATCCCACTAGAATTAATTAGTTAATTCTAAAACCTATAAAGCATGTATTGTGCACTCCTTAGATAATTTAACTATCTATTTAAATAAAATAAAAACTAAAAATCCAATCACCTTCCACTCATCTCCACTTCACTAGCTCACTCACTCAAGTTATATAACATTAAAAAATAGGAAGCTAAATTGCACATACAATTGAAAAATTCAAGAGCTAACTATTCAAATTAAAATCCTTTTTAATTCTTATTTAAAAAATCCAACTACACAAAACAAATCAGCATGTTAAGTCAGGAAAATGCATTCATTCACCTGCAACTCAGTAAAATCTTGATCATCAATCCATGGCCTCTCCTTCAACTATAAATAAGAGGCCCATCTCCTTAAAATTCCATATTTGGAAGCTTAAGACATTGTATTCTTACTCTGTTAAATTTCCACTAGAATTCATACACCATTAGGTTACCCATTTGATCAAAGATCTCATAATCAAGCTCAACATTCATCTATTTTCTCGTAGTGCAACCATATGTCCATTCAGGGTTATATTTTGAGCATCCACATACAATCTATCAAAAATATTCAACAAGCTTGGTAATTCACTCCACGCTTTAGCCATCTCAATTGAGGTTGCAAGGAAACATGAAGGAAGGATTTGGTTTACATTGCATTGCTTGTTTTATTCCATTATTAATTTTTTCCCTTATTTATAGTTATGTAGAAAGATTCAAAGCAAGTTCAAATTCATCCAACATGTGTAAAAACATATGATACTTTCCTAGCAAATCTGTACGTTCCTGCACCAAGTCATATTCTAGCTACAATTCCAGAGTCAAAGCAATTATAAGTTCATATCTCTTATTTTTAGAGATAAAGAACTTACATGTTTATATCTCCTAGTTCCGGCAGTTTTCACACCCATAACTTCATAGATCCATTTGTAATCAACTAAATTCACTCAATTTATTGTGTTTTTGAGCTCATAACATATTGTATACACTACCTGTAAGAAATATTTTTTTATATATATTTATAATTAATTTTGGAAGTTAATTAATCAAAAAATCTCATTTAGCTCCCCTCTACATCCTTTTAGAGTATTTAACTCACTAACTTGATATTTTTTAATAAGGGTGTAAAACATGTCGTGAACATAGCTTCTGCATCAAAATTTTTGGTTAAAACCATAGTTTCCATAAGGTTTCATATCTTCATTGCATATTCATATACACACCTAATTTTCATCCATCATCTTCCCTAACTCTGGTTTGCACAAATTTCCTTAGGGTCTCATTGTCAGTCCTACCCTTTGGGTCTCTTTCTAGGGCTCATAATTGTTAATTCACCTTTCATTACATATCTCAAGCATAACGACTCTATTTTCAAATTCCTCAAAGGTTATTATTCATTTTTTTTAACGAAAAAATCATTTTCTTTTCCCTCATTCTTAGTACACTTTTCAGAAATTCAAAATTACTGTTTAGTAATTAGGGCATAATCAGAAAAATATACACTTTTGGGAATAATCCTTGGAACTTTTTCTTACATATTATCATATTCAAAAATATGTCTTTTTGTTTCATTAAATACACTAAATATTTTCATATATATCTATTTTAATAATTTGACAAAAATTACTTTTTCTCAACATCACTTTTAGGTCTTATCATCTATCATATCTCAGCAATCGGCCATTGATGTATTGATGTTTATTATTTATTACCTAATTAGAGTTTTTATATCATTTTTTCTTCCATCATGGCCCATGCTAAAAATTCCCAAGTTTCATTGTATGATTTTCTTCAATGTCATCACACATCCAAAGATGTTCTCACAAAATTAGTGCAAGAAATATTTTTCCCTAATAATATGGAACCTTCCCATGTGGATTCAATTTTAATTCATATTTTATCTCCTTCTATTAGCAATGATGACACATTTTATAAAGCTATCTTAGTCTTTATTCAAGATTTTCACCATGATTTTCAAGTTCAATTTTAAGTTATGACTACTGAGATCACATATCTTAAGAATGAGATAGCACATTTAAAGGATTTTTCCAATGTTCATGTCTATAATTTCTTTATATATCATGATCAATATAGTTCTAATCCCACAAAGAATAAATGTGATATGCACATTATGTATGATACATGTTGATGAAGCCCAAAATTGTCCTTCATATCACTTATTTATCTTTCCTAAACTACCTTCTTATGTTTCCATCCACACCCTTTTGGCCTATATAATTATTATATATGCACATAATGTATGAAAATGTATATGCATATTGTTTTCGTTAAAACTAGTTATCTTTTTATAAATTTATATTATTTAGTGGCTTTAATGTTTATGGTGTTACTAGTGGAAATAGGAGGATACAAAATACACTTCTTTAAAGATCTCTTATACCTATAGCTATGAACGAGAGAGATCCATTTGATTTGCTTCTAATTTGTAGCTAGTGGCTAAATGCATTTCTAGGCTAAAACATGTCAGTTTAGAAACAATAGATAAAATAACATCAGGGATATTCATAATCTTGAAAATTATTTCATAAAAAAGGCATCTCATTTTGAATTCATATGTGAAGGTTATGGATCCTAAAAGCATCTTGTAACATTTATTGTTCCAACCTATAACAATTATTATAGGTCATTTTTTGAGAGTTACGACCAATTTTCACCTTCTAAACACTTCTAATTGACATAGTTAAATTTGGAAAATAGTTTCAAATAGTGGGAGGATATTACAACCACTTCATTCTATTTGTTTCATGCATTTCTTTTTCCTCCAAGGTTGTTGTAACAATGGAAAAATTGATTTCCATTTTCTAATTTTTTTTTGTAACAACATCATTATCTTAGCATGGTTTTTTAGATTATTGATATAACCTCTATATTCTACATATATTCTTATAATACCTTTCCTTCTCTATTTAAGAGAGAGATTGTAATTTAATGATAATAATAATGAGGAGAGGAAGATAATTACAAGTATTGTAATCAAGTTAGTATTAGATTGTAGTGCATATTTACAAATTCCATTTGGATGAATAAAGAGTTACTTTGATTTAATTATGTCTTAATCAAGGAGGGGAGTCGGGCTCTAGTCTAATCAAGGCAGGGCTCACTCGTACAGATTCAATAATCTAGTTTCCCATCTATTAGATAGTTTCATTTTTGTTGTGTGTGCATTCTAATTCATTTAATTTATGCAAGTGTTTCCTTTCAATTATGTTTATGCATTTCAATTTGTGTGTTTCTCTAATTACTATATGGGAATATTCCAAAACAAATATTTGTATTTTAGTTCCAAAGATAGATCTAGATTTCAATTATTGTAAATTACTTTCGTGTACTTTCCTTTCATTTTATTTACCTTCATACAAGTATGTTTCCCTGTATGTGACCTTTAAGCACCTCAACCTTTGAATTAGATTATTGTTTCACATACAGTGTCAACATCTTACCAAATTTTACACACACTGGGTTAATAATTTAAAGAAGAAACAAATTCGTAGGGATAGGTGATGAGCCAAATCTAATGGGATGTATGTAATTTCATCAGTCTAAATAGTGTAATAATTTTTCTCAACATTTTTGGCATTGTGTCTGGGGACAAGTGTCAAGCATTAGTGTCATAGGATGTTGAGATATTTTTAGTGCTTTCCTATCTTAAAAATTTCTTATTTTCGTATATTAAAATTTCATGATTTATAGAATAAATATATTGCTTTCTAGTTAACATTTGTATTTTCTACAAGTAGATTTAGCAAAAAATAAAATAAGAAAATCTTGTTTGAAACTAAACCTGTGTAGGGTAGGGAAAAACAATCAGGGGGAGATTGAGTGATTGAATGCAAGGTGATAAGGATTACTTTGGTAGAGTTTTTATTAATTGGATACCTTTAATGAGAAAATTCCATCAACAAACCTGTTGGTGATCGAATTAATCTTGCCCCTATTTGGTTAAGATTTTTCATCATTGTCTGTTATATTTTTCTACTTTCCCTGTGGGGGTACGAGTTGGCATTTTGGTTCTTCTATGTACTAATTATTTTTTCCCCTCTTTTCGGTCGAGGATCATGTTTGGATGTGCATTATTTTGAATTTTCTTACGGGGAACCTATTTTGTTTTAATTTTTGAAGTTGGAGGGATCACCTGTTGTAAAATGTTCCTGGGTCTTGTCTTTTTATTTGTGCTTTCTCTCCCATTTCCCGCTGATACGTAGCAGCTCCCAATTGATTGTGGTATGATGGGTCTAATTTGTAAACTTGTAATTTTCTATCGCATTCACAAAATGAAAAATCAGCCCCATGACCGGATAAATATTCTTTGAATATTCGCAATCATAAATTAGCACAAGTAATTTCTCAACTAGTATCCAGAAGTGTACATTTATCACAATTTGAGTGGATACAGAGAAGCGGCGCATATTTGTAACTTTACGCATTAAGAGGAAAAGAGTAAGGGTGTAAAAAGGGTTCTTGAGACCTGCAAGGGACACATGGCTCTTTTTATGCAAAAGGAGGGGGTGTGGGTTGTCGGAGCACTCAAACATTTTGGTTTTGATTTGGAAATGATATAAAACTATAGAAAAGGGCCGTAGCCCCATTATTACCCAAATGTGACCACATGTCGAGTCCATTTTGAAATCCAAAAGTGGATGGGCAGGTCAAGTTAGCCAAAAATGTGTAAGTTCTAAAACACTACAAAATTACAAAAAGTTCCCCCGAGACCGTGTTAGAGAAAATTCTTTTCCACATGGACTGCTCATTTTCAAAGTTGAGAATGGCAAAATGAATGGTCATGATGTAACGCATTTATTTCTTCCACCATTAATGTTGCTATGCAAATAAAGGACGTTTTAAATTTTGTGAATGCTTTCATCTTTTATTACTAATTTAATAGATTTTTGTTGCTACCTTTTGTGATTTTCGTGGAGAATTATCATGTTTTTTAAATGTGAAGCTTGAATTGTGAACCTAAGGACTGAAAAGACTGTCAATTTGGATTTAAATTACTCAGTAACTTGTGGATTGACTGGTAATATCTTAGAAACTCTTGTGTTTCTCCTTCATTGGCAATTTGGTTTAAAGTAAAGCTAGGGTTTTTGAAGATGAATACCATGCTATCTTCATTCTCGGTTGCGTCAGGGGTCATGAGTGATTTGGACAATATTATAGACATGGAATTGATGTGTGTTGATCTAAATGATTTTCTTCAAAGACTTAATAGCCCCCATAAGAGTGAATCCCTAAAGGCAATTTAAGATAGCCGCATTGCTTTAGTAGATGTTATCCCACCAATGGTTCATTGCCCAGAGCTGGTGTGGCATTATGATATGAATTATGATCCCAAAAAGAGGGAAGTATTAGACAGGACTGAGGATGTAGTTTTGACATTGATGCCTGCAGCTATTAGAATAATGTTAAAATTTCTCCTGTAATCACCAACCCAATCACCATTGCTATCAAATTATCCTTACGGGATTATGAAGTAAAGAAAAAGGATTATGCCAAGATCATAAATACAAAGTGGCTCATTACAAAAAAGACAACTATAATCCCTAAAAATCTAGTTAAGGCACTTTTTGTTGAACAGGTTGAAGATGTGATTGTGTTATTAAGTTAAATGGTGGGGTTGGAAACTGTAAATGAATTTAAGGAATGGATGGTTACTTACATATGGATCATTTTGGAGAGAAATGGGAGAATTTTTTGGGATACTTTCATTGCAGAAGCACTCCATGGCCACATTTTCACCTTAGCAGTGATAATTGAGATGGGTGACAATTCAGAGCTAGAATTTTATATGATGACTTAATTTATGATGTTTCTGGGCATAGACGTTTCCTGGGTTTGTCACCACGTGCATATTTCAAGTAGTGCCAGATGCATGAGATATTCTCTCAACTGTACCTGATCAACTGGAGTGGGAATGTGAGGTTAATTAATGATGTTTTCTTTTCCCAAATCATTTGTCTTTTCAAACTAGAGTGGGGACAATATACAATTTCTGAATAGTCCAAACCAGTTATTTTTTAGTACGGATGTTACTTCATTCAATATAAAAATTTCACATTCATAAGGGTTAGTGGTTTTGAATGAAAGCCTTGTAAGTTACCTATGTATTTAGATGATAAATTGGATTTATGTGAACTGGCAAGGCAACCAACACATGTGCATAAATTGATTTCCAGAAGGCATAAGACAAATATCAAATTACCTATTAGAATTGGAAGGTATTCATGCCCTTCCATCATAAAATCCATGTTGATTGAAGATGAAATGCATAAGTTAGACATGGAAAATTTTGAGGCAAGGGCCAGTTATGAAATCAGATGGGTATTCAACAACATTGTGAATAATTTTGAGCATGAGCCTCAGTTTAAATATTATTGGATGAATTTCAGGGATGAAGAAGAGGTCAGATTAAGGGATTTTTCCATAATGACCCTTTCACAAATAATATATTTCAAAATTGCAGTTATCCCAAAAGGAATTGTGGATGATCCACATACAGTAAGCAGGTATTATGTTGATCAAAAGGTGGAAGCACAGCCCATAATCCCTCTAGATTGGAATGATATAGAATCTGATGATTCTTATATAAGGATAACTGATGTAATGAGAAAACTGTGAACTAGTTAACTAAAAAGGGCATTGACCTATCAATTCAAAATACCAGAATCTTAAATAACTTCAAGATTTTGGGAAACTTGAATGATGATATTCCACCCCTGAAAGAGGGAGAAGATATAATGGATCCTTTGGGAGGAAAGGCCCCTCAATTTCCCTAAAAAAGGCCCACTCCTGAACTCATAGATGAGTGGACTTCAGCCGCTAGTGGGACTGGTACTCCTATGTCAATTCTTAGGCAAAAGACTAAAAACATGCTTTTAAAATCTATGGAAAATGCCCCCATTACTTTTGCAATGCCAATCCAAGCAAAGGGGAAGGGCTTAGCATCCCATGTAGTTTTCTCAGGTGTTTCACCAAAACCTCATAGTACTGAGAAATTAATGAGTGGATCCATAGCAAGTGGTCTTACTCAATCTAAGCCGCATAAGGAAGGGCAAAGAGTAGCACCTGATCTAAAAAAGTTTGAAAGGGAACACAAGAAACATAAGGTTGCTCATGTATCATTTTTGGTAAGAGTAGGTGCCCACATTCCCAAAAAGCACAAGCAAAGAGATGTACTTATCGATCCTCCTAAAATTAAAAGGAGTGATGTTTATCAGGCACAACATGCCCCATCATTGCCACAAGTTTTATAATCAGATTTTCTATTACCACCTCTATCTATTGAGGAAACAACAACGAAAGCCACTCAAGATCAAGAAACACCAGGAAAATGTTGTAGATAGTTCAGTAAGCAACCAAATCTTAACTCCATGTATGAATACATCTAAGACCCTGCTTACTAAGGATATGAGTATGCCTTTGTTTGGAACATCACATGAATCTGCAAAGGCCCAAGCTGATGTAATTGATGTTGATACTGGTGAGGGATTTTCTATGTTAGATGTACTCAAATTATCTATGAATGAACCATTGATGACACCGGTAGATGACCTCTAAACAAGTAAGTAAATAGAGAGAAATACTTATTCATTAATTACAAAATAAAAATATCAAGCAACAGATGTTCCTTCTATAAGATAAGTGGTTATAGAATTAGATAAACTAGAATTACTTAGTGGCGAAGATGTTAATGTATAGGTGTTAATAGAAGAGATTGTTTCTATTTATGTTGAAGTTACTAAGGCTGATGAACTTTCTCAAAAGGGAAAATTTGTTTCTGAAGAGAAATTAGAAGTAGCACAAACCACAACTGTTGGTGATAAAAACATTGCTGATAAAGACATGTAGCCTCTAGATGGAAATGTGAAGTTGGCTTCAGATGAACAACCTACCATGTCATTACCAGGAGCATCATCAGAGCACGAGGAGGGTAGGATGCCAACTCAGCAGAGTTTGAGGAATGAAGAGCTTGCAATCCAGTCAGTAACATAAGAAAATGTTGGAGGAAAATTGGGGTCTAGTATGGCATCCATTGAAGAAATAAGGAAGGAATATCCCCTAACTACTTGATACAAACCAAGAAAATAATGATCAACCTCAATTTCTAGACCAAGGAGAGGAACATCCAAAAGAATTATTAACACAGGGTGAGAATAGCAAGGTGGTCATCAAAATAAATAATGAAGAACAGGCATAATCACTAGTTCAGGATGAACAAGGGGTATTCAAATAGTTGATGGTTTTCCATGAGGAACCCCAAAAAGAATCACAAGAGGCAAAAGCTAGAACAAATTTGGCGAAAGGATGGATCGGTGAATTAATTTCAAATGAGGAAAAAGAGGTCCTTCTTGTTAAATCTATTGACCTTACTTCTCTATCTTTTCCAAAGATAGTAAGAGCCTCAAAAAGGGCTAGAACTATCACTAAAACCCACACTGACTCATCAGGAGCCAAAACTTTGGAAGTAGCAATCCCCTTTGAAGGAAATAATAGGGAAGATATAATAGCCAATGATTATAATGTCCATATTATTCCCTTGGGAAATCCCTCAAGGGACCAACTAAAGCAAGGGGTATCTGAAGTTTTAAATGACCTTTTACAAAAATTGGATGAAGATAGAATGACAAAGAGGTAGTTAAAAGAACAAGTTAAATCCCTAAGCTCTAGTTTGCATCAATTGATTGGGCAACCTAGTCAAGATTAGACAAGTACCTCCATAGATACCCCTGAGGAAATGGATAAAATAAACAAGGCTTTTAAGAAGGTTCAGGTAGTGGACATGTGGATTGAAAAATTAACCAAGAGGGTAAAGGAATCAATTGCAGAGGCTAGGTCAAAGTATGAATATATCAAAAATAGACTCAGTGAAATTGATGAGATAGTTGAACAGTGTGACAATGATATTTTCTATTTATGAGGAATTCTTCCCAAGCTAGACTACATTATCCAACTCAGTGATGAGTTAGATGAGTAGGAAGACATTGTACCAGTAGCATTCATAGGAAACCAACATGCTATTGAAGATTTGTCAAAGATTAGAGTAGAAACCTTGAATGGGATCAAGGAAAATCTTAAAATCAAGAGAAACTGGGTTGATGATACTCTCAATGTCATTGAATTGAAGATATAGGATATGGTAGCTGATAAATTCAAAAAGAGATATGGGGATATGAAGATTGTCTTTCTGCTTAATTTCTTTGAAAAGAATATTTTAAAGAAATGATTTCTCCTATGAAGTCATTAAAATAATGAGAAGGATTGATAATAGAATTGCAAAGTTAAAAGAAAGACCACTGGAATACAAAAAGAAAATGGGCCATTGCATTGATGCAATATCTAGGAAGGCACTAATTTTCCGGCATCATATGGGACTAGATGAGGATGAGGTTAATGAGTTATTCAAAAGGCATGATGCATATCTAGCAATGTTGCTGAAAGAACAAGATACAGAAGTGGAAGATGAAGAAGAAAATAATGGAGATATAAAATATGATGAACACACTTTGGCATTGTTCCTTATGTTGTATTTTCTTTTTATATTCCTTCTTTAAACTGATACTTTAAAATAATACTTCTATTACATGTGATGTAATTGTTTTTCTAAATTTTATTGTTCCCTTATTTCAATTGTAAAGTGGAAGAATGAAGTAGTGTCATATTTACTTTGATGAAGTTTTACATACATTTGGATAAACCTGTAAATGATTGATATTGTTGTGATTCTTGAATTTTTAATAAGGAACAAAGTGGGGTTCTATAGGGGGCCCTGCCCATGACAAAGAAAGATATACACATGCCAAAAATAGAGACAATGAAAGGAAAACAACATCTAGACATTTTTTAGCCATACTTCATAGTTTACTCCTAGTAGGAGAAGCTTGTTCAAAAGTTTGTTGTTCCTCAACACAAACTCGCTCGAGCCTTGTGTTTTTTGAACAAAAATGATTGGCCCTGCTAGGTCCCCGGGACATTCTCATGTCCATCAAAATTCTTCCAGAGTCATTCTAGGATGACATCATGTTTTTCTCTAGCTCAACCTTGGTTCTATTGTGATGACACCCAATCCAAAAGATCTAGACCTCCTGTGAATAACGTCATCTTTCCTTTCCCCTTGTGAAGGGTTGATGTGCTAGAAATGGTTTGAGAGGGAACACCCTAGGTGATTGGAAAGAAAAGTATTACATGTTGTTGACTAGGCTAATTGTGAGGTCTTGAGCTTGACCTAGCCTCCCATTTCCTTATGAAATGTGGATTGTCTTTTAGAGAAGGAATTTTTTGAGGCCCCAAAAACTCATGCTCTAACTAAGGAGCACGATTCATTAAGCAGGTGGGTGACCAAATTGTAAATCTCCCCCTATTGTTCTTGAGAGGAGGAGATTGTCTGCCCTTGAACAGTGTGTGTAGATAATTATCGGTCCTCTTGTCTATTAGAGATAACGATTGGAGGTTAACGTTATGGTTCACCATACCTCTTACCTGAAGATGACCCTAGTGCTGAAACTAGGTTGCTAAGGCACAATATCTACTTGATTTTTCTCCAGGGAATTAATTCTCTGCTCCAACTCATCTATTCTGTGGGAAATAATAGGCATAGTTTCGATGGAGGATTTACCATACAGGATATATGATTCCTTGGGAATCTCTTTTAACACAAATCCCTCATCACATAAAAAGGGACATTGAAAACTTGTTTGCCCATATACCTGAGGTCTTCTCTCAACCTAGTATCTCTTTAAATCTTTGAGATATTTCAAGTGTTCCCATCCAAAAGTATGAAAATACATAACCTGAAAGGTTACAAACATAGGATTAATCCTAATTAGCCTTATAAGAAGTGCTAATCAGACTTATCGATAGTGTTAAGGATCCTCTAGTGTCACCCGCACACTCTATATCAAACAGATCCCTAACAATGGCTTCATTAGGACCACTCAAATGGAAAATCTAATTTAAGTCCTCTGATGAAATATCCTTCAAGTTGTGTGCTTCGAGTACCTTTGTTATTTTTCTAATGAAATTCCTTATATTCATAACAAGAAGGGAAATGCATGACTGAAAATGAAATTGAGCCAGGTTTTATAATAAAAAGGAGACATATTTTTGGATTTATTATAATCTTTCCCATGAGATGAGGGAGATTTTGTTCAGTTCACACAAAAAGGAATTTAATAGTTGGAAAAGTTTAGGAATGAGTAAAGCTGGTAAATCAAAGTGATTCGACAAGAACTATGTGTGGAAATTAAGCCCGTAGGACATGAAATAGAATGTGGGGCACCCAAGGTGGATTCTTTAAAAATGAATATGGATATATGTCATATCGGAGTCATCTGGAAGTGTTCAGAGATTATTTGAAATGATTATCTAATCAATATCAGGAAATAATGATTAAGTCAATTCACTAGAAATGATGACCTGATATCCCAATTGAGCACAAGTGGAGCTGATTGAAAAGACTTGCACTTCATACATCTGGCAGTTTTAAAAGAAAACTTTTTAAATGTCATTTTCTAGAACAATTTTTGTAAAAGGAAATATTCTTTGGAATATTCATGCTTTTTGGGGGAAAAAACTTTGCAGGTTAACAAGTGAAGAGGGTGATATAAAAAGGCAAAGGGATAATCATGCATAGGGGGGTTTAATTTTTCTAAGAATTATTCAAAGAAAAAAGGAGAGAGAGCCGAGAGAAGCCATTTTCTGAAAAACTTATCTGAAAAACTAGTTATTTCCTGTGTATCTTTTAAATTGGTCATGTCAAGATGGTTACAAGTGTATACCCATTGACAAGCTTTGAGATTGTAAATAAACTTTCCCTTTCTGATCAATTCGAAGAACCTTGAGTAAATCATGTTAATCATGAACCTAGTTATCTATGCTTTCATTTTGAGATATCTTCAAATATTTATCCATGTTCCTGTTGCAATATTATGTTAGGAGTTCCTCTGAATCACACAAGATCTTGTCCTTGTGATAGTATTGTGGCATTTGCAATTACATTATAAAGAGAGTTTTCATTTCATGATGCAATAAATGATTTAAATTCACTTTACTTTCATTATGATGATATAGATTGTTTTATAGTCTATGAGTGTATCTTAGGCATGATGAATCAGGGACTTCTAATGTTTAATTAAGTCTTTAACATGAGATTTTGTGTTGAATCCATGAAGAATGTGTGAAACTGTGTGTCTTTGAGATTTCATAGATGCGCATCCTCTAGTTGAAGGTTCATTATGATTGTTTGAAGCCTTTTGTCATTTTTCTTTGTAGATTTTCCAACATTTTTTAAAAGTTCTCAAGAATTTGGTATAATCAACTTTATCCTGCTTAACTTCCCAACAAAAAAAAATACATTCAATAATAAATCATACATGAACCATCCCTGATTGCACTGTATATCCACAAATGTTGAATAAGTTCATTGAATTTTTTTATCCTTTACCAAAATATGCATATGCAATTAGTTCTTATCTTTGCATTTAGTAACCTGGACGTTGTCTAGAAAACATCTTCATTCTCTAGGGTGACAGCTCATAAGAGTTAGGTTTTATTACATTGACCATGTTTTCTCTAGGTCTCCTTCAAATATTACAAAGGGAGAGTCAAATACTATTAATCCGTTGATATTATTCACCAACACATGTTACAAAATGGGTCCTCTCACCCTGGTTGAAGGAACAACCTAAAGTAGAGAGGGTAGATCAAACCCTTAGCACGGTGTTATATAGTCCTTTCCAAACCAGGGTAATAAATAGTCATCTAAAATCCATCCCTGAATGCAAAATGACTCCTATTATGATTTGTTTGTCTCATGATCAGCTTGTGATGCTGCTTAGTTTTAAAGGAA